>CM035409.1:155060778-155138278 GCA_020310875.1 Ceratopteris richardii
ATGTTCCTATTGATCATACTCACAACATGAAAGGAATTAGATCATGAAACTTTGAACATAGCTTCATTAGCTTCTAGATTAGATGTGTACAAAAGGATTTCTGATCCACATGATCAGGCTAAGAGAAATCTACGAAATACTCATCGCTATTTTCTGAAGATGACTCTCTTCACATCTATCTCTATGACACTTGTCTTCTAATGACTCTGTTGAAGCTCAAGGTCAAGGACAAAGCATGGAAGCACATCAAAGAAGTGGACATAGAAGAAGAGAGAGCAAGTAGGGAGCTCCAAGAAGTGTATGTCAAATTTTCAGAAGAATCCCCTACAAAAATAGTAATTTTCATCACTAGAAACCATTGTAAATACCATTATCTATTTTTAGTAACTCCATTTTGTTCAAGCCGAGGAGTCCTCGAGCTTGAGGAGTATTAGAAGTACCATCGTACCAATTTTCATAATTTTTAGACTTCGTTTGAGCCCTCAAATAAGCCCTAGAACCTAATTTTTAACTAGGCCGGACACTAGGTCTGGACAGGGCCAAAACTAGTCAAAAAACTATAAAAAGAGCTAGAGAGCTCATTTTTGAGGTTAGCTTGTTAGAGAATAGAGCTTTTGTAAGAGAACTCTTTTGCAATCTAAGCTTTCCATTGTTCCTCTCCTTGATCTTACTTTGTGCGCGTGTGTGTGTATGTGTGTGCATGTTTGTGTGCTTTCACTCACGCACTTGTGCCTTCACTTGCTCGTGGTCTTCATACCGGTCCTCACGTCTCCGCGGATTGACAAGTAAAGGAGGTGGTGCTTACGTTTGAGCTACACCAAATTTTGGCGCCGTTGCCGGGGAGAGAGCTTCGAGGACGAGCGTTGTGATGGTAAGATCGTAGATTTGCGACGTTGGAAGGTAAAAAAACTGTCATTTCAGTTCATTTTCTGTTTTTTCCTCTTCATCTTCATCATCATCATCATCTCCACCTTCTTCCATCTTCTTCTTCATAGAAAATTCTTGTTTTTTAGTGCATTTTCACCATTTTCATACCATTTTTCATGCATTATTGTGTGGGAAGGAGTTAGGAGGTGCAAGGGAGAGCAAGCGCTGCATTTTTTTCATGATTTTCTGCTCATACGGAGCTCGCCATAGCCGGCGCTCAGAAATTTGAATTTCCCGCCAAAAAACGCGATTCTGTGATGAAAATCGCGATTCTGTGAAAATTCAAAATTTTTTGAAAAATCACGATTTTCAGTTTTCCCGCCTAAAAGTTGGTTGAAAAAAAATCGCGATTCTGTGTTATTCTCAAAAAAACACGATTCTCTGCTCAAAATCGCGATTCTCAAAAAACACGATTCTCTGCTCAAAATCGCGATTCTCACCAATCACGATTTTCAGCAAAAACACGATTTTGTGAAAAAGGCGATTCTGTGAAAACACGATTTTTTGCTCAAAATCGCGATTTTCAAAAACACGATTTTGTGCTCAAAATCGCGATTCTCACCAATCACGATTTTCAGCAAAAAACACGATTTGGTGAAAAACACGACTTTCTGCTCAAAATCGCGATTCTCACAAATCACGATTTTCAGCCAAAAATACGATTTTGAGAAAAACACGATTCTGTGGGACAAAATCGCGATTTTCAAGTCAAAAACACAATTTTGAGAAAACACGAATTTTTGCTCAAAATCGCGATTTTCAATTCACGATTTTCTGCTCAAAATCGCGATTTTCATGTCAAAAACACGATTCTGAGAAAACACGATTTTCAGTCAAAAACACGATTTTGTGAATCACGATTCTCTGAGTCAAAATCGCGATTTTCAGAAACACGATTTTGTGATCAACATCGCGATTCTCTGAAACACGATTTTGTGATCAACATCGCGATTCTCTGAAACACGATTTTGTGATCAACATCGCGATTCTCTGAAACACGATTTTGTGATCAACATCGCGATTCTCTGAAACACGATTTTGTGACCAACATCGCGATTTTCAGAAACACGATTTTGTGATCAACATCGCGATTTTCAAATCACGATTTTCTGCTCAAAATCGCGATTTTCAAAAAAACACGATTTTGTGCTCAACATCGCGATTTTTTTTTGACTTCACAGCATCGCGATTTTCAGAAAGTTCACAAAATCGCGATTTTCTCCAAAGGTCCTGTTTGCCTGTTTTGACCCCCAGGAGCCTGAATTGGCATAACTTTTTCATCCAAAGTTCATTTTTTGAGCTCTATAGCTTGTTGGAAAGCTCGTTTCAAATCCTACACGATCTCAACTGTTTTTTTCAAGAATAATGCGTTGATTTTGAGATAGGATAATTTGAAGTTGACCCTCAGGTGGGACTAGGGAACCAAGGGGACTCCAAAGAATTTTGAACCATACCAAGGGGAAATTTTGGACTCTTGACTAAAGCTTATGAACCTGAGATCTGGTAGACACTTAGGCAAGGATAAACAAAGCATTAGATCTTCTGAGGCTAGTGTCAACCATACATCCAAGTCTTGGGCACAACAACTAAGTGGTCATCTTTTACTCAGATCAGACACAAGTGATTCAGAAATGTCTTTTAGTATGGGAAAACCTGCAGGTGGCTCAGGGACTGCCCATCTACAAACACCGGAAGGTCCCTATAAGACACAGTTGGAATATATTCGGACCAACCAATTAGGTGCTCGCATCTATGAGGATGGTCTGAGGCGATCAGTGGTCCAACTCAAAAATCCAGATCAATCCTTTGGACTTGAACACCCGATGGTCAAGTTCGAAGAGGGTTCATACATTGATAAGGAAGGAACCATGTATGTGGTTACTAACCAACCCGATAGGACCGATGAGTTTGGAAATATCATTCATGAGAATGAGATAGGAGACCTAGAACAAGGAAATATAGGACAAGGACCCCAGACTCCTAGAGGCAAGTCAGTTTTGACCCGAGTGATCACTCCAGACTGGATCCCTCAAGACAACAAAAGCATAGAACTATTTTTGAATAGAGAAACAGAGGAAGCCTTTTGGAGGTTCAAGCCAGATCAACCTAGCCAATTGGGCATAGTTATCATCTATGAATTCAAAGATCCTGAGATACCAGGCAAAGTTGTCTACCTGGATAACACATCAGAGAAAATTTTCTTGGTAACGGAACATGATAGACATGCATATACATGGAAGAATGACATGATTTTCCCCCCACCAAGATCCAATGTTTCCCATGGCCTCCAAGGGGTAGGATCATCCCAGGCTCATGAAGCCCAGAGAGAAAGAACTAGAGAGAGACCTGAGGTAAGTTTTGCACACACCGTGGGCAGGAATAGGTCAGGATTTGAAAATGAAAGACCTGAAAGAGAGAGACATCAAGCACATAGGCAACAAAGAGATGAACAGGATTTTCCATTGCCTAGACCCCGGGAGTACCCAAGAACCCTTAAACCCAGTCACGTGATCAAGGCAATGAAGAACTATTTCGATGGGACAGGGGATCCTTATGATCATGTGGCCGAGTACAAACAAGTGCTGAGAGCCGAACAAATTGAGGACTGGTTCACCCAGTACGAGGCATTTGGTTTGACCCTTAAAGGCACTGCCTTAGCTTGGTTTCAACCATTGAGTAGAAGCAGCTATCGCGATATAGGTCAACTGCTAGACGAATTCATTGTAGAATTTTCCAAGAGTGGTATCAGGCATAACACATCGTCCCTGATCCATAGTTTCAAGCAGACACCTCAAGAAACAGTGCGACTAGCAGGTAGAAGGTTCAGACAGTACCTAGAAAGATGCCCTGCTCCAGAGCTACCCACACCAGCCAAACAAGTGGCTTTGTTTTTAGATGGCTTATTGAGCACAAAGTTAAGATCCTATGTATACTTGAAAGATCCTAGATCCATAGAAGAGTGTGTGAGGACGTGCATAGACATAGAAGTTAACTTGGGTGAGGAGTTAGGATTGGCCAAACTCTACAAAGATTCGGATAGTTCTACTAGTCATACTTCAAAGATCTCCACAGAAATAGAAGAGATAGCTGAGCAAGTTGCCAAGAAGCTGGGAGTCCAAAATAAACAAACACAAGGAGTCACTTCAATGAATCGGTGCTATACTTGCGGAGGTGACCACATGGCTAACGTATGCCCAATGCAAAACCAAAACATTAGAGAAAGGAATGCTCCATATTGCACTATTGAGAGAAAATACACAAACCACACGGCTCAAGATTGTCCCTACAATAGGCAGGCTGTTAGACAAAATTATCAGCAACCTTATCCACAAGGTAGGTATCAGAACCAATACCAACAGCCATATTATAGACCACAACAGCAATATCAGGTACCATATAGGCCACAACCTGTCTTGGGAAACCAACCACCAGCTCCAGCCAACGTGATTCCAGTCAAGTATGCTGTGGGAGAGGAAAATCCAAATAGAGCTTTGGTGCCACTAACCCCATTGATACCAGATAATGACTCTCATGCTCATAGTTCAGACTACTCCCATGAAGGTAGTCCACATGCTTATTACACAGAGTCACCTGAACATAGTGAGATTTACTCGTATCAATATGAGGCACCGCCTATGGAGCAAAATTGGGAGCCAGAATACTCCAATGTCATGTACACAAATCCTAACCCTAGGCCCCAGTTGAGACAAATGAGACCACAAGCCCCTAGAGGATCTTGTTTCAGATGTCATGGTGACCATTTCATTCGTGACTGTCCCCACCCACCATCTCCGAGTCAAGGACAGGCTATCACAATACAGGCTTTTTGTCCTGATTGTGGCAAAGACCATCTCCCCAGAGATTGTCCAAGAAACCCCTCTAGTGCACCCAAGATTACACCCATTAATGTGGTAGGCTTAGTGGCAGATCCAAGTTCAAGTAGTAGCAATGTGGCTCCTATACAAGCTGTCACTAGAGCACAAGCCTTAAAACAGGATAAACCAGTAGAACAATCAGAGTCGAGTGAATCGGGAGAGCCTAGTAAGAGGAAAACAAGAACATGGAAGGATACCAGAGAGAAGGCCAATCGCAAGTGGAATAAAAAGTTATCGGAACTAGAAGAAAGCTTAAAAGAAGCGAAAACAAAAATAGAAGACATTGCATCTCAAAGCCCCTCGCATGCCGAAACTCCATCCACTCCACCTCATCCCACCCCACCACCCATTGTAAATAGACCGCAACCAGGGTCTGTTCTTGCAAATCCAACCCCAGAAGGCTTGGACATGATGTTCAAGGCCTACCAGGCTCGACTTCAAGAAGGGCCTACAACGGCAAACCTAGACAAGAGTTACCCTAGAGCAGATTTAGAGATTGAACGGATGAAAATGTGCATGAAAATGGTAGAACAAGCTCAAGCCATACTTGAGACTAGTCAAAAGTTCAATCAGACAAACTCTATCAAATCAGATTTGCATTTCCAGGGCTTACTAGAAAGATTAGAGCAATTGGTAAACAAACCACAAGTTTCTTTACCTCCACAGGCTCAACCAGTTATTGAAAGAGGAAGCTCACCACCAATGGGAGCTTATGTTCCTAATTCCACGGATCCAGGAATACCTCCTTCAATTCAACAGTACTCTCAAGAATTCTTGCGGGAAATACAAGAAGAGAAATGGGCCAAGGAGAAGGGTAATTCCCCTCCTATTCCTGAGATTGATGATCTTCATGATCAATTTCCCCAAGACATCCCATCTATTTACGAAGATGAAGCAGAACAACAAGAAGACGAAAGGTTAGATTTTGAATCTAATACCTTAGAAGAACTGCCTCAATTTCCAGGCCCATGGGAATCTGAATCTCTCCAGATTAGAGCTCCCACAATACTAGTAAGAAATGAAGACTCAGTGGTTCCAAGGAACACGGATGTCGTGAAGAACACTAAGGTTCAGTGTCATCTCACTGTAGAAGAGCTGCTCAAAGCAAAACCTGAGCTCTGGAATCATGTGAAGGATCAGGTTCCAGAACTTGATTCCAACATGCCAAAAGCAGGCTCCAAGCAAAGGGTACCGAGATACCTCTAGACAAAATAGGGGACATGTGTGAGGGTGAAGAAGGTAATACTTATCTTCCAATCACCTACCAAGGTTACACAACCAAAGCAATCATAGATTCGGGTGCTGGTGTTGCTATTGCGACCACCTCCTTGTGGAAGCAATGGGGCAAGCCCACATTAAGACCAACTAGAATGAAGCTTCAAATGGCTGATGGTCATTTTGAAAGACCTCTAGGATTGCTAGAAGGGATCACTCTAACCACTTGTGGTGTAGAGTTTGAGCACACATTTGCTATATGTGACTTTGAGAAAAATAATGTCTATGAGATGATCCTAGGAAGACCCTTCCTACGACAATTGCAAATAGTACAGGATTGGGGAACTAACTCCTTGTACTTACAGCACTTAGGGGTCACCACCAAGGTCAATTTGAAGGATTACACCTTCAGAGATGTACCACCCCTACAGTGGAATTCTATCCACAAAGCGAAAGAAGATTCCATCTCTGTGCATTCTGAAAGTTCACCTGATCCATCATGGCTGCATGAAGATACTCATTTGTGGATGTGCAAGGTCGCAAAGGAAGAGGAAAAACGTTTAAAGGCAAGAGAAGAAGGAACTTCACTAGGAGATAGACCAGTTAGAGACCCAGCCTACACACCGATGATCTTTCCAGATGAGGAGTTTGAGCCTCATGGCTGGCCAGAAATCTTAGCCACCATGGACATTGCTGTCAATGAGGAACAGTGGACACCTCATTGTGATGAGGAGGGTTATGATATCTCAGTGTTCATGTGTCAACCCTTGCTAGAAGAATGTGACCCTAGTGATGTCATAGAAGAAGAAGAGAATGACGATGATCTGGAGTCTATTGTGATGGATAGTTGCTTTAACTCAGAGCAGCACTATCTAGAAGATATAGGAGTGTTCACCCAAAAAGAAGAAGAACCTCTCACAAGCGTTAAAACAGTAAACTCAAAGGATGGAAGTGAGAGTAGTCAAAAGAAAAAGAAAAGAAAAGCAGTGAAACAAGAAAAGGAGGAATCATTGTTTGAAGTACCAGAAAACTTCAAGAAATATGAAGTTGACGACCGCAAAATTTTGGTACGAATGCCTAAGAGAGAGGCCATCATAGGAGAATCATATGATAATAAAGAAAAGACCAAGAAGATTGTAGTGACCATTGAAGAGAACGAAGAGAGATGCACATATATAGGAGATGACCTAAGTGCAAGAGAAGAAATGGAGCTCATAGCTCTATTAAGGGAATATAGGGATGTGTTTGCATGGCACTATAGAGACTTGAAAGGGGTAGATCCAAGAATTTGCTCTCATACTATCCCCATGACTGCTGATGCTAAGCCCACCAAACAGAAGCCCTACACATATAATGATACCTATGCAGCCAAAATAAAAGAAGAAATTGATAGGTTGATTGAAGCTGGATTCATCTATGAGATTGAGCATACTGAATGGGTGTCCCCCATTGTTGTAGTGCCCAAAAAGAACAGAAAGTTGCGAGTGTGCATTAACCTGAAAAAAGTTAATGCCGCTACAATCAGAGATAGCTATCCGCTTCCAATCACCGAACATTTATTGGAGCGTGTTGCAGGCAAGGAAGTTTATAGCTTTCTTGATGGATTTTCAGGTTACAACCAAGTAGCCATTGCCCCAGAAGATCAACACAAGACGGCTTTTGCCACCGAATGGGGAATCTTTGCATTTCGTGTGATGCCATTTGGGCTCACCAATGCACCTGCAACATTCCAAAGGCTCATGTGTCATGTCTTCAAAGAGTTCTTACGAAAGAGCTTAGAAGTGTATGTGGATGATTTATGTGCTCATTCCCAAGAAAGAAGATTTCACATCCCTGAGCTCAGACAGATCTTCAACAAGTGTAGAGAATATCGAGTGTGTCTGAACCTAGAAAAGTGTGTGTTCATGGTGCGTCAAGGTAAAATCCTCGGTCATATTGTTTCTAAGAATGGAATCTCAACGGATGAAGATAAGGTACGAGCCATAGCGGAGCTGCCAAGGCCAAGGAATGTTAAAGAGGTACAAGCCTTTATGGGCCATTGTGGATATTACCGTAGGTTTATCCACATGTACGCGATCATAGCTAGACCCCTTTATGCCTTGTTGTCTAATTTTGAGTGGAACGATGAATGCGAGAATTCTTTCAATGAACTGAAGAAACGTTTGTGCACAGCACCAATATTGACCACTCCTGATTGGAATAAACCATTCCATGTCCATGTGGATGCATCCAATCACGCCATAGGATGTGTGCTGGCACAACCCACAGGTGAAGGGAATTTAGATTTGCCCATAGCATATGCTAGTAGACAACTAAACCCAGCCGAAAGAAATTATACCACAACCGAGCGAGAAGGGTTAGGCATGGTATATGCTGTAAAGAAGTTTAGACACTATTTATTGGCCAACAAGTTCAAGTTCTTCACTGATAATCAAGCTTTGTTATATTTGGTCAATAAACCTTGCAATACTGGACGCTTAGTAAGATGGTTCCTCTTACTAATGGAGTATGACTTTGAAGTTGTTGTCAGGAAAGGTAGAACCCACCTTCGGGCAGATCACCTTTCTCGCATTACTTCAGGAGAGTCACCGCAAGGAGTGTCTGATGAACTACCTGATGCTTATCTGTTCAATTTGGAAGTTGTTCCTAAATGGGCAAATAAGTTGGTACCAGTCCTAACCTTCGGCCCTGCAAATAAGAATGTGAAAACATCACAAGAAGAAATTGTAAAATCACAAAAATATCACATATTGGCAGGAAGCATGTACAAACAAGATACTGAGGGTGTATTAGCTTGTTGTGTCGAGGATGATGAACATAATAGTTGGTTGCAGCAAGCTCATGAAGGATTGCTAGGAAATCACTATTCTAAACAACGAACATTGCAGAATCTAAAGCGTTTAGGAGTGTATTGGCCTAGCATGGACAAAGAAATACATGAGTGGATTAAGAATTGTCCAAGGTGCAGAGAGAGACCCCCAGTGGAGCATGCGACCCTTTATCAAGTGTCATTAATTCCAGATTGGAGTGCTCCATTGGTAGAGTTTATGAGATCGGGAAAATTACCCAAAGAGGCTAGTCTAGCAAGAAGAAGAAGCATGGAGCAAGAGGCTCAAGGCTATGCCCTAGTAGGAGACAACCTATACCGAAGAGGCAAAGATGGTTACTTAAGACTGTGCGTTCATGAATCAGACTATTTAAGGGTCTTAGAGACTGCACACAGTGGTGTTGCAGGTGGACATTTTGGCCCTGACCGAGTGATTAAAACCATTCTATTCTCAGGACTTTGGTGGCCCACTCTTCATATGGATGCACATACCTATGTGAAGAAATGTGACACATGCCAACGTGCACAATATCCAGTGAGAAAAGACGAGATGCCCTTGAGGCCAATGATGGGAGGACGTGCATTTTCGAAGTGGGGCATAGACTTCATAGGTCCTATTAACCCCCCAGCTAGAAACTCCCATGCAGAATACATCATTGTAGCCACAGATTACCTTACAAAGTGGGTAGAAGTCAAAGCCACAACAAAGAATGATGCTCAGACTACGGCTAAGTTCTTATTCGAGAATGTGTTCACGAGATATGGACTACCAATAGAGTTGGTGAGCAATAGAGGCACACACTTCTTGAATGAAGTCATTGAAAATCTTCTCCAAGAATTCTTGGTGATACATAAGAAATCCGCCCCCTATCATCCACAAGCCAACGGACAAGCCGAGAGTACCAATAAGATCCTCTGTAACGTATTGACAAAATTGGTAAATAATAAACGCTCTGATTGGGACAAACAACTTCATCATGCTGTTTGGGCTTATCGAGTTGCCTACAAAACGGTACTCAACGCCACCCCATTTCAGATGGTCTTCGGACAGAACGCGGTGCTACCATTAGATTTCTTAATCCCTGCCTTAAAAGTAGCACAAGAATATGAGTGGAAGGGGCATGAATTGTCCTCTAGGATCTTTGATCTCGAACGCTTGGGTGAGACGAGGATACGAGCAGCAGCAGGCATCTACGCTGCAAAGAAAAGGCAAAAGGCTTACTTTGATGCACACATCAAGGATAAGGGGTTGAAAGAGGGAGATCTAGTGTTGGTATACACACTAAAACAACATGCCCGTAAGTTGGAAAAAAGAGGATACGGACCCATGATCATTAATAGAATTTCCACTAGTGGTGCAGTTCAGTTGGCCACGCTAGAAGGAGATATCTTGCCAAACTATATTAGTGGCTGTAGAGTCAAGCTATATCAAGAACCTCTTACTGAGGATATGCTAATGAGACTCAACACTGCTAAGAAGCGAAAAGATGAAGAGTTAAGAGTGAGAGAAGAAGCACAGGTAGAGGCCAGAGAGCGTATTAGGCGAAATAAGTTAAGGCGATTAGGCCTAGAAGTCAACTCAAAAGCCCCAAAATATCACATGGATATGTGTCAAAAGTCAGGCATTGCGACTTCTCAGGTCATTGACCGAAGACCCTTTGTGACCATAGAGATAGGACAAGGGAAGGGTGCAAGGACGGTGAAAGCATTGATTGACTCAGGTGCAGCAAGTAGTGCAGTTAAACTTTCCTACTGCCAAGACTTGGGGTTGAACATCAATCCCATAGAAGCTTATCTCATAGGATTGGGAGGTGTGGAAACCCCTTGTTTGGGCGAGGTGGAACTTCCCATCTACCTTCAAGATGTTCCAATGAAAGTCAAAGCGCTAGTATGTCAAGATGAGAACCTTACAGAACCACTTGTCTTGGGTCAAGATTGGATCTATGACCATGCAGTTAACTTAAACCTAAGAAGTCAAATTCTTCAAGTTTGGGTACATGAACAATGCATTACATTAGAATTAGAGAACTGCATGCTCCTAGATCATGGCACCACACACTCTCTTAGTTCTTCCAAGACTAATCATATGAAAGAAGATGTTGTATGTGTCAAAAGCTCTATGATGCAGAAGGAGTCAATCGTGGTAGACGAGGTTCGAAGGCGGGTGGATCTTTCTTCTTCTCCAAAGACTCAAGTAGCCACAGTAGTGAGCCCACCACACAAGCAAACACAACCGTTCACGACAACTGCTACATCAAATAGAAAGACACCATTCGATAAAAAAGCGGTTCCGGGCATGAAGCAGATTTGGGTACGCAAAGGAGAGCAACCACCAGCCTTACCCCCACAAATCCCATCCATGCACACTAACCAAGCCAGAAGACGAAGGAAGCAGCTCAGACAAGCTCCGTCACAAGATATCCAACAAGTTTGGGTGCCTAAGAAGTTAGCTGCAGCTCAACAAGGGCAATTACAGATGTGGGTACCTAAGAAGATCCTACACCCACAACAACCTTTGTTCTCCCACATGCAAAAGGTTTCAACAAAGAGGCCAAAAAGAGAAAAGGGTAAGAACCACGTACAGAGACCAAAGGAAGATCAAATCAGCTCTTCAACATTAGTAGGAAGACATGCAAAAAGGATATGGGTTTGGAAGCCAAAAGTGCAAGTAGCCTCCACCGAACCAAAGCATCAACCACACTGGATACCACAGTTCAGAAAGCATCCAAAGAGAAAGACGCCTGAAGTGACCTCTACAGTGCCAAATGATGTTCTAAAATGGACTCCAATAAGGAGGATTACATCAGTTCGAGACTCAATGGATACCTCCACTAAGGCCGGCATCAACCTCCACAAATAACATCAAAAGCCTCGAACGAGCAACAACCATGTGCTCCTTGCACAACCCCGTCTTTTGCACCATTTAGGTCATGCATTTCCAAAGTATGCATTAATATAGGGCCACATTACACGGCCGTGCATAGACACACTTGAGAATCCCATGCACAAGAGCACAGTGACATATGTCGAACATTTCTATTGATACTAACTTTTGTGTTCTTGTTTTGTGATATCCTGTTCCTCAAAAAAAAAAAAAAAAAAAAAAAAAAAAAAAGGAGAGAAGTGGGAGAAAGAGCTTGTTCCCAGTGTGTCTCGGCCAGCAGTGAGATTATTGCTGCCTTATCTGGTAGAGGACAAGCATTTGGCATGAACATGGCATCTACAGCTATGATTTTCTCTTACCATGGTAGGAATGAAGAGCTTGAAGGTCCGCAACTTGCGTGATGCTTAACTACTTCATGTACCAGAGCATCCAAGGAGATATCTGCAAAAGGTAGTTCTGGAGGAGAAGACTCCTGCATATGGTGAGCTAAAGAGTATATGTGAAACACAGCTTGGTGTAGTTACCCGATGTTGCTTGCCAAGGAATATAAAGCAATTCAATTCTCAGTATTTCCTGACCCAGTATGGAACAGTAGCACTGGTGAATGGTCTATGTCAATCAGCATGGTAATCTCTTAGAAACCGGCACGTGTCCAATATTCCTCTGAGTGTCAATATAGGGAAGTGAACGTGCATGAGCCCAAGCTCAGAAATGCACATTGTTAGTGACAAATGTTGCTTTGAAAAGAGGAGAGGGGATCCACCACTCAAAAGATCTCATCCGTGGACAATCAACATGGACATTCATCAACAAGGTTCCATCCCAAAGGCCGAGTGTACAACACGAAGAGGCAAACATCCATCAACCTTCGCCATGGTAAGTATCTTTACTCTGGAAACACCATAACCATGATAGTTTAGGAAACCTCTTCGTCAGCATACCCTTGAGCACTTAGCTCAAGACCCGCAATTTTTGCACCATACTTCTTCCAATGCATTTTCCAAGTAAGCATGCGTAGGGCTACATTACAAGGCCGTGCACAAGGCACATACTTTTTTCAACCCATGCACGAACACACTTACCCATCACTCAATATGGGTTATGAGTACTTGGCTTGACTACTATGAAGATCAACTTTGGAAGATCTAGAAAACATCAACGGAGACTCACAACGACACAGTCATGCTGGAATACAAGGCAGAAGCACATACCAAGAGACTACAACCTGCAAAGACTCACAAGTGATAGATGAAGAACGTCGGACGACTTGTGTTCATACAGAAGGGACACTCCCTCTCAAGGCACTACTTGGAACAATCACTACAACAAGGGTCTGTCAGGGACGACAGACTCGAGAGGGGGGGGAGTGTTGAAGCTCAAGGTCAAGGACAAAGCATGGAAGCACATCAAAGAAGTGGACATAGAAGAAGAGAGAGCAAGTAGGGAGCTCCAAGAAGTGTATGTCAAATTTTCAGAAGAATCCCCTACAAAAATAGTGATTTTCATCACTAGAAACCATTGTAAATACCATTATCTATTTTTAGTAACTCCATTTTGTTCAAGCCGAGGAGTCCTCGAGCTTGAGGAGTATTAGAAGTACCATCGTACCAATTTTCATAATTTTTAGACTTCGTTTGAGCCCTCAAATAAGCCCTAGAACCTAATTTTTAACTAGGCCGGACACTAGGTCTGGACAGGGCCAAAACTAGTCAAAAAACTATAAAAAGAGCTAGAGAGCTCATTTTTGAGGTTAGCTTGTTAGAGAATAGAACTTTTGTAAGAGAACTCTTTTGCAATCTAAGCTTTCCATTGTTCCTCTCCTTGATCTTACTTTGTGCGCGTGTGTGTGTGTATGTGTGTGCATGTTTGTGTGCTTTCACTCACGCACTTGTGCCTTCACTTGCTCGTGGTCTTCATACCGGTCCTCACGTCTCCGCGGATTGACAAGTAAAGGAGGTGGTGCTTACGTTTGAGCTACAGACTCTCTCTCTCTCATGCATTTCTTTACATCATTGACTTATATACACATGGTTCTAGACTTATCCTATGTCTATTTCATTAATCCTTATCATCGTAAGGATTATCTATATTTAAATTACAAGATTTTCCAACTGTAATGTACATGTGTATACAAGCTTTACTTCTGAGATCTCTCCATTTTCTCACATGAATTCATCCACTTCAATATAATGGAGATTTAGTCCTAGTATACACGTTGAAACAACATGCACGGAAGCTAGAAAAGCAAGGTTATGGACCTATGATCATTAACAGACTCTCGACAAGTGGAGCAGTACAATTAGCCACCTTAGAAGGAGACATAATGCCTAATTACATTAGTGGCTGTAGAGTCAGGCTATAGCAAGAACCTCTTACTGAGGATATGCTGAGACGACTCACATTGGCAAAGAAGCCTAAGGAGGAAGAAAATAGAATACGCACTGAAGCTTAGGCAGAAGCTATAGAACACATTAAGCGCATGAAGTTAAGAAGACAAGGACTAGGGAGAGAACATTATAACCATTTGGAAACAACACCTAGATACCCCATGGCCATGTGTCAAGCAAAGTCAAGTACTCATCCTAGCATAGTGGACAGGAGACCATTCATTACAGTCAGGCTAGAGCACGGCGATCCTTGCCAAGAGCTCAGGGCTTTAATTGATTCAGGTGTTGCGACTAGTGCGATTAGATGATCCCACTATAAGGACTCAAGAATAGAAATGCGGCCAATTGAGGCATACCTCATAGGGCTAGGAGGCATAGAAACCCCTTGCATAGGTGATGTGGATCTTCCTATCCTCATACATGATGTGACCTTGACAGCGAAGCTACTAGTGTGCCATGAGGAGGACCTGATAGAACCCCTAATCCTTGGCCAAGATTGGCTATACGATCACTCAGTAGACCTAAATCTTAGACAAGGGTCCTTACAGATTGGAACCTTAGATCAACAGCGAGTGATACCGCTTGACTTCCCTAACAACCCTCCGCCTGAGGTATGTAACCCTAGACCATATGAACAGCATGTGAAGGAGGACCGGAAGATCTTTGGTTAGATGAGTCACGTTACGTCTACACCAACCCACGCGGGCTTGGCAATGGGCAATTGTCAATCAGAAGGACCTCAAGAGATTTTCCCTTGGGATTCCTACAAATTAGAAGGGGCAACCACCCAACTGCTTGGTCAAATGGACACCATCAGCGGTCAGGTGGGTTACATCAGCGGACAAATGGGGACAATTGCAGGACAGATGGGGACAATCAGCCATCAGGTGGGCTACATCACCGGCCAAATAGGGAATGCACCCTGCAATGTCCATCCTTCCACACTTACTGCGGACTGGCCTAGATTAACAATAGAAAACGGAGCACTTCCTAATAGGCAGGTCTCGCAAGTGTTGGACCTCCCTTCTTTTCCAAAGCAGAGTGTCAATCTGACCTCTCAACCTCAAGCACAAAGGATTCAATCACTATAGAGGAACCCAGACCGATGAGAATATTAGACGACACAAGGAAGGAAGCAACAATATTAGTATCACAAAGCAAGAGGCACGAGACAAATATGGGTGCCAAAAGGACAAAAACCAATGACAGATTTCACCAATGCGGACAATGACAAGAAGAAGCTAGAGACAAATCAGAAGCAATATCCAAAGCCTTTTCAACCTTCTTCCATGAGTACGAACATTCGACAGATTTGGATCGCCAAGAAGTACCTTACAAATCGACCCAAACAGTGTATTATAGCTCAACCCTCAAGCCATGTAATATATACCCCTCCGAAATCTCTTCACCCCTCAATACCACCACATCCGATATCACCTTTTGTCCCTCAGCAGAAACATATCACCCGCTCAGAAACTCTTAGGAAATGGATACCAAAACGTATCCAGACGACTTCTTCGACCACCTTCTCTAACATTACTCCCACCCCAACTAAACACCATCCTTGTAATAACTCATTCACAATTGAACCTTGTACAAATCCACACACCATAAACCCACATCACTTGTAATAATATCTCATCAAGAAATGTATGCATCATCTGAAGCATGTAGGTGTCTAGAGACCTACACTAGTTTTGCAACAACCATTCCATAAACCACATCACAACACTCGGCTACACAGGTTACACATGGGTTATGGAAAGGGATTGCGGTCTCACTTTAATGGGATCATGATTAATTTCCATACTAATGTGTTAATCTTTTGAGATTTTCTACACACTCGCATCACTCATCATGCAGGCAGAAGGACCATCTAAAGCTAGCCCCAACGTACCCATGGCAAATATTGGCGAATTATTAGCTGAACCACATCCTATTGCTCAACAACCAGAATTTCAGGGATTTCCAGGACCTATGCCAATTGACGATACTCCTAGGGGATATTCTGAAAAGATTCATCACAATTCTCATTGGTTCCAAGGATTAGCAGGCCCATTGGCGGATGCAGACTTCCTTTTTGGGGCCAATTCGACTTTTGATACCCGCACGTGGCACAAGTGCCAGTTTTCTCAAGAGAGTTTGAAGCATTATAGAACACAAAAGACTTGAAGCATGTTTGGGCAAGAGCAGGCTTCACTGAATACTTTAGTGATCCTTTTCCTAAGCCGGATTTCTACAGATGGTTCTACTTGGTAACAACATTGACAGCGTCTGAAAACAAAGATTTGCTAAGAACATTCATTTTGCCATCATTAGTAAATGACCCTCCCTTTAAGAAGTTTTATCTTTCCAAAGACCTGATTAGAGCTACAATCAAGATCCATGGGACGCATACGCCCACAGAGCGCGAGAGGCTGATTCCAGAGCCAATGAAACGTGTAGACGTCATTAAGTGGGAAGATATTTCAGCAATCACACATGAGCTCTCTAAACCATTACGGATATGTATGTAGCACTTCGCTTTCCCCGCTCAGGATCAATTCACCATGCCCCACAAACGCATTTGGTTTGGGCTATATTTAGCATGTATTGGACCTCAAACGGTAGACCTAGCAAGCTGGATAATTGATCAGTTGTACTTAGCACAACATAGATGGGAAAGAAAGAAGGTAATCAATGGATGCTGCGTTCTTACGAGGATTGTATATATGTGTTTGGCATATGACTTGCCAATCGAGCGTGCAATGACAAGTGAGGAGCTGAAAGCATTCAAGGGGACAACAAAGAAAGCTAGGAAGGCTAGCAAAGGCCGAGTAGGAAAGCGCATGAGAGGAACCATTCCATGCCTACAGGTCCCATAATCACCGTCACCGCAACCCTCTCCAGAACATTCTCCAACGGAAGCCCCTGTAACTGTACAACCTATTCGCATACGATTATCTCAACCTATTGTTATAGAAGGCACTACTAGTGTGGTTACCTCACAGGCAACATCAGTCTAGGAACCTACCACCACTCCAGCAGAAGCTCCTACCACTATTGGTGCGGAAGCCTTTTCTTTTCCGATACCTAACCTAGAAGTGGAACCCATAGATACGACGTTTGATTTTGAAATGCCGGATGCTTTCTCAAATGAATCTCAGTTTTCAGAAAATTCACTGACCATCGAGAATGCCTCACTGAACACCCACTACCAAGAGCTATGAGAGGCATATCATAAACTTGAACTAGAAAGTGAAGAAAAGATGAAAGAGGCTGTCACAGATATCGATAACTTGTTAAGGGCACAGACTATTCGCAATGCAATGTTAACAAGAAACATGGGCTTACTCAGACAACACTTGGCAGTAGCGAAAGAAGAGAATCAACATTTACAAGAACAGAACAGAGAGAATTTAGAGGCTGATCTAGATCAACTAGACCAACCATTGAGCCCAGTCGCTTTAAGGCCGTGCCCTCCGAATCTATGAAAATGTTACTAGATGATCATGTCAGATTGTTAGATGAGTATGACAGCATGAACGAGGAGTTCCAGAAGCTCAAAGAAGAACACGAGATATTGGAGTTAAGGGCTTATAGCTCCATTTTGTGCAAGCCGAGGAGTCCTCGAGCTTGAGGAGCTTAGGTAGAATGAGCATACCAATTTTGGTTATTTTTAGACACCTTTTACCCTTTCAAATAGCATCTAGAACCTATTTTTTAACTATGCCAGTCGAAACCGGTCAAAACTAGTGTAGAATCTATAAAAAGAGCTAGAGAGCTCATTTTTGAGGTGAGCTTGTTTGAGTAGAGAAGAGCTTAGAGCTATTTTGAGCTTGTAAGAGTGTTCTTGAGTAATAGAGTTGATTTCCTACCTTCCATTGTGTCTTGCTTGTCTCTTCGTTGTGTGTGTGCATGTGTGTGTGCATCTCTATGCTTCTCACCTTCACTCTCACTTCATCTCACGTTCACGATCTTCATATCACTCCTATCTCTTCCATGGATTGACATTAAGGAGGTGGAGCTTCTTAACGTGGTTCTCACCATTGTGCTAGAGCAACAACAACCAAGTCAAAGAAGTCATCATTATGGGCCAAGTAAAAAATCACAACCTTGAAGAAGAAGAGTTCACAATCAATTTCTAATTATGTGACAAGAATGAAGGATATTGCAGATAGCTTGGGAGCAATAAATGAAGATATTGAAGAACATAAGTTGGTAAGACAAATACTTATAGGTTTGAGAGGAGATGAGAAATGGAAACCTTTCATATTTTCCATAGAATTATCATTAGATCACTTTACTCCTGATCCTAATTAATTTCTAGGACACATGCTAACTTTTGAGCAGGACATTAAGGGAGATAATGATAGGAGTGCAAGTCAAGCTATGTACTTCAAGGACAAGATAAAGAATGTCAAAGGAAAGCAGTCAACTGATGATGAAGGATCTTCAAGTCAAGCTAATTTCACAAGAGGGAAGATGAATTCAAGAGGTAAAGGAAGAGGAGGTAAGAATAAAGATAATGTTAACACTTGTTGGATTTGTGGAAGAACAAATCATTTGGCAAATGTGACTGTTGGTATAACAATCAAAATGGTGGAAGTCATAATCAGAGTTTCAATCAAAGAGGTAGAGGAGGTAGAAATCAAAGAGGCAACTTCAGAGGAAGAGGTGGTAGGACATCATATGCTAGAGGAGGTGGAAGAAGCTTTCAACCTCAATCCTATAATAACAACTATTATAATTATGCATCAGATTAGAAGGATGACACGACTCTCATCTTGAATGCCACAAATGAAGCAATAGGAGAAGATCAAAGGGTATTCTATATTGACTCAGGATGTAGCAATCATTTGACTGGCAACATATCATTGATGACTGATATGGAAGCAAAGGTGAGTGGACATGCAGTTCAAACAAGAGATAATACCAAGCATAGAGTGGAAAGTATTGGATCAGTGAAGACAAAGAGTGGAAGCACACTCTTAAGCAAGGTACTTTATGTTCCTACTATTCCTAAAAACTTGATAAGTGTAGGACAAATTGTGGATAAAGGATATGAAGTGAGATTCACAAATGATGGTGTTTATGTGCACGATCCAAATCAGGGATATAGAAGCATCATTACATGTCAAAAAGAAGGAAGAATTTTTACTCTCAAGGTCCAAGGTAATGTGGGACATGCATTGTTTACTTATGGAAGTCAAAAGATGTTTGAGTTAGACCTATGGCATAAAAGGCTAGGTCATTTTCATGAGAGAGCTATAAAAGAAATGTCAAAGAATGATGTAGTGCTCGGATTGCCAAATGTTGAAGGTCAACAAATGGTATACAAGTGTGAAGCTTGTGAATTAGGTAAAGCTCACAGAAGTTCATGCAATAAACCAGAAGTATTCAAATATGCTTGAGTTGGTTCATACAGATATGTGGGGTCCTTTAAGGGACTATAGCATAAATGGATCCAGATATTATGTATTGTTTTTTGATGATGCAACAAGATGGATTACACTTTATGTAATCAAGGATAAGTCTGAAGTGTTCAAGACATTCAAACATTATCATGCTTATGCAGAAAGGATTACAGGACAAAAGCTCAAGAGGTTGAGATCAGATGGAGGGGGAGATTATTTTTCTAAAGAGTTTGATGATTATTTGTGGAATGCAGGTATAAAAAGAGAAGTAACTTGCAGGTACTACCCTCAACAAAATGGAGTTGTAGAAAGAAGGAATAGAACTCTTGTAGAGTTTGCAAGATCAATGATGAAAGAGAAGAATTCTCCAAACTACTTATGGGCATAAGCTATCAACACTGCAACATGCCTTGTGAATAGGTTACCTTGCAAAGCTTTGGATGGAAGAACGCCTTATGAAGCATGGTGGGGTAAGAAACCTACTCTTGATCATTGTAAGGTATTTGGATGTTTGGCATATGCTTATGTTCCCTCTCAATTAAGACATAAGTTAGAACCCAAAGCAGAGAAGTATGTGTTTATTGGGTATGATGATAGACAGATGGTTTACAGATTGTGGAATCCATTTACAAAGCAATTTCTTGTTACAAAAGATGTTACATTTGATGAGCAAAGCACATGGTATACAGGGTCAACAAATGATTATGCAGATGTTGAAGAAGTACAAAGGAAGAGGAAGACAAAAGTAAAGGTGTATGAAGAAGATATTGATGATGATGATTGTAAAAGTAAATTGCAAGGCAATGATGAAGATAGGCCAACACTTGATCCAGAATCAAATGTGGCTAAGACTTCAACAAATGCAGAGGTCAGAAGATCTTTGAGAGAAAGAAAAGAACCTATCGGGTATAGCTATGATACATCTTTCTTAACAACAAAAGATTATGCTTATATTGTGAAGATAGAAGAAGATCAAACCACATATGAAGAAGCTAAAGGTTAAAAACAAAATTGGGAGAAGGCAATACAAGACGAGTATGATGCTCTACTTGAGAATGAGACATGGAAATTGGTGCCAAGACCAAAGAATCAGAAGGTAATTGGACGAAATGGGTGTATAAGACAAAGAGGTTTGCAAATGGTGAGGTGTCTAGATACAAAGCTAGACTTGTGTTTAAAGGTTATGCCCAAACTTATGGGGTAGATTATGATGAAACCTTTAGTCCAATTGCTAAGATGTCTACAATTAGAACTCTAATTGCTATTGCTGCTTGTAAAGGATGGAAGTTGTCACAATTAGATGTGAAGAATGTATTTCTGAATGGATATATTGCAGATGAAGTGTACATGGAGCAACCAGAGGGTTTCATGGATTTAATTGGATCAGATTATGTATGTAAGCTCAAGAGAGCTTTGTATGGTTTGAAGCAGGCCCCAAGGGCATGGAATTAGAGGCTTGTTAAGTTCTTGAATGAATGTGGATATCAAGCTTCAAAAGGAGATAGTAGCTTGCTAGTCAAGGCAAGTGAAGATGGGTTCATATATATGTGTATTTATGTTGTTCATATTATTGTCACAGGTACAGATGCTCAAGGAATCAAGGAGCTTAAGAAGCAAATAGAGAAGGAGTTTAAGATAAGTGATTTGGGAAACTTGTCTTATTTCTTAGGGATGTAGATTGTGTATACTCAACATAGAGTATATGTTACACAAGAGAGATACTTGAAGAATCTTTTGGTCAATTTGAACATGGAAGATTGCAAGCCTTCAACCACACCATTGGAGGTAAATCATAAATTGAGCAGATATGGAGGAGAATAATTTAATGACATGAAGAAATATCAAAGTTTGGTAGGTAGTTTGATCTATGTTACCTTGACAAGACCAGACCTATCATATGCAGTTGGTGTCTTTTCACAATTTATGCATGGTCCAAACAAAACTCATCGGATTGCAACTCAAAGGGTACTCGGATATATCAAGAGAACTCTGAGTGAAGGTTTGTATTATGGTTTTACTTCTGATGCAAGAATCAAAGTGTTTGGTGATGCAAATTGGGCAGGTAATTTAGATGATAGAAGGTCTTATCATGGTTATCTTTGTTATATTGGAGATAAGTTGGTTTCTTGGTGCTCAAAGAAGCAACATACAGTTGCTTTGTCATCCATAGAAGCTGAGTATAAAGGAATGGTAGAGGCTACAAAAGAAGTGATATGGTTGAAGACCTTATTGAAAAATTTTGGAACTGATCAAAGTACTCCAATTATTTTTGGAGACAACATGAGTTCATTATATTCGGTAGTTAATCGTGTTTTTCATGCCACGACTAAACACATAGAAATTCAGTATCATTCCTTGAGAGAAAAGGTACTTGACAAAGAGATTGAAGTATTGTATACACCAACAAAATAGCAAGTTGTAGATATGTTGACAAAGAGCTTAGATGGACCTAAGCTACAAAAGTTTAAAGAGATGGCAGGAATAAAGAAGAATGGCATAATCACAATAAGTGATTGAGAGGGAGCTGTTGGAACAAAGAAATCCCAAATTGATGATTATGAAGAATTTGAAGCAATTTAGGAATCACAATGAATCCAAAGAAGTCATTGAAGAAAGTGAAGAATCTCAGAAATGTAGCTTGTATACATATGTACATTACAGATGAAAATTCTTGTACAATGGATATAGTTGATCAATAGGATGGTAAGGAGTAATCTAATAGACATGGGATGAGTCTAGAATAATATCTATATAAGTCAATAATGTAAAGAAATAGGTGAGAGAGTCATTAGAATAAATGTGTTCATGTGATAGATGTGTAGAGAGTCATCTCCATGAGTTACCATCGAGTCTTTCTCTGATTTCTCTTAGCTTGATTAAGAGGATCAAGAAATATTTTGTACACATCTAATCTAGAAGCTAACCAAGCTATGTTCAAAGTTTCATGGTCTAATTTTTTTCACGTAGTGTGTATGATCAATAGGAACATGTATATGTAAAGTCTGCAGATAGAACTCTTAGAGTCGCACACTTTTCCATGTCAATGTTTTGCTTGGATCTCAGTGAACAATGTAAAGTTTTCGATGAATGATCATTAAAAATCTAATTTTGAAGGTAAGGAAGCTATGGCTAAAAGAATTCAGCAAAATGGGACGTGTGCTGTGAGAAATCAACCTTAGAAGTTGACTATGTCAAAGTCGCTTGTTCAGAAAGATAGTTTCTGACATACCTTTGATCTTAATGATCAAATCAGAGTTTCAATGATTCTTTTGAAGATCTAATGGATGACATGATTGCACAAAGGTAGCATGGAGTATGTATATCATTAGATTGAAGAAATTTGAAGTTATGTGCAGGTAATGAAGTTAAATTCTGAAGCAAAGTTCTTGAAGAAGAAGAAACTTCACTCAGAGAAGTGATAGTGAATGATTTTGTAAATCAAGGTAACATTTGTGTAAATTTTGGTCTATGATTGGTATAGAGGTGTTCTTAAATTAGTATAGATCAAGCCTTTGGAGATTAAGAGGTCTCCAACAGTGTATATATATGTATATATATACATATATACACAGACATATATATGTATATGATGCATTTAAAATATACTACATGAGCTAAATGCATGATATTATATTCCAATAACAATGAAGTATAATATAAAAATTTATAAAAAATATATTAAAAAAATATGAACAATGAAATAGTGACAAGGAAGCATAATCTAGTAACAAGAAAAATTCACAATCAACCTTCCTCTTCATGAGGAGCTATCTACATGGTTTTTACTTATTTACTTTTTATGATTATAAGTTTATTTGTAAGAAAAAGAATGTTTAATGAAACAAGGAAACTAACATTAAACAATAAAATGGGTTATCTTCAAACCACATAAAAAAATCTTGACACAATTTTAATAATCCACCTTGCCATTAACATTTTTCTTTATCTTGCAAAAGAAAAAAAATTTAAATATTTGATTGTAGATATAAGAGAAAACATAAATATGTTAGAGTATGATCAATGTCTACCCCTCATGATTGTATGCACATTTTGTAAGGCCCCCTTTATGAGGAGAAGCCAAGCGTGCATTACCCAATTGATGGGAATCCCAACTTGAATGTTGGATGAAGGTCATATTGGACCATGTAAGATATTATAAGGAAAGGGAGTTACCGGGGTCCCCAATTGTGGGGGTCCGGGGGCAGCACCCCCGGCGCGACGGTAAAGGGAATATTCCATGGAATATTCCCTGTCGGAGTCAGAAATCATTTATATTTGTTAGGTCGGTTCAACCAGTCTAAGCCGTGTATGGCAATTACGCGAGCGGTGGCCGCCCACGCTCTACCGCCCATGTATAGCCGTCCATGGCAGGCCACCCATGATCCTATATATACATGACTTCTGCACTACCTAAGACATTGAGTTGAGCCAGCATACCTCTACCTTGTATCTCCCTATCTAGAGTTGTCTAGATCACCATTTAAGCTCTACCTTGAGAGCGCACGGGTGGACAACGCCATCATCTTTGTACTTGCTGCTAGTAGAAAATTGTTGAGATTCTCCTATATCTGTTATCTTCTCTGCTATTGCTCCTGTGTTATATTGCGTAACTATTGTTTTACATGGTATCAGAGCTGTAAGGTTCGAATAGCTTGAGAAGTATCATTATTTTAGCCTACTAGCAGACTAGAATATCAGTAGATTATTCTAGTGATTACATGATGGCTTCATCGTCGAACACTAGTCTTGGTGCTTCACCTAATGTTAATGCTGCACCTATTCGAATTCGTCCACCTGCATTCACTGAAGGGAAGCTGGATGGAACCAACTATACACTCTGGAAGTTCAAAATTTCTGCAATTTTGGACTCCTATGAATTACTTGACACTGTCATGGGACCGATGGGATTGGATCCAGAGCCTATACCAGTTGAAGATCCAGCAAATTCAAGATTGATGATTCAGCCAGATCCAGATCTTCTACGAGCTTGGAAGAGGCGGAATGCTGATGCATTATGTGCGATTGTCACTAGTGTAAGTGATTCTGTGCTTACTTTA
The DNA here is from genome assembly GCA_020310875.1 of Ceratopteris richardii. NCBI lineage: Eukaryota > Viridiplantae > Streptophyta > Polypodiopsida > Polypodiales > Pteridaceae > Ceratopteris > Ceratopteris richardii. The sequence continues at coordinate 155,085,347 of CM035409.1, forward strand.
GTTCAACATACTACTAAAGCACATGAGGCTTGGGGCATATTGGCTCGACAATATGAGACCAAGAACCACACTAGGATACAGAATTTAGAAAATCAGTTGGCAAATGAAAAGCATTCTGATTCTGAAAAGGCTGAAGATTTTATCAAACGGATAAAGCATCTTCAAGATCAATTGGCTGCAGTTGGTGTTGTTATAACACCAGAAGAGCTAGCTCGAAGATCTGTACGTGTTCTTCCAGCAAAGTATGATGGATTAGTAACAGCCCTTAACACTCAGGTAAGGCCAACTCCTCTTACATTTGAAGAGTTTTGTGCCATGCTTTTAGAAGAAGAGATGCGGCTGAAGAATCGGCAAAGTACAACTGATGCTGCATTCTCAGCAAATGCAAAAGGTAAAGGCTCTTCAGAGGGATCAAAGAAGAAGCCAAAGAAGAAAAAGTTCACAGGAAGTTGCTTCTATTGTGAAAAGAAAGGCCATGCCATCAAGGATTGCAGAAAGAAGCAAGCTGATGAACGGAATGGGACTGTAAAATCATCATGGAAGAACAAAGAGTCTGCAAACAACACAGAGCTGGAACTTTGGGTAGCTATTGAAGAGGTATGTTCATCTGCTCAAGCTCGTGTTGATGAGCCATGGATTTTAGATAGTGGAGCTTCTCGCCATATGACTAGTAAAAAGGATTGGTATAGTTCCCTAGTGCCTCTGCGGGAATCCATCAATGTAGTGGTGGGAAACGACTCCAAGTGTCCAGCTGAAGGAACTGGAACCATCTCTTTTATCACTTCTCCAGGTGTTGAGAAAAAGTTATCCGATGTTCTCTATGTACCTACACTCAAAAGAAATTTGTTGTCAGTTTCTGCAATAACAGATCGTGGACTCGAAGTTCACTTCAATAAGAGTGGTGTGGAAATCATGGATTCATCAGGTAATGTTGTAGGTAAAGGCACACGACGGGATAACTTGTATGAGTTAAGTGCTTTAACTGCTACAGAAGATAAAGATGTAAGCAGGTTATGGCACCAACGATTTGGGCATCTCGGATTTGCAGTTTTGAAGGAGATGCAACGAACAGGGATGGTTGCTCATTTGCCTGCATTTTCAGAGTTGCAGGAACCTTGTGAAGCTTGTATGATGGGCAAGCAACAACGAAAGGCATTTCCAAGAGAGACCAGCAATCGATCTCAAGCTCCTCTAGAGTTGGTACATGCTGATCTCTGCGGTAAAATGTCTACACCTGCTTTAGGAGGATCTTTCTACTTCTTGCTGTTAGTCGACGATTATAGTAGAAAGATGTGGGTTTATTTCATTCGAGAGAAGGCTGATGCTTTTGAAAAATTTAAAGCGTGGCATAAGTATGTAGAAAGTGAATCAGGAAGGAAACTGAAGAAATTTAGAACAGATAGAGGAGGTGAATTCTTGTCAACAGAATTCAACAATTACTATAAGGAGCATGGTGTGAAAAGGCAACTTACCACAGCTCATACACCTCAACAAAATGGCGTTGTTGAGCGCAGGAACAGGACAGTAGTTGAAATGGCTCGTTGTATGTTAAAGGCTCAAGACATGCCTGATTCATTCTGGGCAGAAGCAGTCAATACAGCAGTCTACATCCTCAATCGAAGCTACACAAAAGCTCTGAAGGGGATGACTCCTCAAGAAGCATATTCTGGTAAAAAGCCTTCAGTTTTGCATTTCAGAATTTTTGGTTGTTTCTGTTATGCACATATTCCTGATTCAACAAGATCAAAGTTGGATTCAAAAAGCAAAAAGTGTGTCTTCCTAGGATATAGTGAAGAGTCTAAAGCATACAGGTTATGGGATCCTGAGGCAAGGAAGATTTTTGTCAGCCGAGATGTGGTGTTTGATGAACGACCACACTTAGTAGAAGATAAAGGTAAATCTACTATCTCATCAAACGGAGAAATATCTCACCTTGTGCCTATCAAAAGACAGGTTAAAGTTGAGGAGGAGGAAACATCTGATGGAGAAATTTCCTCAATAAAAAGCCAACCAATTGTAGCTGCACAGCGTAAGCCACTACCGAAGTGGGCACAACAGCTCTTTGATGATCACAATCCACATGTAGATGCACCAGAATCATCATCGGATGGATTACGAAGATCAAAGAGAATAGAGGAGCAAAGAAGAGCCTCAGAACACATTGTTAACATGGCTCTAATGGCAGATATCATGGGTTCGATAAAGGAACCTACCACCATTGAAGAAGCCATTGATGATCCAGATTGGAGAGCGGCAATGCAGTCTGAGTATGATAGTATACTCAAAAATGATACATGGGATCTAGTCGACTTGCCGCCAAAGAAGAAGGTAATAGGTACTAAATGGATTTGGAAAGCTAAGTATAAAGCTGATGGAACATTAGAAAAGTATAAGGCACGATTAGTTGCACAGGGTTTTTCACAGATTGAAGGATTTGATGTTCAAGAAACTTTTGCACCAACAGCACGCATGACAACTATTCGGACGATACTTGCAGTAGTTGCACAAAAGTCTTGGCCTATTTTCCAGATGGATGTCAAATCTGCATTTTTGAATGGTCACCTCAAGGAGGAGGTATATGTATCTCAACCACCAGGTTTTGAGGTGCCCAATTCAGAAAATAAAGTTTGCAGGTTGAAGAAAGCTTTGTATGGACTTAAGCAAGCTCCACGGGCTTGGTACCAACGAATTGATCATTTTTTCAAAAATATGGGTTTTGAAAGAAGTACTTCTGATGCTAACTTGTATGTAACGAAAAGGGATAGCAAGCTAGTTGTTGTCATTGTATATGTAGATGATTTGATCATTACAGGAGATCATCAGGAACTCATCAATCAAACTCGGATCAGCTTGGGAACTGAGTTTGAAATGACAGACTTAGGTCTACTCCATTTTTGTCTGGGAATTGAAGTATGGCAAAGGAAGGATGGCATTTTCATCTCACAACAAAAATATTCCAAAGAAATTCTCAAGGCATTTGGAATGATGGACTGCAAACCAACTAGCACACCTATGGAGGTAAATCATAAGCTATCTATGGATGATAACATGCCTGATGTAGATGCTAAGAAGTATAGGAAACTCGTTGGAAGTCTTATTTTTCTGTGCAACACTAGACCAGACATTTGCTATGCTGTTGGAGTGTTAAGCAGGTTTTCCAACAAACCTAAGGAGAGTCACTGGAATGCTGGCCCTTCTAAGGTACATTGCAGGAACCTTGGATTTTGGTATTTTGTATACCACAGGTGATACACTCCAAGGATATTGTGATTCAGATTGGGCTGGAGATTGTGATTCTAGAAAATCAGTTTCTGGATATTGTTTCTCACTTGGTTCAGGAATATTTTCTTGGGTAAGTAGGAAGCAACCAACTCTCGCACTCTCCTCCACTGAAGCAGAGTACAAAGCAGCTTGTTTTGCTTCTTGTGAGGCAGTCTGGTTAAGGAGAATTCTTGTAGATATAGGCTTTCCATCAAATATGCCAATTGTACTCAAGTGTGATAATCAAAGTTGTATGGCTATTGCAAAGAACCCAGTATTTCATGCTCGCACCAAGCACATAGAAGTACAGTACCATTACATTCGTGAGCTAATTGAAGATGAAATTGTGGAGCTAGAATATTGCCCAACAGAGGCAAATTGTGCTGACATATTCACTAAAGCACTTGGAAGAGAGCAGCTCAACAAGCATCTTCAACAGATGGGCATAGGACCGAGACCTACTTGATTTATCATCGGTAAACATTGAGGGGGGGTGTTAGAGTATGATCAATGTCTACCCCTCATGATTGTATGCACATTTTGTAAGGCCCCCTTTATGAGGAGAAGCCAAGCGTGCATTACCCAATTGATGGGAATCCCAACTTGAATGTTGGATGAAGGTCATATTGGACCATGTAAGATATTATAAGGAAAGGGAGTTACCAGGGTCCCCAATTGTGGGGTCCGGGGCAGCGGTGAGCAGCCCCGACTGGGGGGTCCAAGGGGGCCAGCGGGCCCCCTGGCTGGGGGGTCCCAGGGGGCCAGCGGGCCCCCTGGTGGGGGTCCGGGGGTAGCGCCCCCGGCGCGACGGTAAAGGGAATATTCCATGGAATATTCCTTGTCAGAGTCAGAAATCATTTATATTTGTTAGGTCGGTTCAACCAGTCTAAGCCGTGTATGGCAATTACGCGGGCGGTGGCCGCCCATGCTCTACTGCCCATGTATAGCCGTCCATGGCAGGCCACCCATGATCCTATATATACATGACTTCTGCACTACCTAAGACATTGAGTTGAGCCAGCATACCTCTACCTTGTATCTCCCTATCTAGAGTTGTCTAGATCACCATTTAAGCTCTACCTTGAGAGCGCACGGGTGGACAACGCCATCATCTTTGTACTTGCTGCTAGTAGAAAATTGTTGAGATTCTCCTATATCTGTTATCTTCTCTGCTATTGCTCCTGTGTTATATTGCGTAACTATTGTTTTACAAAATATTGTATGAAGAATTTTGCTTTACCTATTAAATTAAAGTATGCCTTTTGTAACCTATTTAGGTTTCCTTTTGCTGCAACTCTACTTATGAAATGACTTTGTCGATAGCCCAACCTCGTAGCATACACTATTGCATGATTTTCTCTCATACTTTTATTTTTGTAGCACATTTGTAACAATTTCAGCTGCACTTTATATAAAACTGGAACACCATATGTTGATGCGACTGTTGTTAGATCTCCCTTTTTTCTTTTCTTGCCATTCAATGGAACATCTAGCTCTAGTGATGCTATTGTTGTAAGATCTTCATTTTCGATTTCGTTGCAATTCAATGGAACATCTAGCTTTTTCTCATTATTATTCTGTACTTGAGAGTCATGAGAACAAGATACTCTCACGTTATTTGAATGATCATTTGTGTTGGTGTGTGAAACACCACAAGAACTAAACTAATGTGGTATTAGAAGACCTCCATAACCACCATTAGCTTAGCAATACTCACATTGTGAGTCTTCATCTTTGAATTTAGTGAAAAACAAAAATTCACTTCACAGAAATCTGCGCCTTTTCTTCAATCCTTCAATCTGACCTGTATTAGCTCAATCTTTGCAAAATCTTTTGATCACTTGCTAAGAGAAGTTCTTGCTAATATTCAGTAACATATAACAAGCAAAACTTTCAAGTAATAACTTCAAAATTTTCTGATTTTGTACCAAACTTTTCACTATGTCTGAAAACTGAAATTTGACTTCATCGATTTGACATACCTCCACTCTTAAATTGATTTCTCTAAGTATGCGTCCCGTTTCTTAAAGATATTTTGACCAAATGTAGTTGAGGAGAGTAGCTTCAAAATGAGCTATCACTTACCAAAAACTTTACACCATGCTTCGAGATCTGACCTTCAGAAGATCAGTCAAATGTGCGCCAGAAAAGTCGTAACTGTCAACTACCTTACACAGTCATATGAAATGACTTAGAACTCAATGTACAAGAGGAATTAGACTCAATCCTTCTATACAAATATGTATTGATTATCAGAGAGGATGTGTACAAAATGGCTTGGCCTAATTTTGCTCACAGCCATGGAAAACTTTCTCAGACTCAGAAGTTTTCTCTCACCATCTCTCTCAGAAAAGACACGACTTTTCTTTACTCACTCAGATTACAAAATTGAGTTCTCTTCTACATATTTTTAACTCAAATTAACTTATATACCTATGGTTTACATTCTTCTAGACTTGAACTCGTAAGTTCTGAAGATCAAATACAAATCTAGACTCTAATTTTGCACTAATTTACAATAGTGAAATTGTCCCTTCACTTAGGCTTGATTTTCTGTAAGTCTTTTCTTCACTTCTTCTTTACTTCATCATATGTCTCCATATGTCTTCATATATCCATGCCTAATTAGTGAGTGAAGCCCCAACAACTCCCCCTCAATCACTAATTAGCATAATTTGACTTCTTCACATAGTCTTCTTCTCTTTTATTCCTGCCATCTCCTTGAACCTACTTGTCTTCACTCCATCCAAGCTTTTTGTCATAATATCTCCAATCTGATTTTTTGTAGAAGTGTACACCACTTCAATCTCTTTCTCCATTACCTTTTCTCTGAGAAAATGATACTGTATCTCTATGTGCTTTGTCCTTGCATGAAATACAGGATTTACTGCAAGATATAATGAACTCATGTTATCTCCATGAATGATGGGTATACCTTGATCAATTCCCAAGCTTTTGAATAATGTCTGCATCCATATGACTTCCTTTGCTGCTTCCACAAGTCCTTTGTATTCAGCTTCTGTTGATGATAAGGCCACTGTGTGTTGTTTCTTTGAACACCAACTAACAAGCTTATCTCCAATGTATATCATGTAGCCATGAGTAGACCTTCTGTCATCTTGACTTCCTGCCCAATCTGAATCACTATAGGCTCTCAATCTTATATTTGATGTAAAAGGATAATATAATCCCTCTTTCAAAGTCCCTTTGATATATCTAAGGACTCTTTGACCTTCAATCCAATGTGGATCCTTTGGACAATGCATGAATTGAGAAAGGACACCAACTGCATAACTAAGATCAGGCCTTGTTAGTGTAGCATAAATTAAACTTCCCACTAAAGATTGATACTTCCTCATGTCTTTGAATTCTGCACCATCATATCTACTGAGTTTGTGATTGACTTCTAGTGGTGTAGATGCCTCTCTGCAATTCTCCATGTTAAACTTCTTTAGAAGATTTAAGAGATACCTTTCTTGTGATACATATATGCCATGTTCTGCATAAGTGATTTCCATTCCAAGAAAATATGACAATTTTCCTAGATCACTTATCTTGAATTCCTTCTCAAGTAGCTTCTTCACCTCCTTGATTCCTTCACTTGAAGTACCTGTAATTATAATATCATCTACATAGATACAAATGTAGATCATACCTTCATCTGTTCTTTTGATAAGTAAACTTGCATCTGCCTTTGAACTTTGATATCCAAGATCATTAAGATACTTTACAAGTCTATAATTCCAAGCTCTTGGAGCTTGCTTCAAACCATAAAGAGCTCTTCTCAACCTGCAAACATAATTTGGAAACTTATGATCTGCAAACCCTTGAGGTTGCTCCATGTAAACCTCATCTGATATATATCCATTCAAAAATGCATTCTTAATGTCCAATTGACTCAATGTCCATCCTTTTGATGCTGCAATGGCAATGATTGTCCTTATGGTTGACATCTTTGCCACAGGACTGAATGTCTCATCATAATCTATGCCAAAAGTTTGAGCATAGCCTTTAACCACCAATCTGGCTTTGTACCTGGCTATAGTTCCATCTGCATGCTTTTTAACTTTGTAAACCCATTTATTTCCAATCACTTTCTTACTATTAGGCTTTGGAACAAGTTCCCAAGTTTTGTTCTCTTCAAGTGCATCAAACTCTTCCTTCATTGCTACTTCCCATTGTCTCTTACCCTTTGCTTCATCATAGCTTTGAGGTTCTTCATCTTCTTTAACCATGTAGGCATAGTTTTTCTGAGTCAAGTAAGAAGTATCATAGGAATACCTTGTAGGTTGCTTCCTCATTCTGGTTGACCTTCTTGGTTCACACTCTTCATGTATATCTGGATGTACTTCTTCATCAAATATTGGTCCATCTTCATTCCTTCTATATGATCCAACTCTTGATGTGCTTGCTTGCATATGTTCTTCATCTCCATCTATCTGCATATGTGACTTACCTCTTGCACTCCTTCTTATCTCTTCTTCAAATGTTTCAAGATCACATTCTTTATCTGCATACCAACTCTTCTGTTCATCAAAAGTCGCATCTCTGGAAACAATAAAATGTTTAGTTAAAGGACTCCATAGCCTATAACCCATTTGCTTTTCATCATACCCAATAAACACATATTTTTCTGCCTTTGGTTCAAGCTTATGCCTAAGTTGTGATGGCACATAAGCATAGGCAATTGATCCAAACACTTTACAATGGTCAAGTGTTGGTTTCTTACCCCACCAAGCTTCATAGGGGGTCATACCATTCAAAGCTCCACATGGTAACCTATTCACAAGGTATGTAGCTGTATTTACAGCCTCAGCCCAAAGATAATTAGGGCAATTCTTTTCCTTTAACATTGCTCTTGCAAATTCAACTAATGTTCTATTTCTCCTTTCTGCCACCCCATTATGTTGAGGTGTATACCTGCAAGTTATCTCTCTCTTGATACTTGCATTCCAAAGATAGTCATTAAACTCTTGGGAGAAGTATTCTCCCCCTCCATCAGACCTTAGCCTCTTGAGTTTTTGACCTGTAACTCTTTCTGCATAAGCATGAAAATGTTTGAAAGCTCCAAATACTTCTGATCTTTCTTTTAGAACATAAAGGGTTATCCACCTTGTAGCATCATCAATAAACAAAACATAATACCTAGATCCATTTATTGAACCTTCTTTTGTTGGTCCCCATACATCTGTATGTATGAGTTCAAGCAAACCATCATGCTTGAAACCTTTCTTCTGAAATGGTAGTCTATGAGCTTTTCCCATCTGACAAGCTTCACACTTGTATATCATATGTTGATTCTTCACATTTGGTAGTCCCAATACAGATTGATTCTCCACCATAGTTTTGATTCCTCTTTCATTGAAGTGTCCCAATCTCTTATGCCAAAGATCTAACTCTGTAATTACTTCATCACCATGTGTGATTAGGGCTTCACCAACATTTCCTTGTACTTTGAGAGTAAAAAGTCTACCTTCCTTCTTACCACAAACAATGGGTTTGTATGCTTCCTCTGGATCTTCAACAAATACCCCTTCATTTGTAAATCTGACTTGGAAACCTTTTTCCACTATTTGTCCAACACTAATCAGATTCTTTGGTATTGTTGGAACATACAAAACATTTGTTAATAAATCAGCTCCACTCCTGCACTTCACTTTTCCAATTGAATGCACACTATGTTTTGTGTTATCACCTGTTTGTACTGTATGACTTGAATTGCCTTCTTCCAATTCTGACAATAATTCTATATTACCTGACAAATGATTTGAACAACCAGAGTCAATATAAAATACCTTGAGATCCTCCTTCTCTAATGAACTTATTGAATTCATCATCAATGTTGTATGGTTGTCATTCTGTGTATCATTTGCATAATTGTAATATGTGGTGTTGTAAGATTGGTTCTGATTCCAATTTCTTCCACCACCTCTTCCATAATTTCCTCTTGAATTTTGTCTTCCTCTTTGAAATTGATTCTGAAACCTTCCACCTCTTCCTCTGCCATTGTTGTTCTGATTTTGACTTGCTCCTTGTTGATTATGCCAACAATCATATGCTAGATGATTGCTCAATCCACAAATCCAACATGTCTTCTTGTTATTGTTCTGATTACCTCTACCTCTTCCATTTCCTCGACCTTTACCTCTGCCAAAACCTCTTCCTCTTGCATAATTTGCTTGAGTTGTTGACTCTTCTTCATCCTTTGCCTTGCCTTTATCTCCTTTCTTTTTGTTCTTCACATACATTGCAGAACTTTGACCTTTGTCTCCATCTGACTTCAAATCTTGCTCAAATGTGAGCATTAATCCAAGTAATTGATTCAGTTCTGGCACATAATGATTTAATGAGAGTTCTGTTGAAAGTACAAAGGGCTTCCATCTCTCATCACCTCTTAACCCTGCAAGTAATTGTGCTATCAACCTATGATCTTCAATATCCTCATCAATAGATCCAAGGCTATCTGCCAAGTCCTTCATCTTAGTGACATAATCACTAATGCTTTGATTCTGCTTTTTCTTGAATGTGGTAAACTCTGACCATAAGCTAGCTTTCCTAGCTTTAGTAGTGTTTTGGAAGTGATCCTCCAAAGCATTCCAAATATCTTCAGCTGTTTCTAAACCTCTGATGTGTGGCAACAAATGATCTGTAATAGTGTTGTATATATAAGCTCTTGCACTTGCATCTCTCTTCTGCCATAGCTTCAAAGCTTCTAGCTCTTCCTTCCTTGGATGACTTTCATCTTCAAATTTAGGCTTCTCTTCTTCACCTGTCACATATACCATTAGGTCCTTACTCATAAGTAAGGCCTCCATCCTCATTACCCAAGCAGGATAGTTATCTCTGTCCAATTTGTCAATGGACACATGATCTGCCATGGTATCCTTGCTTCTGCTTCAACCTGTAAGTATAAGGTTAAAGAATGATACCTTTTGTAGACCTTTACCCTTGGAAGTAACTTCGAAACAATCTTCTGATGACTTTTGTTTGTTGAACACCTCAGCTTCCTCTTTCTTTGATAAAGAACTCTTCAATTCTTCTTGTATCTGCTCTTTCTTTACTCTCGAGAACCTTATCTGCTCTGATACCACTTGTTGGTGTGTGAAACACCACAAGAACTAAACTAATGTGGTATTAGAAGACCTCCATAACCACCATTAGCTTAGCAATACTCACATTGTGAGTCTCCATCTTTGAATTTAGTGAAAAACAAAAATTCACTTCACAGAAATCTGCGCCTTTTCTTCAATCCTTCAATCTGACCTGTATTAGCTCAATCTTTGCAAAATCTTTTGATCACTTGCTAAGAGAAGTTCTTGCTAACATTCAGTAACATATAACAAGCAAAACTTTCAAGTAATAACTTCAAAATTTTCTGATTTTGTACCAAACTTTTCACTATGTCTGAAAACTGAAATTTGACTTCATCGATTTGACATACCTCCACTCTTAAATTGATTTCTCTGAGTATGCGTCCCGTTTCTTAAAGATCTTTTGACCAAATGTAGTTGAGGAGAGTAGCTTTAAAATGAGCTATCACTTACCAAAAACTTTACACCATGCTTCGAGATCTGACCTTCAGAAGATCAGTCAAATGTGCGCTAGAAAAGTCGTAATTGTCAACTACCTTACACAGTCATATGAAATGACTTAGAACTCAATGTACAAGAGGAATTAGACTCAATCCTTCTATACAAATATGTATTGATTATCAGAGAGGATGTGTACAAAATGGCTTGGCCTAATTTTGCTCACAACCATGGAAAACTTTCTAAGACTCAGAAGTTTTCTCTCACCATCTCTCTCAGAAAAGACACGACTTTTCTTTACTCACTCAGATTACAAAATTGAGTTCTCTTCTACATATTTTTAACTCAAATTAACTTATATACCTATGGTTTACATTCTTCTAGACTTGAACTCGTAAGTTCTGAAGATCAAATACAAATCTAGACTCTAATTTTGCACTAATTTACAATAGTGAAATTGTCCCTTCACTTAGGCTTGATTTTCTGTAAGTCTTTTCTTCACTTCTTCTTTACTTCATCATATGTCTCCATATGTCTTCATATATCCATGCCTAATTAGTGAGTGAAGCCCCAACAATTTGATTCGTTCAAGATATCATGGTCTAACATAGACGATGAATTCTCCATTACAAGTTGAAACATAGGAAATATAACATGTTCTTTGATGATAGGTGGTTTTCTAATTTGATTGAGCAAAATATCATCCATATGGATTAAGCTCAAAACATAGGGTAGAAGACCACTTGGTACTGAATGATCATGTCTTGCTTGATAAGGGGTAATGTAGATGCGATTTTCTATTGGGATAGAACCTTTGAAGAAACTATCATCAATAATAAGTTGATTGGTTTATATATTTCTTCTCGGTGATCCATATAATAATCTTCTTAACTCCATGCCACAGAAAAGGAATATCTTTTCTTTTTATGTTTCTCATTGAATCTCACATTGCTCAAAAAATTATTTTTAAATGTGGATGACCAAACACCAATATGAAAGTGTCGAAAAATAGAATCTAAAAATTCAAAACATCTCGAACTTATAAACATTCTTTTATCATCAATATTTGAATAATTTTTGACATAATCTTTCTCTGGTCTGTTCCATCTTATATCTTGGTTGAACAAAAGGGTATTTATATCGAGAAGGAGAAAATTCTTCCTTGTATGAAGTGGATGATAGATATTCTTTGCATATATCAAACAATGAGGATAATAAATATACAATAACTAAAAACAAAGCTTTAAGATTACTTATTGATATAATCAATAAATGAATTAAAATACAAATGAAATAATTATAATATTATACAATATACATGTTAAAATCCAAAAAAGCCTACCATGTTGTTTCTCCATAACATTAGATAGCTTATCTAATGTTTGAAAAGAGCTTTGCTCATGTAGAGGACTCCTTTCACCCTCGTTATGGCTAACAAGCTTTCCAATATCATCATCACTTATAAAATGTTTATTTTTGTTAACATCTATAATAAAAAAAAAAGAAAATCAAAAGATATATATGAATAGTTAATACAGTGTGCATACATATCAATACCTATTCTCTCAATTAGTTTCTCTTTATGACATAAATCTCCCTATTAATTTCTCTTTCTCAACACTTATTTTCTCAATTGATTTGTCTATGCATCTACATTTAAAAACAAGCTTAAGATTACTTAAGAAAATAATAGGTTTTTTATTTTAAAAACCTCACATTTCAATCTTCACATCTTAACCCTACATTTTGATATTGGAGTTAATCAAATGCATAATAATTTTAAAAACAATACGTTTCAGATTTTCTCAAACAAAACAGTCACAAATCATGCATCACCTATTTAAAACTTATAACACATGAATTTATGCATCATTGATCTAAAAACAATAATCTTTCTATTACACGAATAGACAAGAGATATCTAATTTTAACTCATAAACATATGATATTAACAATAAATGAGAAGATTTAAATATAATCAACTCACATCACTTTATTCAATAAGAGCTAATATATTCAAAATAAAATTCTATTGTCCAAGAAATACAATCATCACTAGCATATAAAAAAAATCATACTTTGAAAATGATGGCATTTATTACATTACATGGATTCAATATTTTTTCAAGTTGCTTTTCCTTCTCATATATTTGAAGTACTTGCAATATCTTCATCCATTGTAACAATATCTTCATCAGATTCTAATCCTCCTTATTACTTTCTGATTCTTCTCCACTAGGTTGTACATCAATCTCAGCATCAATATTCTCGAACATATAATTTGTATTATCTGTATCTTGATTACTGATATCACACCATTGATGCAAAGAAGGTTCATTCTCGAAAAGTGAAGAGCAACTTGATTCTAATTGGTTTTCTTCAAACTATAAACATATACCAAAACATCATCGTTTTTAATATAAACTTCTTTGAAGAACAACTCCTCGACAATACAACTCTATAACATATCTATCTTCACGAGCAAAACAGTTGATGAAATCATCAATGAAATTTCTATCTATGAATTTATCATGGCCTTTAAGAGCAAAAATATTTAGATTTGGTTGATATATTCTATTAATCATCCGATAATTATCCTCTTTGTCAATGTACATAAGCACTATTGCAAAATCCAACTCTCCTTTAATCGAAGGATTACTATTCTGAATGGCTCCAATTTTAAAAGTCATTTTTGTAACTGTATGTTGAACTCCTTCCACAAGCATATGAACATAGAGGAAATCAATAAAAGATATCATAATATATTCTGTCTCAAAGTTCATCCCATTGAGTGTAAAAACCAATCTGGAGAAGAAGGTTGCTGAAATGTATTCTTGACTATGTAAAGTGTATAGTTCTGAGTCAAACCTAAAGAAAGCAATGTTGAATGGAAGAACTTGCTCTGAATAAAAATTTTCCACCTTGTTTAAATCAAAACCAAATCCATAGATTGACCATGGAATAACATTTGTTGTGGTCTTTATTCCTATTGCAAATGTGTACAAATGACTCAGCAAAGTTATGGCAGCCTTTGGTAAAGGAGGAGATTTCTTTGCCTTGTTTAATGAATATTTCACAAATGTCTCACTATAACTTTTAATGTTTTCATATTCTATGTTTGTGATATTATATTTCTCACAGAGCTTCTCCCAAGTCAGAACCTTTGTTTAATCAATTATAGCATTTTTCAACTATCTTTAATCTCCATGCCATTTCTTCCATGTCAACCATATGTTTCAATGATTTTGTCTTTTTTAACAAATTTGTTTTTCTAAAATTACCATTTGAATTCCTAAAATCTCTTTACTGTCTAAACCTGCAATGCATCTCAATAATGTCAGACCTAATATAACTGTCCCTGGTGCTTTCTTTAATTGACCACCTTTCATTGCTACCATCTTTGTAGACGTCGATATAACATCTTTTCATGAATCTCCTCTGCTATTTGGCACTTCACCCTTTACATTAAGCAGTGCTCCCTATTGGTGCAAGACACAAGCCTACACATTTGGCTTATAATCCATACACATTTGGAGAAGCATAGGAACCATTGCTAGTGGTTAATTACCACTTTAATCTTTTGTAAAAGTCATATTTGACTTGGAATCTTTGTAAACACCTACCAAAAGGAGGTCGTGGAAAAGTTAGCTTTGATTGATGGAATATCTCCTAGGATGTAGGAGCATGATTAAGGGGAGCTAAAAGTTTGAATTCAAATTCAAATTTTAACTCAACTACTATAACAATGATCATCAAAAAGTCGCAAGTAGAAGAGTCACTTTCCGAGCTTCTCATTATCAATTCTACATGTGTGTGAGGTCTATACTCTAGCCCACATATATCTACAACATTAGGCAATGATCTTCATGCCTATAGCATTGTATACAAGTGTTCATTAATACATATATCTAGATTGTTCATTTCTGAGTTCACTATCATAGTGTCTATAAGTCTGTCAACGTGTGGAGAGCATATCTCATTCGTTTCTTCACTAAATTCAAAGATCTATAGCTTGTTGGAACCAGCTCAAAGTCATCTACGTGCTGTCAAAATTTGAAGAATCTGTATTCAGCCATTTCAGAGAAAAGCTCGTCGAGGTGATCACTGGTCAAAGTCTGCAACAGTCCTAAAATATCGGGGGTAAAGGTTTACTTGCTAAAGTGATTTCTGTAAGCATAGTTAATCTTTTTAAGTGATATAACTTAGAATAATTAGCTTGCTAAGCTAATTAGATACCCCTAAAAGGAATTTTTTCAATTCCTACTGTGCTGGTCATATTGAGCAAAAGATACAGCAGGTGTCAAGTAAAAAATAGAAGGTTTTCTTAAAGACTTGAAGTTCAAAGTTATCTATTTTGATTTTATCTTTGCATATATCATTTCCAAAGTACATAGGCCATTTTATGGTATCATTGGAAAGCTAACAAGGTCTACTTATCAACTCTGAAGCATCAAAGGGCTGGGACAAAGTAGGATTTGGGAGTACCTACTCATTCTCTTGGACTGTCCATCCATCATTCCCAACAGTGGTATCAGAGCAAGTTAAGGTAAAATGGGAGATGGTTTTCCTTCATTTATTGATAAATTTGACAGGAACAACTATCAAGCATGGTCTCTAAGGATGAAGACATATCTACAAGGAAGGAGTCTTTATGGATACATCTTAGGAGATGAGGAATTGCCCTCATTCAAAACTAGAGGAATACCAACAAAGGAAGAACACGAAAAGCTCAACACATGGTGTGCCAAGGATGCATTAGCAAAGTCTTACTTACTCAACTCCATCTCTGATTTTCTTTTGCCACATATTAGAAACTGTAAGACATCCCAAGAGACTTGGGAAACCTTCTCATCTTATTTCTCATCCAACACAAGGGCCAGAAAAAATCAATTGTGGATTGAATTCACTACACTAAGGAAGCAACCTAAGCAAGCTATTTCAGAGTTTGTGACTAAGATTAAAGATGTAGCAGATCAGTTAGCAAGCATAGGAGAAGATATTGAAGAAGAGCAGATAGTAAGGCAAGTGGTCTGCCATCCACCTTTACATGGACATGCAAATTCCAGATCTTACAACTCTCATGGGGCAATTGTTCACTCATGAAGCCAAACTCAACAAGAATGGAGATACATCCAAAGGTAATAGCTCTTCTGCCCTATACACTGATAAAAGTAAGTCTAAAGATAAAGGCAAGAACAAGAAGATAGAGGATGAAGGCACTAAGTCCCAAGTCAACTATGCAAGGAGAGGTAGATCATCAAGAGGAAGGGGCAGAGGAGGTAAGCAAGGTAGGGGAAGATCATATAACTCCTCACCATGCAACATTTGTGGTTTATCAAATCATACTACAGATGAGTGTTTCAGGAACTACAAGAATCAGAGAGGAAGAGGATATCAAAGAGGTGGATACTCATAGTCAAGAGGTATATTCAATCATTACCAAGGCTACAACAACAATAACTACATCAACAACTACAATGGCAACTACCAAGGAGGATTCAAATCCAGGAAGGACTACAACAACTATACAGAAGAGCAGGATGATTCTCTTCTGATCATGAAAATGACTTCAAAACCAAGTACAAATGATGACCACCTATTCTACATTGACTTAGGATGCTCAAATCATGTGGCTGGCAATGTAGTTCTAATCTCTGACCTTGAGGAACCAAAAGATAAGCATCAAGTACAAACAGGTGATGACACCAAGCACTCAGTAGTTAAAGTTGGAAATGTTAAGACTTGTGATGAAAATCAGAACTTGTTGAGTAGGGTACTATATGTACCAACCATTACCAAAAACTTGATGAGTGTTGGACAGATTGTGGAAAAAGTTTTGCAGGTCAGATTCAACCAATTTGGAGCATTTGTGGAGGATCCCAAGCAGGGGTTCAAAAGAATAGCAAAAGGAGAAAAATCAGGTAGACTTTTTACTTTTGAATTAGAAGACACAAAGAATATTGCACTCTATAGTTATAAGGATCAAACACTTTCAGAGCTTAAGATTTGGCATAAAAGATTAGGGCATGTAGGAAAAAGAACCTTGAAACAGATATGCAGGGATCAATGTGTCTTTGGAATACCCAATGTTTCGAAACAACACGTGATATATAAATGTGGTGCTTATCAGTTTGGGAAGTCTCACAGATTACCCTTCTCAACGAAAGGCTACATGCATGAGGACTATCTAGAGCTAGTCCATACAGATGTATGGGGACCAACCAAAGACCCCTCGATCTCAGGATCAAGGTACTATTTATCTTTTATTGATGACTATAGTAGATGGATTGTATTGTACTTCATGAAGCACAAAGATGAAGTGTTCAATTGTTTTAAAAAATATCTTGCACTTGTTGAGAATCAGACAGGGAAGAATCTAAAGAGGCTAAGGTCATATGGAGGAGGTGAGTACTTCTCAAATGAGTTTTAAGCATTCTTGCAGGACAGAGGAATCAAAAGAGAAATCACCACAAGGTATACTCCTGAACACAATGGGGTAGCTGAGAGAAGAAATAGGTTGATTGTTGAAACAACTAGGTCTATGTTGAATGAAAAAAGGTTACCTAATTACCTATGGGCAGAGAGTGTTTCTACTGCCACTTACCTCATAAACAGGTTACCATCTAAGTCCCTTGATGGGATGACACCTTATGAAGCATGGCATGGGAAGAGGCCCTCACTTGATCATTGCATGATATTTGGATGTGTAGCATATGTAGACATTCCTTCTCCGATAAGAGGTAAGCTAGACCCTAAGGCTGAGAAGTGTATCTTTATTGGATATGATCTAAATCAGAAAGGATACAGGTTCTATAGCCCTTCCAATAAGGGATTCATGGTTAGTAGAGATTTTGTCTTTGATGAAAATGATTCTTGGTATGAGAATGAATGCAGGAAGTGTTGGGAGAGATGGTTGGATGCACTCAAGAAATGAGTTGGTGCTGCTATACCTGCTTCACACCAGCCCTCCTTTGATTCCAGAAATGCTTATTAAACACCTTGAGCTTTCAAATTATACCAAGAAAGCATATATGTGCTTTGCAAATGATTTGTGTAATGACCAAATCAAAACAGACAACTTTGCACTTCACAAATTCTAGGAAACTTGCTATTTCTATAATGATACATGCTCAGTGTTATGCTCAGTGTGACCAGCACACTTGCAATTGAAACAATTCCTTTTGGGAGTATTAAAGTACCTTAATAAGCTACCATTTGCAAGTGGAATGAGAAGAAATGATAGACCACATCCAGAGAAATTGATTTAGCAAAATTATGATTACCCCCGACTTTTTAGGAGAGTTGTAGAGATAGACCAGAGGTGACTTCGAAGCCGATTTCTCGAAAATGGCTGAATGAAATGTCTTGAAATTTTGTATGCTTGTAGAAGACCTTGAGCTGGTTCCAACAAGCTCTTAAGCTCTTGATTTGGTTCAGTGAGCACTGAGAAATGCTCCTTGGAAGTTGACAGACTTGAAGTAGAAAACACAGAGAATCAGATATGATGAATGTGTATATATCTATTGATTGATATGATTATACAAGCTCATTAGCATTACAAGCATGGCTAATTGAGGTGTGGTGGTGTAGGCTATGGAGTAGCACTAACACACACACAGTTACAACAGTAGAATGCCTCGGGGAGTGAGCTAAAGTGAGTGACACCCCCGCGACTTTTCCACTTCATCTTTTATAGAAGTTTTGTGATCATTTGAATTTGAAATTCAAATCTAGGCTCCCTAGAATATCTCTACTAAAAGCAGGGAGATATTCTCTCCATTAACTCAACTAAGAATCCACGACTAATCAAGTTGGTAACTGATTTCAAGTAGATGCCAAGTCACTAAGGACTTTTACAATGGGTAAAAGGTAATAACACATAAGACTAAGTTCCCATGGTTATTGCTTCTCATAGAGATATCTTTCAAGGGTTCCAAGCCAATCTTCCAAAGTTCCAAGCCAATGTGTGAAGGCTTGAAATGCACCAACAGCTCCCCCTCAAGCCAAACACTTTGGCTTAAGTCTTCATCTTCTTCATCTTTAGTCTTCAATCACATCCTGTAATCCAATCATGGATTTAAATCTGCATAACTTGTTTCCATCCAATGCTTTAGTGAGCAAATCTGCACATTGCATATTAGTAGACACATATGTCAATTGAATGTCTTTACTAAGCAACTTCTCTCTCACATAGTGGTAATGAACCTCTATGTGTTTGGTTCTAGCATGATATATTGGATTTGCTGCAAGGTGAAGAGAGCTTGTGTTATCTCCAAATATGATTGGTGGTCTAGTGTATAGACCTTACTCTGTATACAAGAGCTTCAACCAGATAGCTTCTTGGGTGGCATTGGCAAGCCCTCTATACTCTGCTTCAGTGGATGACAATGCCACTGTAGGTTGTTTCTTGGCTGACCAAGAAATAGGCTTATCTCCTGCAAAACAAATGTAACCTGATGTGCTTCTCCTATCATCCTTGCATCCTGCCCAATCTGCATCTGAGTAAACTTTAATGTCAATATCTGATGTATAAGGAAAGTACAAACCATGACTTTGAGTTCCCTTCAGATACTTCAAGATCTCCTTTGCTGCCTCTAGGTGAGGTACCCTTGGTTTGTGCATGAATTGACTAAGCACACTAACTCCATATGCTATGTCAATTCTTGTCAAGGTAGCATAGTTCAAACTACCTAGCATACTTTGGTATCCTGTGATGTCTTGTACTTCTTCCCCTTCATGAACACTTAGCTTTAGGTTGACCTCCATTGGAGTAGTAGATACTTTAGCATCCTGCAAACCAAACTTCTTGACCATGTCCTGCACATACTTCTTTTGATTGATATATATACCTGAGTTGGTGTAGACTAACTCAAGACCTAAGAAGTACTTCAATAATCCAAGATCATTGATCTTGAACTCCTTCATCATCTGTCCTTTGATGTGTCTAATCCCATTGACATCATTGCCTGTAATGATGATGTCATCAACATAAACACACAAGTAGATTACCTCTGTACTACTTCTCTTTATGAACAGAGAAGTATCAGCTTTACTCATCACAAATCCTTGGTCTAGGAGGTAGGTTGTCAACCTGTAATTCCATGCTCTAGGTGCCTGCTTTAAACCATATAGAGCCTTCTTCAATTTACAAACATAATTTACCTCCTTGGGGTCTTCATAGCCAGGTGGTTGTGACATGTAGACTTGTTCAGATATCCATCCATTCAAGAAAGCATTCTTGACATCTAATTGGTACATGTTCCAATTTTTGGATGCAGCTACACTCACCAATATTCTGATAGTTGGCATCTTAGCCACAAGAGAAAATGTCTCCTTATAATCAATGCCTTGGGTTTGTGCAAAACCCTTGGCTACCAACCTAGCTTTGTACCTGTTTATGGTTCCATCTGAATTCCTCTTTAGCTTGTAGATCCATCTGGATCCTATCACCTTCATAGATTCCTTCTTGGGTACCAAATCCCAAGTATCACTCTCCTTGAGAGCTTCCATCTCTTCATCCATGGCTTCTTTCCACTCTGGTTTGGTGATTGCTTCTTCATAGGTACCTGGTTCTTCATTCAACAAATCCTTTGCAAGATATACAGAATGTTTAGTTACAAGTGATGTGTCATACCCAAATCTGATAGGTCTTTTGCTTTCTCTCTGAGATCTTCTAATTGCTTGAGTTGAGGATTCTGGTATATCCTCTAGCTTTTTCATCTTCATCTTTCCTTTGGACTTCCAAGCCTTGAATTCCTCAAGGTTTATTGCATCATCATCATCTGAGCTTGAATCTTCTTTCTGAATTGATTCCTCCTTGGTGAGCTTTGGGAAATCCTCTTCCATGTCATAGGGTAGACTAACCTTCCTGCATTCATTCTCATACCATGAGTCATTCTCATCAAAGATGACATCTCTGCTTACCTTGAAGCCTTTGTTTGTTGGGTTGTAGAATCTGTATCCCTTTTGGTTCAAATCATAACCAATGAAGATACACTTTTCAGCTTTAGGGTCTAGCTTTCCCCTTACCTGTGAGGGAATATGCACATATGCTACACAACCAAAGATTTTACAATGATCCAGAGAAGGTCTCTTACCATGCCAAGCTTCATATGGTGTCATCCCATCAAGTGATTTGGATGGCAACCTGTTGATAAGACAGGTGGCAGTGGATACACTCTCTGCCCAAAGATAATTTGGCAACTTCTTTTCATTAAGCATAGACCTAGCTATTTCTACAATGAGTCTATTCCTTCTTTCAGCTACCCCATTTTGTTCAGGTAAGTACCTTGTAGTAATCTCCCTTTTGATGCCTCTTTCCTGCAAGAAATCTTCAAACTCATTGGAGAAGTATTCTCCTCGACCATCTGACCTTAACCTCTTCAAGCTTCTTCCTGTTTGATTTTCAACAAGTGCAAGATACCTCTTGAAACAATCAAACACTTCATCTTTATGCTTCATAAAGTATAAAATGGTCCATCTGCTATAGTCATCAATGAAGGACACATAATACCTTGAACCTGAAATAGAAGGGTCCTTACTAGGTCCCCAAACATCTGTGTGTACCAAGTCTAGGTAGTCTTCATGCATGAAACCTTTCCTTGAATAGGGCAACCTGTGAGACTTACCAAACTGACATGCTCCACACTTGTAAATCATGTGTTGCTTGGATACATTAGGTATCCCAAGCACACATTGATCCCTGCACATTTGCTTTAGGGTTCTTTCACCTATGTGACCTAACCTCTTGTGCCATATTTCTAACTCTGAAAGTGTTTGATCCTTGTAATTATACAAAGCAATGTTCTTGGTGTCTTCTAGCTCAAAAGTAAACAATCTACTTGATTTCTCCCCTTTGGCTATCTTTTTGAATCCATGTCTTGGGTCCTCCACATATGCTCCATGTTGTGTGAATCTGACCTGCAAACCTTTCTCCACAATCTGACCAACACTCATTAGATTCTTGGTGATGGTTGGTACATAGAGTACCCTGCTCAATAGGTTCTGGTTACCATCACATGTCTTCACATTTCCAATCTTAACAACAGAATGTTTAGTATCATCACCTGTTTGTACCTGATGTTTGCCCTTGGGTTCTTCCAAATCAGAAAGTAGTGCCACATTGCCAGCTACATGGTTAGAACATCCTGAGTCAATATAAAATAAATGATCATCATTTGTACCTGCCTTGGAGGTCATATTCATGATTAATAGGGAGTCATCTTGCTCCTCTGTGTAGTTGTTGTAGTCTCTTCTATTTCTGAATCCACCTTGGTAGTTACCATTGTGGTTGTGATTGTAGTTGTTGTATTGATTGTTGTATCCATTGTAGCTTTGATGTTGGTTGAATCTGCCTCTCCCTTGAGAGTATTCACCTCTTGAGTAGCCTCTTCCTCTCTGATTCTTGTAGGTCTTGTAGCATTCATCTGTGGTATGATTGGACAATCCACAAATATTGCATGGTGATGAGTTGTAGGGTCTCCCCCTACCTGACTTACCTCCTCTGCCTCTTCCTCTAGATGATCTACCTCTCCTTGCATAATTAGCTTGGGAGGTAGAGCCTTCTTCATCCTGTTTTTTCCCTTTACCTTTATCTTTAACTTTCTTATCAGTATAGAGAGCAGAGGGGTTGTTACCTTTTGATTGATCTCCTGCCTTTGTAAACTTTGCTTCATGTGTGAATAGTTGGCCCATGAGTGTTGTGAGATCTGGGGTATGCATGTCCATATAGAGGTCCATTGCAGTGGTGAAACTTTCCCACTTATCATCTGCCTTGAGTCCATTTGTTACTTGCCTGACTATTTGCTCCTCTTCAATCTCCTCTCCAATGCTTGCTAATTGGTCTGCCACATCTTTAATCTTTGTCACATATTCTGAGACTGATTGCTTGGGTTGCTTCCTAAGAGTTGTGAATTCAATCCACAGTTGATTCTTCCTGGCCCTTGTGTTGGAAGAAAAATAGTTTGACAAGGTTTCCCAAGTCTCTTGGGAAGTCTTACAATTCCTTACATGAGGTAAAAGAAAGTCAGATATAGAGTTTAGAAGGTAAGACCTTGCCAAAGCATCCTTTGCACACCATTGGTTGAGTCTTTCATGTTCATCCTTTGTGGGTAGTCCTCTAGTCTTGAATGAGGGCAATTCCTCATCTCCTGATATGTATCCAAATAAACTTCTGCCTTGTAGATAGGTCTTCATCCTCAATGACCAAGCTTGGTAGTTGTTCCTGTCCAATTTGTCAATGAATGAAGGAAATCCATCTCCCATGTTTACCTTGTTTTGCTCTGATACCACTGTTGGGAGAGATGGTTGGATGCACTCAAGAAATGAGTTGGTGCTGCTATACCTGCTTCACACCAGCCCTCCTTTGATTCCAGAAATGCTTAGTACACACCTTGAGCTTTCAAATGATACCAAGAAAGCATATATGTGCTTTGCAAATGATTTGTGTAATGACCAAATCAAAACAGACAACTTTGCACTTCACAAATTCTAGGAAACTTGCTATTTCTGTAATGATACCTGCTCAGTGTTATGCTCAGTGTGACCAGCACACTTGCAATTGAAACAATTCCTTTTGGGAGTATTAAAGTACCTTAATAAGCTACCATTTGCAAGTGGAATGAGAGGAAATGATAAACCACATCCAGAGAAATTGATTTAGCAAAATTATGATTACCCCCGACTTTTTAGGAGAGTTGTAGAGATAGACCAGAGGTGACTTCGAAGCCAATTTCTCGAAAATGGCTGAATGAAATGTCTTGCAATTTTGTATGCTTGTGGAAGACCTTGAGCTGGTTCCAACAAGCTCTTAAGCTCTTGATTTGGTTCAGTGAGCACTGAGAAATGCTCCTTGGACGTTGACAGACTTGAAGTAGAAAACACAGAGAATCAGATATGATGAATGTGTATATATCTATTGATTGATATGATTATACAAGCTCATTAGCATGACAAGCATGGCTAATTGAGGTGTGGTGGTGTAGGCTATGGAGTAGCACTAACACACACACAGTTACAACAGTAGAATGCCTCGGGGAGTGAGCTAAAGTGAGTGACACCCCCGCAACTTTTCCACTTCATCTTTTATAGAAGTTTTGTGATCATTTGAATTTGAAATTCAAATCTAGGCTCCCTAGAATATCTCTACTAAAAGTAGGGAGATATTCTCTCCATTAACTCAACTAAGAATCCACGACTAATCAAGTTGGTAACTGATTTCAAGTAGATGCCAAGTCACTAAGGACTTTTACAATGGGTAAAAGGTAATAACACATAAGACTAAGTTCCCATGGTTATTGCTTCTCATAGAGATATCTTTCAAGGGTTCCAAGCCAATCTTCCAAAGTTCCAAGCCAATGTGTGAAGGCTTGAAATGCACCAACAGGAAGTTCAAACTACCCTATGACTTGGAGGAGGAGTTTCCAAGTCTTGCTAAGGAGGAACCTACTGAGAATGAAGACACCACTTCAGATGATGAAGACATTATCAATCTTTAAGAGTTCAAGGCATGGAAGTCCAAAGGTAAAGTCAAGATGAAGAAGCTTGAAGACATACCTGAATCTTCAAACCAATCAATCAGAAGATCACAAATGGAGAGCAAAAAACCTATCAGATATGGGTATGATACATCTCTTGTTACTAAACACTCTGTTTATCTTGGCAAAGGCTTGCCAATTGAAGAACCACGATCATCTGAAGAAGCAAAGACCAAGACAGAATGGAGAGAAGCTATGGAGGAGGAGATTGAAGCACTCAAAGAAAATGACACATGGGAACTAGTACCAAAGAAAGAGTCCATGAAGGTAATTGGATCCAGATGGATCTATAAAATCAGAAGAAATTCTGATGGGTCAATTGACAGGTACAAAGCCAGATTGGTGGCCAAGGGTTTTGCACAAACCCAAGGCATTGACTATGAAGAAACATTCTCACCTGTGACCAAGATGCCAACCATCAGGGTGTTGGTGAGTGTGGCTGCATCTAAAAATTGGAACATGTATCAATTGGATGTAAAAAATGCTTTTTTGAATGGATGGATTTTAGAGGAGGTATATATATCACAACCTCCTGGCTATGAAGATCCAAACAAGGTAACATATGTGTGCAAATTGAATAAAGCTCTTTATGAATTGAAGTAGGCACCTAGGGCATGGAATCACAGGTTAACCACATACCTTCAAGATCAAGGTTTTGTCATGAGCAAGGCAGACATAACTCGATGGTGCTCGAAAATATCTTTTTATATCAATATTAAATACTATAGAACCAAATGCATAGTATTCTTGTTTTTGAAGTAGTAAATCCATCCTTTTATTTTCTTGTGGCTTCACTATCATAACTTTTGTTTCTTCATTCCTATTATCTGAATGTCGGACTAATATCTCTTTATCATTTTGTACAGACTTTGATGATGATCCTAAAGCTTTGTTTGAAGAACCTTTCACCTTTCATTTCTTAGATCTCCCAGATGCATCTGAGCTTCTCTTCAAAGATTTTGACTTTTGTGTTAGTCTATTGGCTTCTTTTATCTCCCATAATAAGCAAAACTTATTTGCATTAATATTCTCACCATCTGGAAGCACTTTACACATAAAACACGGTGTGCCTTGTGCATTTATATCTTCTTTAACATGAACAATATTGTCCATATCACCATATGTAGATCCTATATCTGTCATAAATAAATTTACATCTACTTTGAAGTTTCCTTCATGATCATAAGTGTTAGAAAGCCATTTCATGTCTTCTTTATGTGTCAAATCAAAAGATTTCTTAACCTTAATCATATTTGAAGGAACCTTCACCCTAGTTGTTTTTGATAAATTTTCTAGTGAAAATATATTATCAGTAACATTGCTTTGAAATTCATCCGTGTTTTCGATTGCTCCTGAAAGTCAAACAAATATTTTCTTTTAGATCAAAACAATATTAACATAATAACATCAACATAATAAAAAATAATACCAACATAATCATTCATAGTCATCAAATTTTTTATCATGAACTTTCTCATTCAAGTCATCAAATTTATTATCAATACTATTATCTCTAGTTATCAAACTTTAGATTATAGAGTATTATCAAATTTATGAAGTCCGAGCCTCCTAATATTTGAAATATGAGTTCACCTTCATGTGAGCTCAATTTGTGATTGACCTCCATTGGAGTACCTGCAATCTTACAATCTTGCATCTTGAATTTTGCCAACATGTCCTTAATGTACTTTCTTTGAGTGAGAAACAAACCATGATCTTTGTAGACAACTTCCAAACCTAGGAAGTAGGTAAGTGAACCCAAATCACTTATCTTGAACTCTTCTCTCATCTGATCTTTGATCTTCTTCATACCATCTACATCATTTCCTGTCAATATAATATCATCTACATATACACATAGGTAGATGACCTCAGAGTTACTCTTTTTAATAATGAGTGAAGGATCTGCCTTGCTTGGTTGAAAGCCTTTGTCCTGCAAGAATGAAACAAGCTTGAAATTCCAAGCTCTTGGAGCTTGCTTGAGACCATACAATGCTTTGTTAAGTTTACACACATAATCAGGATAAACTTGGTTCTCAAAACCAGGTGGTTGTGCCATATATACCTCTTCTGTTATCCAACCATTCAAGAATGCATTCTTTACATCTAGTTGAAGTATCTTCCAATTCTTGGAAGAGGCAATACTAAGCAAAACCCTAATAGTAGGCATCTTTGCCACAGGAGAGAAAGTCTCCTCATAATCAATTCCTTGAGTTTGTGCAAAGCCTTTTGCCACAAGCCTTGCCTTATACCTGTTAATTGAACCATCAGAATTATTCTTGAGTTTATAGACCCATCTTGAGCCTATTACCTTCATGGATGAAGTCTTGGGCACCAAATCCCAAGTGTTGTTTTCCTCAAGTGCTTCAATCTCTTCCTTCATTGCATGCTTCCATTCTGTTTTTGCTTTGGCCTCTTCGAATGATGATGGCTCCTCTTGGTTTATTGTTGCGAACATTTGTTTTATGTAGGGTACAAGTTTCAAATTATGTAAATACCTTTGGGAAGTCTTCAAATACTTCAAGAAAGCTCATATTATTCATAAAATGTAGCAAAAATACCACGTGAGGTCTAGAACATGGTGAGTCAAATTAGTGAGTCACAAGGGAGCTTCAGTGGTGTCCTAGTGAAAGGTCGATGTGGCTAGTTCTCAAAGTCCATCAATACTTTGCTTATTTGAGCACTTGAGTCATGTAATACCTCCATCCAAGTGTCTACCACGAATTTAGATGTATTAGGAAGGTTTTAGATTAGTTTCCCATGCTATAAAAAGAGGAGAAAAGTCGTGATCTTGTGGGATGTCCAAGAGAGTCATGTGTATCTCTACACTGCTATAGTTTTGTATGCAGAGATTGCAGAGCATGTATCGCCCTCATTATATATCCAAATTACATGTTTTATAGCTCATTGGAAAGCTCTTACTGTCTACTTTCTTCTTGTAAATTTTCATAATCATTGGATTTGTGAGCTGAGAGAAATACTCTCTGCAAGTAGTGTGTGTTCTCTGTTTTTTATCCCTGCTGAAGGTCTCCATTAAACCTCAAACTTGCAGAGGTCATATCTCCTTGTGTATGTATCCAAATCATGTGTTCTTTGGCTTGTTAGAAAGCTCTTTAAGTCTACTTGTATTCTAGAAAGTCATTGGAGTTGTGAGTTAAGAGCAGTAGTCTCTGCAAGTGATGTGTGTCCTCAGGTTCATCTCTGTTTCAAGGTCTCCATTAAAGCTGCATATTGCAGAGGTCATAGCTCATTTTGTATTTATCCATTTGAGGTGTTCTATATCTTGTTGGAAAGCTCTTAGAGTCTAGTTTATGTGTGTGAAACAGTTTTGGAAAATTCCAAGTGAGTAAAGAGCAATTTGCTCTGCAAGAAAATTGGTCTGTGCATACAAGTTTGTGAAAAAGTCAACTAGGTCCTGTTGGGTTTCACCTACTTCTAGCTGTACTTTGGAGATCAATAAACTCCAACATTGGTATCAGAGCAAGTACTTGGAGGCTTGGAGAAGGTTATCATACCTTGACGAAGAATTTGAAGCTATCAAAGAAGTAGTTCATCATCAACACTACACAAAGGTAGAAGAAGATTGCAAGGAGGCATCTGAAGCAACATCCAAGCAAAGAAAGGTGCACATACCTCATTTACAAGGTAAATATTATATTTCTTCTCATCACACACATTGGAAAGGAGGCTTAAAGGAGGAAGCTTAGCATTTGTATTATGGGAGACCAACATGCACAAATAGAGGAGCTTGATAAGACCAATTATCAAGCATGGAAGTTTAGAATCACAGCATACTTGCAAGGTAGAGGCTTGTATGGTTTGATTGACGGCACAGATATCAAACCCACATTACCAGAGGACCCAAATCAGCAACAATTGAGGGAGTTTAGACTTTGGAATGAGAGAGACAAAAGGGTTATATTCATTTTATCACAAAATATTCAAGATTCAATGGTAGGACACATACAAGATCTAGACACAAGTAGAGATGTTTGGCTTGCATTGGAAAGGTTGTATGCTACAGGTACAAGAGCAAGGAAGATTCAACTCAAAAATGAGTTGAATAACATAAAGAAAGATACAAGGACATCGGTCAATGATTACATATTGAAAGTTAAAGAGATTGCAGATCAACTAGGATCAATTCAAGCTCATGTGGAGGACGACGACTTGGTTGCACATACTCTCAACGGACTCAAAGATGATGAGAGATGGAAACCCTTCATTACTTCAGTTTATGTCAGAGGAGAATTACCAGATTTTGATCAACTTATTGCCCTCATGGTCACGGAGGAGATGAATCTAAATGGTTCTACTTCAAATCAAAAAGGATCTCAAGGACAAGCTCTTTATGTAGGATCATCAAGAGGTGGAAACAGAGGTGGAAGAGGTTCAAATAGAGGTCGAGGAAGAAGGAGTGATGATCAAAGGACTTCAAGTGGCTTCTTCAACACAAGAGGAAGAGGAAGATCAAGCGCTAGAGGTACGAGAGGCTACTACAACTACAACCAAAGACAAAGGAGTGAAGATAATAAGAACAATTGCTATATATGTGGAAGGTATGGACACTATGCCAAAGATTGTTATCAAAATGAAAATAATCAAGGTGGTAATCGAAGAGGAGGCTATTCAAGAAGAGGTAAACAACAAGGAAATTATGCAGTTGAAGGTAAAAGTGATGATTATGATTCTCTTCTTATGATGAATGTAGAAACTAAGATGAATTGCAATAGCGATGTATGGTATGTAGATAGTGGTTGTTCTAATCACATGTCTCATGATGCTTCATGGTTTTCTAATATGCATAATCCGTCATGTAAAGGTCATGTTGAAACAGGAGATGATACAACACATAAGATTATGCAGGTTGGAGATGTTGTTATGCAGGATAAGAGCAAGAAAAATTGCTTGAAGGATGTACTTTATGTGCCAACGATCACTAAGAATTTGATGTCGGTTGGTCAAATGGTAGAAAAAGGTCTACAAGTGAGATTTAATCATGCAGGTTGCTTCATTGAGGATCCAAAGCAAAGGAGGTTAATTGCTAGAGGTCAAAAACAAGGTAGATTGTTTACATTCAAGGTAAACTGAAATCATACAAACTATTTCTCTTATGGTATGCATCGAATAGTAGAGCTTGATCTATGGCACAAAAGGATTGGACACATGAATGTACACAAGTTAAAGGAGCTATCAAAGAAGAGGATTGTTGAAGGATTACCTGATCTTACTAAGAAACATATGGTGCATCTTTGTGAAGCATGTCAAATGGGTAAGCAGAGTAGACAACCTTTCAAGCATTCAAGCTATGTAAGTGATGGTTTGCTAGATCTCATACACACAGATGTGTGGGGACCTACTAAAGAGGCATCCTTGGTTGGTAATAAGTACTATGTATCATTCATTGACGATCATAGTAGAATGACATTTGTGTATTTTATTAAACATAAGAGTGAGGTCTTTGATTGTTTCAAGAAGTTCAAATCATATGTCGAAAAGCAAACAGGAAGGTATATTAAGAAGCTAAGATCTGATGGAGGGGGAGAGTATTTCTCTCAAGCTTTTACTGATTTTTTGTATGATGAAGGTATCAAAAGAGAAGTTACATGCAGGTATACTCCACAACAAAATGGAGTCGCAGAAAGAAGAAACAGAATCATAACAGAAGCATCTAGAAGCATGCTTAATGATATGTGTTTGCCTAATTATTTTTGGGCTGAAGCTGTTAGCACAAGTGTTTACATTATGAATAGAGTTCCGACTGCTGGAGTTCATCATTTGACACCATATGAGGTATGGCATGGAAGGAAACCAAGTGTAAGTCATTTGAAAGTATTTGGCTGTGTATGTTATGTACATGTACCTAGTGAGGTGAGATCTAAACTTGATGCGAAATCAAAAAAATGTATATTTATTGGTTATGCAGATACTCAAAGAGGATATAGATGCTATAATCCTCATACCAATAAGGTTGTTGTGTCAAGAGATGTAAACTTTGATGAATCACTTTCATGGTATGCAGATAAGAATTGTTTGCAGGTCATGGATGAAAATGAAGAAGGTGTGGTTGAAGGAGATGAATGCATAGTTCAGCCATCAGGAAGTTTAAATGATGAAAGGAGTGGTTTAGATGAAGAAAGAGGATCACCTTTCAATGGAAGATTAAGGCAAGAGTCACCTCCAAGTGTTAAAAGTAAAGGTAAACTCAAACTTGTTGAAGTTAATGATGAAGGAGAGGAAATTAGTGATGTATGTGAGTATGGAGAATCATCAAAGGTTCCTAATAAGAAAGGAAGAGCATCTACATTGGAGGTAACAAGAACTTCAAGAGTAAGTAAGCAACCTCAAAGGTATACTTATGAATCTTTCATGAATACTCATTATGCTTTTATGACAAAAGTTGAGCAGGAAAATGAACCCACATGTTATGATGAGGCCAAAGGAGATGAAAAGTGGCAGAAAGCAATGAGAGAAGAAATGGAAGCACTACAAGATAACAAGACTTGGAATTTAGTTCCAAGTACACCAAAGCAACAGGTAATTGGTTGCAAGTGGGTTTTTAAGATTAAAAGAAATAGTGATGGTAGTGTGTCTAGATATAAGGCTAGACTTGTAGCAAAAGGATATAATCAAACTCAAGGTGTGGACTCTGAGGAAACATTTAGTCCAGTAGCAAATATGGCAACGGTGAGAACTTTGTTGGCTTTAGCTGCAAGTAAAAGGTGGAATATATATCAACTTGATATAAAGAATGCCTTTCTTAATGGTGAGTTAAATGAAGAAGTGTATATGTCACAACCAGATGGTTATGTGGATGCAAAATTTCCTAATCATGTATGCAGGTTAAAGAAGGCATTGTATGGTCTTAAGCAGGCACCAAGGGCATGGAATGCAAGGTTGGTAAAGTATCTTATGCTGCAAGGATACACAGCGAGTCATGCTGATCCTTCACTTTATGTAAAACATGTAGATGGCATGTGTGTCTATGTATGCATTTATGTGGATGACTTGTTGATTACAGGGAATGATGCAAAAGCAATTGATGAGATAAAAGGTAATTTGGGAAAGGAATTTAAAATTTCAGATCTTGGTTTGCTCAGATACTTTCTTGGGATTGAAATTGTGTATAGCGATGAAGGTATGTGGTTGATACAAAGAAAGTATATATGTGATATGCTGAAAAGGTTTGGTATGCAGGAATGTAAATTTGTTTCTACTCCAATGGAATGTAATGTAAAGCTAAGCGCAAAGGAAGGTGATGAGTTGCATGATATGAATGTATATAGATCCATGGTAGGATCTTTGATTTATGCAACAAAAACTAGACCTGATATATGTTATGCAGTGGGAGTATTGTCACAGTTTATGCATGAACCTAGAGTACCTCATATGCATGCAGCGAAAAGAGTGCTTAGGTATTTGAAAGGTACCATGAACGAAGGATTATTTTATAGTCATGATGCTGATCTAACTCTTAAAGTCTTTAGTGATGCAGATTGGGCTGAAAGCAAAGATGACAGAAGATCCACAAGTGGATATGTGGTAATAGCAGGAAACAAGACATTAACATGGAGTTCAAAGAAACAGCCTACAGTTGCTTTATCTTCTACAGAGGCTGAGTATAGAGGTTTAGCATTGGCTACTACTGAGGTTATGTGGTTTAAAAAGTTGTTTCATGACTTGAATGTGCAGGTTGATGTACCACTGATATATGGGGATAACTTGAGCAGCATTCATATGACCTCAAATCCTATTTTTCATGCTAGAACAAAGCATATAGAGGTTCACTATCATTATGTTCGAGAGAAGGCCATGAACAATGAAGTGCAGGTTTCTTTTGTTGGAACAAAGGATCAAGTTGCAGATATCTTCACCAAATCCTTGGATGGACCAAAGCTTCAAAGATTCAACTATATTCTTGGCATGAAGGAAATACCCTTTGAAACTTGAGGGGGAGAATGTTGCGAACATTTGTTTTATGTAGGGTACAAGTTTCAAATTATGTAAATACCTTTGGGAAGTCTTCAAATACTTCAAGAAGGCTCATATTATTCATAAAATGTAGCAAAAATACCACGTGAGTTCTAGAACATGGTGAGTCAAATTAGTGAGTCACAAGGGAGCTTCAGTGGTGTCCTAGTGAAAGGTCGATGTGGCTAGTTCTCAAAGTCCATCAATACTTTGCTTATTTGAGCACTTGAGTCATGTAATACCTCCATCCAAGTGTCTACCACGAATTTAGATGTATTAGGAAGGTTCTAGATTAGTTTCCCATGCTATAAAAAGAGGAGAAAAGTCGTGATCTTGTGGGATGTCCAAGAGAGTCATATGTGTATCTCTACACTGCTATAGTTTTGTATGCAGAGATTGCAGAGCATGTATCTCCCTCATTATATATCCAAATTACATGTTTTATAGCTCATTGCAAAGCTCTTACTGTCTACTTTCTTCTTGTAAATTTTCATAATCATTGGTTTTGTGAGCTGAGAGCAATACTCTCTGCAAGTAGTGTGTGTTCTCTATTTTTTATCCCTGCTGAAGGTCTCCATTAAACCTCAAACTTGCAGAGGTCATATCTCCTTGTGTATGTATCCAAATCATGTGTTCTTTGGCTTGTTAGAAAGCTCTTTAAGTCTACTTGTATTCTGGAAAGTTTCAAAGTCATTGGAGTTGTGAGTTAAGAGCAGTAGTCTCTGCAAGTGATGTGTGTCCTCAAGTTCATCTCTATTTCAAGGTCTCCATTAAAGCTGCATATTGCAGAGGTCATAGCTCATTTTGTATTTATCCATTTGAGGTGTTCTATATCTTGTTGGAAAGCTCTTAGAGTCTAGTTTATGTGTGTGAAACAGTTTTGGAAAATTCCAAGTGAGTAAAGAGCAATTTGCTCTGCAAGAAAATTGGTCTGTGCATACAAGTTTGTGAAAAAGTCAACTAGGTCCTGTTGGGTTTCACCTACTTCTAGCTGTACTTTGGAGATCAATAAACTCCAACATTTATGTCCTGTGCTATGTAGATAGAATGTTTAGTTACTAATGAGGTGTCAAACCCATACCTTTCTGGTTTTTTCTTTTCCCTCATAGATCTTCTTAGGCCATGATGTGATGATTCTGCCTCATGTCCAAGTTCCTGCAATTTTGCTTTACCTTTAGACTTCCATGCTTTGATCTTCTCCATATGAGATTCTTCATCATCCTCCGAGGTGTCTTGTTCTTCAATCTTTGGCTGTTCTCTACCAAGCTTTGGAAAATCTTCTTCAAGATTATATGGTAAATTGACCTTCCTGCATGAATCTTCATACCATGAATTGTTTTCATCAAAAACTACATCTCTGCTTACCAAGAATCCTTTGTTGGTAGGGTTGTATAACCTGTAGCCCTTTTGATTGTTGTCATATCCAATAAATACACACCTTTCTGCCTTTGGATCCATCTTGCCTCTAACCTGTGAAGGAACATGAGCAAAAGCAATACATCCAAAAATTTTACAATGATCTAAGCTTGGTCTTCTTCCATTCCAAGCCTCATATGGAGTCATCCCATCAAGGGATTTTGAAGGCAACCTGTTAATCAAGTAAGTGGCTGTAGATACAGCTTCAGCCCATAAGTAATTAGGTAAATGCTTTTCATTTAACATAGACCTTGTAGCTTCAACAATTGTCCTATTCCTCCTTTCTGCCACTCCATTTTGCTCAGGAGTGTACCTTGTAGTTACCTCTCTTTTGATTCCTCTTTCTTGAAGAAAAGAATCAAACTCATGGGAGAAGTATTCTCCCCCTCCATCTGACCTTAGCCTTTTTAGTGATTTACCTGTTTGATTCTCCACAAGAGCCAAATATCTTTTGAAACATGAAAAAACTTCATCTTTGTGTTTCATAAAAAATAGGATAGTCCATTTGCTACAATCATGAATAAAGAAAACATAATACCTTGATCCAGATATTGAAGCTTCCTTGCTAGGTCCCCATACATTTGTATGAACCAACTCCAAGAGATCTCCATGCATATAACCTTTCTTCATGAATGGTAACCTGTGAGACTTTCCAAATTGACATGCACTACACTTATAAATCATATGTTCTTTTGACAAATTAGGAAGTCCAAGTACACTTTGGTCCTTGCAAATTTGCTTTAATGACCTTTCACCAATATGTGCTAACCTTTTGTGCCATACTTCCAATTCTGTGAGTGTCTGACTACCATAATTAAAGAGAGCAATGTTTCTAGTGTCCTGTAATTCAAATGTGAACAATCTACCTGTCTTTTCACCTTTTGCAATTCATCTGAATCCTTGACTTGGATCTTCAACAAATGCTCCTCCTTTTGTGAACCTGACTTGCAACCCTTTCTCTACTATCTGCCCAACACTTATCAAATTCTTTGTAATGGTAGGGACATAGAGTACCTTACTGAGTAGGTTGATGTTTCCATCAGGTGCTTTGACATTGCCTATTTTCTCCACAGGATATTTTGTATCATCTCCTGTTTGTACCTCATGCTTATTCCTTGGATCTTCTAAATCTGATAGGAGTGCCACATTTCCTGCCACATGATTTGAACAACCTGAATCTATGTAGAAAACATGCTCATCAGATTTACCTTTTGGCATAGCCATGTTCATGATCAATAATGAATCCTCTTTGTTTGAGTCTTCTGTGTAGTTATTGTAGTCTCTCCTTCCTTTGTAGCCTCCTTGATAGTTTGAATGATTGTAGTTGTTGTAGTTGCCACGGTAGTTGTTGAACCTTCCTCTTGAGTAGCCATAACTTCCTCTATTGTATCCTCTGCCTCTTTGATTCCTGGAATTCCTAAAGCAATTTTCAGTTGTATGATTAGTTAATCCACAAATAGAACATGAGTTGGAGTCTTGGGATCTCCCCCTGCCTTGTCTACCTCCTCTTCCTCTACCTCTGCCATGTCTTCCTCTACCTGCATAGTTAGTTTGATATGTACCTGCTTCATCATCCACTTTCTTTGCCTTTCCTTTGTTATCTTTAGACTTGCTTTTATCCGTGTACAAAGCTGAAGATTGATTACCTTTAGAGCTTTTTCCATTTTTGATAAGCTTTGCCTCTTGAGTAAGTAGTTGTCCAATGAGTGTGTTGAAATCAGGTACATGCATGTCCATGTACAAATCCATAGCTGTGGTGAAAGCTTCCCACTTGTCATCTGCCTTCAAGCCATTGATGACTTGCCTTACAATTTGCTCTTCATCTATTACCTCTCCAATGCTTCCCAAATGATCCGCTATGTCCTTGAGCTTTGTGACAAAATCAGTCACATTTTGTTTGGGAGCCTTCTTGAGAGTTGTGAAATCGAGCCATAGTTGATGCTTCCTAGCTTTAGTACTTGAAGAAAAGAAAGCTTCAAGTGCATCCCACACTTCCTGAGATGTCTTACAACTTCTAATGTGAGGCAACAAAAAATCTGAGATAGAGTTGAGGAGATAAGACCTTGCAAGTGCATCCTTGGAGCACCATGTGCTCAATCTTTCTTGCTCTTCTTGTGTTGGTTGACTTTTGTTCCTGAAACTTGGCATAACTTCATCTCCAGCCACATAACCATATAAACTTCTACCTTGGAGATAAGCTTCCATCCTTAATGACCAAGCTGAGTAGTTACCTCTGTCCAATTTGTCAATTAATGAAGGAAATCCATCTTCCATGTTGTCCAACCTTGCTCTGATACCACTGTGAAGAGATGGATAGGTATGTGCTTGAAGATGAAGAGGTGTTGCAAAATCCTTGATCTAGACCGGCCAAATGAACTCTAGGAGTAGATGGTGGGCTCTTTTAGCTTGCAAATGGATGTATTAGACACCCTATGTACCTTGGAAGATCACTCTCAAAAAGATAGATCAAAACAGATAAGTTGGAGTTAGCTCAGAGGTGAAAACTTGCTATTCTTGGTTCATACACCTGTCCAGTGTTTTACATAATTCTCTGAGCACAACAGCAATTAGCTTAATTCCTCTTGGGGAAGTCTAGATAACTTAAAGAGATAACTTTTAAGAGTAATCTTATCAAAAATAATGAACCACACACTGAGAATGAGTTTTAACAACTGATGACATCATCCCAATTTTCATGGGCTGCTACAGTTTGAGACCAGTGAGAAGAAAAAGCAACATAACTCAAAATTTAGGAATCCAACGATTATGAAAATTTTTATGGTTATACTAGACTATAAACTGAATCCATCAAGCTTTAAATCAATGAATTTGAATAAGTAACCACTGAGAAATGGCTCTGACAAGATGCGTGAAAAAGTCGGGTACTTGACAGAGAAGTGAAGATGAACAGAACCTGTTGACTTCAAATGAACATAACTGAAGATTGCAACATCCAAATGACATGAAAATTTGTGAGCATATACTAGACTTATAGAGCTAACTTTACCAAGTTAAATTACTGAAAATGATGCACCAAGCTCAGAGAAAACATCTCTGCAATCTGACTGAGAAAACTGAGAGTAATGGCAGTGAGTAGTACACTTCACAAGAACATGGAAAGATGAACTCAAATAATCATGAAAATGAAAGTATATTGCTTGTACAATACAATGCCTTACTGATACATATGTGTGCCTTGGAATCACACCTTGATATGGCATAAAGCTCAGCTCTTGGAGGTCTTCACATAGGTCTCTCTAACCACGACTAAAACTGTCATCTATTTATAGTTGAGTTTGGGAGGCTAACTTCCCTCAATCACTCTCCAATCAATCAATGATTGATTTGGTTCTCTACCTACCACAAATCACGAATTCGTGGCTCCTCTTTCCATTCTTGATCAAGTGGACTCAACCACTTAAGATTCTCTTACTTTTACATTAAGTAAACTCTTCAAAAGTTACAAGAGGTAGTTCACAAGTGAACTCTACATAGTCTTCATTTTAAGGCTTTTTCTATGACTTTGTGGGACTCAAGCCAATACTTAGGCTTGTCATAGACTTGCTCCAACAGCATGAACACTATTGTTATAAGAAAACTCTGCAAAGGGTAAAAGCTCAAACAAATCATTTTGATGATAGTTGCTAGTGCAACGGAGATATTGCTCCAGGACTTGATTCACCCGTTCTGTTTGTCCATCAGTATGTGGATGATTTGCTATAGATAGTTTAACTTGAACACCAAGGAGCTTGCAAAGACTGTTCCAGAAGTTGGATATGAATTGTGGACCTCGATCATTGACAATGTCATCAGGAAATCCATGAAGCCTAAATATAGACCTGAGAAAAAGTCTAGCAGTGGCTGCACCTGTGATTGCCTTGGTAGTTGGAATGAAGTGTGCCATCTTTGTAAATCTATCCACAATAACAAGAATGGCATCATACTTATCTGACTTTGGTAGATCTGTGATGAAATCCATAGACAATGAAGCCCATGGCCTTTCTGGAATAGGTAGAGGTTGCAAGAGGCCATGAGGTTTATGTCGGGGTACCTTAGATCTATTGCAAGTATCACAGGTTCGAATGTATTCTTTGACTTCCTTCCACATCTGAGGCCACCAAAAGTCCCTGGATATGAGTTCTATTGTTTTCTTCACTCCAAAATGTCCTGCTGCAAGATTGTCATGGCGTTGTTGAAGTACTTGGATCATGGGCTTTCCTGGAGGGACATACAATAGGTTCTTATAGAGCAGTAACCCATCCTTTTCCTGAAATTCGGTTACTTCTTGGAATTTTCCTTCTTGAGCTTTCTGCTTAATGTTACTGTGGTAGATTCTCATGGATCAATTGACTCAAGGTTGAATCTTCATGATGGCTTGAATGTTGGAGCAAGTCTATGACAAGCCTAAGTATTGGCTTGAGTCTCACAAAGTCTTAGAAGAAGCTTTAAAAAGAAGACTATGTAAAGTTCACTTGTGAACTACCTCTTGTAACTTTTGAAGAGTTTACTTAATGTAAAAGTAAGAGAATCTTAAGTGGTTGAGTCCACTTGATCAAGAATGGAAAGAGGAGCCACAAATTTGTGATTTGTGGTAGGTAGAGAATCAAATCAATCATTGATTGATTGGAGAGTGATTGAGGGAAGTTAGCCTCCCAAACTCAACTATAAATAGATGGCAGTTTTAGTCGTGGTTAGAGAGACCTATGTGAAGACCTCCAAGAGCTGAGCTTTATGCCATATCAAGGTGTGATTACAAGGCACACATATGTATCAGTAAGTCATTGTATTGTACAAGAAATATACTTTCATTTTCATGATTATTTGGTTTCATCTTTCCATGTTCTTGTGAAGTGTACTACTCACTACCATTACTCTCAGTTTTCTCAGTCAGCTTGCAGAGATGTTTTCTCTGAGCTTGGTGCATCATTTTTAGTGATTTAACTTGGTAAAGTTAGCTCTATAAGTCTACTATATGCTCATAAATGTTTATGTCATTTGGATGTTGCAATCCTCAGTTATATTCATTTGAAGTCAACAGGTTCTGTTCATCTTCACCTCTCTGTCAGGTACCCGACTTTTTCACTCATCTTGTCAGAGGTGTTTCTCAGTGGTTACTTATCCAAATTCAGTGATTTAAAGCTTGTTGGATTCAACTTTTGGTCGAGTATAACCATACAGATTTTCATAATCATTGGACTTCTACTTTTTGAGTTATGGTGATTTTTCTGCTCACTGGTCTATTTCTGTAGCAGCCCGTGAAAATCGGGATGATGTCATCACTTGTTAAAACTCATTCTCAGTGTGTGGTTCATTATTTTTCATGAGATTACTCTTGAAAGTTATCTCTTTAAGTTGCCTAGACTTCCCCAAGAGGAATTAAGCTAATTGCTGCTGTGCTTAGAGAATTATGTAAAACACTGGACAGGTGTATGAACCAAGAATAGCAAGTTTTCACCTCTGAGCTAACTCCAACTTATCTGTTTTGATCTATCTTTTTGAGAGTGATCTTCCAAGGTACATAGGGTGTCTAATACATCCATTGGCAAGCTAAAAGGGCCCACCATCTACTCCTAGAGTTCATTTGGCTGGTGTAGATCAAGGATTTTGCAACACCTCTTCATCTTCAAACACATACTTATCCATCTCTTCACAGTGGTATCAGAGCAAGGTTGGATAACATGGCAGATGGATTTCCTTCATCAATTGACAAATTGGACAGAGGTAACTACTCAGCTTGGTCATTAAGGATGGAAGCTTATCTCCAAGGTAGAATTTTATATGGTTATGTGGCTGGAGATGAAGTTATGCCAAGTTTCAGGAACAAAAGTCAACCAACACAAGAAGAGCAAGAAAGATTGAGCACATGGTGCTCCAAGGATGCACTTGCAAGGTCTTATCTCCTCAACTCTATCTCAGATTTTTTGTTGCCTCACATTAGAAGTTGTAAGACATCTCAGGAAGTGTGGGATGCACTTGAAGCTTTCTTTTCTTCAAGTACCAAAGCTAGGAAGCATCAACTATGGATGGAGTTCACAACTCTCAAGAAGGCTCCCAAACAAAATGTGACTGATTTTGTCACAAAGCTCAAGGACATAGCGGATCAGTTGGGAAGCATTGGAGAGGTAAAAGATGAAGAGCAAATTGTAAGGCAGGTGATCAATGGCTTGAAGGCAGATGATAAGTGGGAAGCATTCACCACAGCTATGGATTTGTACATGGACATGCATGTACCTGATTTCAACACACTCATTGGACAACTACTTACTCAAGAGGCAAAGCTTATCAAAAATGGAGAAATCTCTAAAGGTAATCAATCTTCAACATTATACACGGATAAAAGCAAGTCTAAAGATAACAAAGGAAAGGCAAAGAAAGTGGATGATGAAGCAGGTACATATCAAGCTAACTATGCAGGTAGAGGAAGACATGGTAGAGGTAGAGGAAGAGGAGGTAGACAAGGCAGGGGGAGATCCCAAGACTCCAACTCATGTTCTATTTGTGGATTAACTAATCATACAACTGAAAATTGCTTTAGGAATTCCAGGAATCAAAGAGGCAGAGGATACAATAGAGGAAGTTATGGCTACTCAAGAGGAAGGTTCAACAACTACCATGGCAACTACAACAACTACAATCATTCAAACTATCAAGGAGGCTACAAAGGAAGGAGAGACTACAATAACTACACAGAAGACTCAAACAAAGAGGATTCATTATTGATCATGAACATGGCTATGCCACAAGGTAAATCTGATGAG
Organism: Ceratopteris richardii; assembly: GCA_020310875.1. Classification (NCBI taxonomy): domain Eukaryota; kingdom Viridiplantae; phylum Streptophyta; class Polypodiopsida; order Polypodiales; family Pteridaceae; genus Ceratopteris; species Ceratopteris richardii. The sequence goes on from CM035409.1 coordinate 155,125,817, forward strand.
CATGTTTGCTACATAGATTCAGGTTGTTCAAATCATGTGGCAGGAAATGTGGCACTCCTATCAGATTTAGAAGATCCAAAGAATAAGCATGAGGTACAAACAGGAGATGATACAAACATCCTGTGGAGAAAATAGGCAATGTCAAAGCACCTGATGGAAACATCAACCTACTCAGTAAGGTACTCTATGTCCCTACCATTACAAAGAATTTGATAAGTGTTGGGCAGATAGTAGAGAAAGGGTTGCAAGTCAGGTTCACAAAAGCAGGAGCATTTGTTGAAGATCCAAGTCAAGGATTCAGAAGAATTGCAAAAGGTGAAAAGACAGGTAGATTGTTCACATTTGAATTACAGGACACTAGAAACATTGCTCTCTTTAATTATGGTAGTCAGACACTCACAGAATTGGAAGTATGGCACAAAAGGTTAGCACATATTGGTGAAAGGTCATTAAAGCAAATCTGCAGGGACCAAAGTGTACTTGGACTTCCTAATTTGTCAAAACAACATATGATTTATAAGTGCAGTGCATGTCAATTTGGAAAGTCTCACAGGTTACCATTCATGAAGAAAGGTTATATGCATGGAGATCTCTTGGAGTTGGTTCATACAGATGTATGGGGACCTAGCAAGGAAGCTTCAATATCTGGATCAAGGTATTATGTTTCCTTTATTGATGATTGCAGCAGATGGACTATCCTATTCTTTATGAAACACAAAGATGAAGTTTTTTCATGTTTCAAAAGATATTTGGCTCTTGTGGAGAATCAAACAGGTAAATCACTAAAAAGGCTAAGGTCAGATGGAGGGGGAGAATATTTCTCCCATGAGTTTGATTCTTTTCTTCAAGAAAGAGGAATCAAAAGAGAGGTAACTACAAGGTACACTCCTGAGCAAAATGGAGTGGCAGAAAGGAGGAATAGGACAATTGTTGAAGCTGCAAGGTCTATGTTAAATGAAAAGCATTTACCTAATTACTTATGGGTTGAGGCTGTATCTACAGCCACTTACTTGATTAATAGGTTGCCTTCAAAATCCCTTGATGGGATGACTCCATATGAGGCTTGGAATGGAAGAAGACCAAGTTTAGATCATTGTAAAATTTTTGGATGTATTGCTTTTGCTCATGTTCCTTCACAGGTTAGAGGCAAGATGGATCCAAAGGCAGAAAGGTGTGTATTTATTGGATATGACAACAATCAAAAGGGCTACAGGTTATACAACCCTACCAACAAAGGATTCTTGGTAAGCAGAGATGTAGTTTTTGATGAGAACAATTCATGGTATGAAGATTCATGCAGGAAGATCAATTTACCATATGATCTTGAAGAAGATTTTCCAAAGCTTGGTAGAGAACAATCAAAGATTGAAGAACAAGACACCTCAGAGGATGATGAAGAATCTCACATGGAAAAGATCAAAGCATGGAAGTCTAAAGGTAAAGCAAAATTGCAGGAACTTGGACATGAAGCAGAATCATCACATCATGGCCTAAGAAGATCTATGAGGGAAAAGAAAAAACCAGAAAGGTATGGGTTTGACACCTCATTAGTAACTAAACATTCTATCTACATAGCACAGGACATAAACCAAGAGGAGCCATCATCATTTGAAGAGGCCAAAGCAAAAACAGAATGGAAGCATGCAATGAAGGAAGAGATTGAAGCACTTGAGGAAAACAACACTTGGGATTTGGTGCCCAAGACTTCATCCATGAAGGTAATAGGCTCAAGATGGGTCTATAAACTCAAGAAGAATTCTGATGGTTCAATTAACAGGTATAAGGCAAGGCTTGTGGCTAAAGGCTTTGCACAAACTCAGGGAATTGATTATGAGGAGACTTTCTCTCCTGTGGCAAAGATGCCTACTATTAGGGTTTTGCTTAGTATTGCCTCTTCCAAGAACTGGAAGATACTTCAACTAGATGTAAAGAATGCATTCTTGAATGGTTGGATAATAGAAGAGGTATATATGGCACAACCACCTGGTTTTGAGAATCAAGTTTATCCTGATTATGTGTGTAAACTTAACAAAGCATTGTATGGTCTCAAGCAAGCTCCAAGAGCTTGGAATTTTAGGCTTGTTTCATTCTTACAGGACAAAGGCTTTCAACCAAGCAAGGCAGATCCTTCACTCTTTATTAAAAAGAGTAATTCCGAGGTCATCTATCTATGTGTATATGTAGATGATATTATATTGACAGGAAATGATGCAGACGGTATGAAGAAGATCAAAGATTAGATGAGAGAAGAGTTCAAGATAAGTGATTTGGGTTCACTTACCTACTTCCTAGGTTTGGAAGTTGTCTACAAAGATCATGGTTTGTTTCTCACTCAAAGGAAGTACATTAAGGACATGTTGGCAAAATTCAAGATGCAAGATTGTAAGATTGCAGGTACTCCAATGGAGGTCAATCACAAATTGAGCTCACATGAAGGTGAACTCATAGAGGACATCACATCATATCAAAGACTAGTGGGTAGTCTCAACTATGCCACATTGACAAGAGTAGATATATGTTATAGTGTGAGTGTGCTAAGCCAATTTATGCACACACCAAGGAAACCACATATGGATGCTGCCAAAAGGATTCTCAAGTATCTCAAAGGAACCATAAATGAAGGACTTTATTATCCTTATGTATCTGATTTAGGTTTGAAGCTATTTTCTGATGCAGATTGGGCTGGCTCCAAGGAAGATAGAAGGAGCACTTCAGGTTATCTTACCTTTGCAGGTTCAAAGCTTATTTCATGGTCATCCAAGAAGCAACCCACAGTTGCTCTCTCTTCTACTGAAGCTGAATATAGAGGTCTTGCCATAGCTACACAAGAAGCTATGTGGATGAAGACATTGTTCAAAGATCTTGGATTGGAGTTTGGAACTCCAACTATTTTTGGTGACAATATGAGTTCTATTCATTTGGCTGCTAATCCTATTTTTCATGCAAGGACTAAACATATTGAAGTTCATTATCACTATGTACGAGAGAAGGTTCTAAGCAAAGAGATTCAAATATCATATGTGTCCACTCATCAACAATGTGCAGATATTCTAACCAAAGCATTGGATGGTACAAAGCTTTGCAAATGCAAGGCTATGATAGGTTTGCAGGTAATCTTGGAAGATTGAAGACCTCAAGCATACTTGGCTTGAGGGGGAGCTGTTGGAGCAAGTCTATGACAAGCCTAAGTATTGGCTTGAGTCTCACAAAGTCTTAGAAGAAGCTTTAAAAAGAAGACTATGTAAAGTTCACTTGTGAACTACCTCTTGTAACTTTTGAAGAGTTTACTTAATGTAAAAGTAAGAGAATCTTAAGTGGTTGAGTCCACTTGATCAAGAATGGAAAGAGGAGCCACGAATTCGTGATTTGTGGTAGGTAGAGAATCAAATCAATCATTGATTGATTGGAGAGTGATTGAGGGAAGTTAGCCTCCCAAACTCAACTATAAATAGATGGCAGTTTTAGTCGTGGTTAGAGAGACCTATGTGAAGACCTCCAAGAGCTGAGCTTTATGCCATATCAAGGTGTGATTACAAGGCACACATATGTATCAGTAAGTCATTGTATTGTACAAGAAATATACTTTCATTTTCATGATTATTTGGTTTCATCTTTCCATGTTCTTGTGAAGTGTACTACTCACTACCATTACTCTCAGTTTTCTCAGTCAGATTGCAGAGATGTTTTCTCTAAGCTTGGTGCATCATTTTCAGTGATTTAACTTGGTAAAGTTAGCTCTATAAGTCTACTATATGCTCATAAATTTTTATGTCATTTGGATATTGCAATCTTCAGTTATGTTCATTTGAAGTCAACAGGGTCTGTTCATCTTCACCTCTCTGTCAGGTACCCGACTTTTTCACTCATCTTGTCAGAGGTGTGTCTCAGTGGTTAAGTATCCAAATTCAGTGATTTAAAGCTTGTTATATTCAGCTTACTGTCTAGTATAACCATACAAATTTTCATAATCATTGGATGTCTAAATTTTGCGTTATGGTGATTTTGCTGCTCACTGGTCTATTTCTGTAGCAGCCCGTGAAAATCGGGATGATGTCATCACTTGTTAAAACTCATTCTCAGTGTGTGGTTCATTATTTTTGATGAGATTACTCTTGAAAGTTAGCTCTTTAAGTTTCCTAGACTTCCCCAAGAGGAATTAAGCTAATTGCTGCTGTGCTCAGAGAATTATGTAAAACACTGGACAGGTGTATGAACCAAGAATAGCAAGTTTTCACCTCTGAGCTAACTCCAACTTATCTGTTTTGATCTATCTTTTTGAGAGTGATCTTCCAAGGTACATAGGGTGTCTAATACATCCATTGGCAAGCTAAAAGGGCCCACCATCTACTCCTGGAGTTCATTTGGCTGGTGTAGATCAAGGATTTTGCAACACCTCTTCATCTTCAAACACATAGTTATCCATCTCTTCACATTGAAGAGATAGCTGCTAACTGGAGATGCTCAGGCTTGAGTAATACACTCTCTTGTTGATCAAAGGCCTCTTCAACCTTCTTTGGTGCAAGGTAAGATCTTCTGGACAGGGCATCTGACTGACATTCTTGGCGTCCTGGATGGTATGTGATGACAAAGTCAAATCTGGATAAAAAGTTACTCCATCTAGATTGCCTTTTATTGAGAATCTGGGTGGTCATAAAATACTCTAGGTTCTTGTGATATGAATACACAGTGAGTTTATGAGCTACTCCTTCTAGATGGTGACGCCATGTATCAAACGCGTCTACTATGGCAAGAAGTTCTTTATCATGAATTTCATAATTAATTTCTGGAGGGGAAAACTTCCTTGAATGATATGCAACTGGATGTAGGTGTCCATCATCTCCATAGTGGGAAAGAATGGCCCCTAGAGCAAAGTCTAATGCATCTGTCTCAAGGAAGAAGGGCTTACTGGAATCAGGATGAACTAGAATTGGAGCGGTAGTAAATGCTAATTTCAAGGTCCGAAAGGCCTTTTCTACTTCTTCGATCCATGAGAATTTGGAGTTCCTTGTAAGCTTGGTAATGTTGATGTGTAAAACACCACAAGAAATGAATTAATGTGATACTAGAACACCTCTATGGTCACCATTAACTCATTGCCACTCCAAACTTTGAGAAATGATAGCCAAAACCAAGAACTTTACTTCTTTAGAACTTTCCAGCCACTAAAATGACATACCTTCAGTATTTTGCTAATTTCTCTTCGCTCAAATATTATTTCTCCAAGATCTTTTGGTGGATGAAATTAGAAGAGTGGAGCTTTCCAACAAGCTATCATACACAAGAAACGGATCTCTAGAACTCAAGATATAGCATTCACAAAATGACCCTATATGACTTCCAAACGTGGAATTTTTGCCTGTTTTAGTGAGTTTGACTGTCCAAAACTAAAAATTCGATGCCTAGCATCGACTTGCAACCAAAAGTCAATGTCAGGCATCAACTTTGAGCTTTTTTAGCCACTTTTTCAGTGCCATAATTACCCTATGAACACAAGACATGATCAGACCATTTTTATGTGGGAAGTCGATGCCAGGCATCGACTTTTTGTTGAAACTCGATGCCAGGCATCGAGTTGCTCCACAAACTTCATATTTTCAAAGAGATTTAGCAGTACATAAAACTCAGAGAATAAAACATAGACTTATCAGCACAAACTCGATGCCAGACATCGACTTGCTTGGAAAACTTCAACTCTTAAAATCATTTCACGCAAGACAAACTCTGGAGATAGAAGAAGAAGACTTATACATAGAAGTTTAATAAACTCTTTCCATAACTATGAAAACTCACAAATGCATAGGTTCTTTCTCATGCAGAGAAGCCGGACTATTATCAGTCATACAAAATGAGTACTAACTCACTTTCTCATTGTCTTCCTCATCGCGTCAGTTGATACAAACTAACTTATATAGATTTTCTTATTCTCGTGATTTTTAAAAAACTTCTAGAACTAAAGTGAACTAACTTTACAAATATAATACACTTGTGAATTTGCCCCTTCACATAGGCATGTGGTTTTCTTCTGAAGCTTTGGCCTTCAAATATATGTCCAATTAGTGATTGTTTCTCCAACAGCTCCCCCTCAATCACTATTTGACATTCTCTATTTCTTCATATCATCTTCTTTTCTTTTACCCTGCCATGCTTTTGAATCTACTGGTCTTCACACCATCCAAGCTCTTTGTCATTATATCTACTATCTGATCCTTTGTAGAAATGTACTCCACTTCAATTTCTTTCTCCATTACCTTTTCTCTCAGGAATTGATAATGTATCTCTATATGTTGTGTTCTTGCATGAAATACTGGATTTGCTGTAAGATAAAGTGAACTCATATTATCTCTATGTATTGTAGGTATACCTTGATCAATGCCCAAGCTTTTGAACAATGTCTACATCCATATGACCTCCTTAGCTGCTTCCACAAGTCCTTTGTACTCAGCTTCAGTTGATGATAATGCTATTGTATGTTGTTTCTTTGAACACCAACTTACAAGCTTATCACCAATGTATATCATGTAGCCATGAGTTGATCTTCTGTCATCCTAGTTACCTACCCAGTCTGAGTCACTATAGGCTCTCAACTTCAAATCTGATGTAAAAGGATAATATAATCCTTCCTTTATAGTTCCTTTGATATATCTGAGAACTCTTTGACCTGCAATCCAATGTGGGTCCTTTGGACAATGCATGAATTGTGACAAAACTCCCACTGCATAACTAAGATCAGGTCTTGTTAGTGTAGCATAAATCAAACTACCCACAAGAGATTGATACTTCCTCATATCTTTGTATTCTGCAACATCATATTTACTGAGCTTGTGATTAACTTCAAGTGGAGTTGAAGCTTCTCTGCAATTTTCCATATCAAACTTCTTCAATAGATTCAGAAGATACCTTTCTTGTGATACATATATGCCATGATCTGTATAAGTAACTTCCATTCCAAGAAAGTATGACAACTTTCCTAGGTCACTGATATTGAACTATTTCTCAAGTAATCTCTTTACCTCCTTGATTCCTTCATCTGAAGTACCTGTGATTATAATGTCATCTACATAAATACAAATGTAGATTGTACCTTCCTTTGTTCTTTTGACGAGTAGACTTGGATCTGCTTTTGAACTTTGATATCCAAGGTCGTTGAGATACTTCACCAATCTATAGTTCCATGCTCTTGGAGCTTGCTTCAATCCATACAATGCTCTTCTCATCCTGCAAACAAAATTTGGACACATGGAATCTGTAAACCCTTGCATGTATACCTCATCTCATATGTATCCATTAAAGAATGCATTCGTTATATCCAAGTGACTTAGGGTCCATCCTTTTGAAGCTGCAATAGCAATGATTGTCCTTATAGTTGACATCTTAGCTACAGGACTCAATGTCTCATCATAATCTATGCCATAGGTTTGGGCATAGCCTTTCACCACCAGTCTAGCTTTGTCTCTAGCTATACCTCCATCTGCATACTTCTTCACTTTATAAACCCATTTATTTCCAATTTCTTTCTTACCATTCGGTTTAGGAACAAGTTCCCATGTCTTGTTCTCTTCCAATGCATTGAATTCTTCCTTCATTGCTTCTTCCCATTGCTTCTTACCTTTAGCTTCATCATAGTTATAAGGTTCTTCATCATCTTTGACCATATATGCATAGTTCTTCTAAGTTATGTAAGAAGTATCATAAGAATACCTTTTTGGTTGTCTTCTAGTCCTTCTTGACCTTCTTGGTTCACATTGTTCATAAGTGTCTGGATACACCTCTTCATCAAATAGGAGTTTCTTCATTCCTTCTTGTTAATCTGTTTCTGGATGTACTTTCTTGCATATAGTCTTCATCTCTATTCACCTGCACAATTGATTTTCCTTTATCACATCTTCTTACCTCTTCTTCAAATTCTTCTTTTGTATGACTTTGGTCTGCATACCAACTTTTCTGTTCATCAAATGTAACATCTCTAGAAACAAGAAATTGTCTGGTTAGAGGATTCCACAACCTGTAACCCATCTGCTTTTCATCATAACCAATAAACACATATTTTTTTGCCTTTGGTTCAAGTTTATGTCTAAGTTGTGATGGCACATAAGCATATGCAATTGATCCAAACACTTTACAATGATCTAGTGTTGGTTTCTTATCCCACCAAGCTTCATATGGAGTCATTCCATTTAGAGCTGCACATGGTAATCTATTCACAAGATATGTAGCTGTATTTACAGCCTCAGCCCAAAGATAATTTGGACAATTCTTCTCCTTCAGCATAGCTCTAGCAAACTCAATCAAAGTCCTGTTTCTTCTTTCTGCTACACCATTTTGTTGTGGTGTATACCTACAGGTTATTTCTCTCTTAATACCTGCATTCCAAAGATAATCATTGAACTCTTGGGAGAAGTATTCTCACCCTCCATCAGACCTCAGTCTTTTAAGATTTTGACCTATGACTCTCTCTACATATGCATGAAAATGCTTGAAAGCTCCAATCACTTCTGATCTTTCCTTCAAAACATATAATGTTATCCATCTTGTAGCATCATCAATGAAAAGAACATAATCTCTTGAGCCACTGAAAGATCCTTCTTTTGTTGGTCCCCATACATCTGTATGAATACGCTCTAGTAATCCATCATGTTTGAATCCTTTCTTCTGAAATGGTAACCTGTGTGCTTTACCCATTTGACATGCTTCACATTTATAAGCCATATGTTGACTTTGCACATTTGGTAATCCTAGTACAGACTGATTAACAACCATAGCTTTAATTCCTCTTTCATTGAAGTGACCTAATATCTTATGCCAGAGATCAAGTTCTGTAATCACTCCTTCACCGTGTGTGCACAAAGCTTGACCAATGTTCCCTTGTACTCTTAAAGTAAAGAGTCTACCTTCTTTCTTACCACAGACAATCTGATTATATCCATTTTCTGGATCTTCAACAAATACTCCTTCATTTGTAAACCTGACTTGAAAACCTTTTTCAACTATCTATCCCACACTAATCAAGTTTTTAGGTATTGTATGAACATACAAAATATTGGTTAGCAAATCTGCTCCACTCTTGCATTTCACTTTACCAACTGAATGTACACTATGTCTTGTATTATCACCTCTTTGAACTCTATGACTAGAAATACCTTTTCCAATTCTGACATCAATTCTATGTTTCTTGACAAATGATTAGAACATCAAGAGTCAATGTAAAATACCTTTAGATCTTCTTTATCTGATGTGCTGATTGAGTTCATCGTGATGTATGACTTTCATTCTGTGTGTCATTTGCATAATTGTAGTAGGTTGTGTTGTAGGACTGATTCTGTCCCCAACTTCTTCCTCCACCTCTACCATAGCCTCCTCTTTGATTTTGTCTACCTCATTGAAAATTACTTTGATATCTTCCACCTCTGCCTCTGCTATTGTTATTTTAATTTTGATTTGATCCTTGTTGATTATGCCAACAGTCATGAGCCAAATGATTACTCAATCCACAGATCCAGCAAGCCTTCTTGTTGTTATTCTGATTACCTCTTCCTCTTCCAAAACCTCTTGCTCTTCCTCTGCCTGTGCCTTTACCTCTTGCATAATAAACATGAGAACTTGACTCTTCTTCATCCTTTGCTTTACCTTTATCTCCCTTCTTCTTGTTCTTTATGTACATTGCAAAACTTTGTCCTTTATCTCCATCTCCCTTCAAGTCTTGCTCAAATGTGAGCATCAAACCAAGCAACTGGTTCAATCAGGAACATAATGATTCAAAGAAAGTTATGTTGACAAGACAAAAGGTTTCCACCTTTCATCCCATCTCAAGCCTGCAAGTAATTGAGCAATCAACCTATGATCCTCAATATCCTCATCTATGGATCCAAGATTATCTGCTAGATCCTTCATCTTAGTGACATAATCACTAATACTTTGACTTGGCTTCTTCTTGAATGTCTGACCATAGACTTGCTTTCCGTGCTTTAGTAGTGCTTTGGAAATGATACTCCAATGCATTCCATATATCTTCAGATGATTCCAATCCTCTGATGTGTGGTAGCAAATGATCAGAGATTGTATTGTAGATGTAGGCTTTTGCACTTGCATCCTTCTTCTGCCAGTGCTTTAAAGCATTAAGTTCTTCTTTCTTTGGTTGGATTTGATCTTCAAATATTGGCTTCTCTTCTTCACCTACAACATATATCATGAGATCCTTACTTATAAGTAAGGCTTCCATTCTCATTACCCATGCGGGATAATTATCTCTGTCCAGTTTGTCAATGGAGATATGATCTACCATACTCCTTTCCTTCGGCTACAACCTGTGAGCTTAAAGGATAAAGGATAATACCTTTTGGAGTTCTTTGTGTATAAGGATACTTTTGAAGTAACCTTTTGATGCCTTGTGTCTTCAAATGTTTCACCTTTCAAACTTAAATGAAAAACTTCTCAAAACTTCTCGTACCTTTTCCGCCTTCCGCTCTTCAGGACCTTTTTGCTCTGATACCACTTGTTGATGTATAAAACACCACAAGAAATGAATTAATGTGACACTAGAACACCTCTATGGTCACCATTAACTCATTACCACTTCAAACTTTGAGAAATGATAGCCAAAACCAAGAACTTTACTTCTTCAGAACTTTTCAGTCATTGAAATGACATACCTTCAGTATTTTGATAATTTCTCTTAGCTAAAATACTATTTCTCCAAGATCTTTTGATGGATAAAAGTAGAAGAGTAGTGCTTTCCAACAAGCTATCATATGCAAGAAATAGATCTCTAGAACTCAAGATATAGCCTTCACAAGATGCCCTGTATGACTTCCAAAAGTGGAATTTTTGCCTGTTTTAGTAAGTCTAACTGTCAATGAAAATTCGATGCCTAGCATCGATTTGCAACCAAAAGTCGATGCCAGGCATCGACTTTGAGCTTTTTTAGCCACTTTTTCAGTGCCAGAATTACCCTATGAACACAAGACATGAGCAAGACCACTTTTATTTGGGAAGTCGATGCCAGGCATCGACTTTATGTTGAAACTCGATGCCACGCATGGAGTTGCTCCACAAACTTCAGATTTTCAAAGAGATTTAGCAGTACATAAAACTGAGAGAATAAAACATAGACTTATCAGCACAAACTCGATGCCAGGCATCGACTTGCTTGGAAAACTTCAACTCTTGAAATCATTTCACACAAGACAAACTATGGAGATAGAAGAAGAAGACTTATACACAGAAGTTTAATAAACTCTTTCCATAACTATGAAAACTCACAAATGCACAGGTGCTTTCTCACGTAGAGAAGCCCGACTATTCTCAGTCATACAAAATGAGTACTAACTCACTTTCTCATTTTCTTCCTCATCGCGTCAGTTGATACAAACTAACTTATATAGATTTTCTTATTCTCGTGATTTTTAAAAAACTTCTAGAACAAAAGTGAACTAACTTTACAAATATAATACACTTGTGAATTTGTCCCTTCACATAGGCATGTGATTTTCTTCTGAAGCTTTGGCCTTCAAATATATGTCCAATTAGTGATTGTTTCTCCAACAAGTAAGAGGTGTCACTATCTTGGAGTAATCTCTGATGAATATCCTATAGAAATTGGCAAACCCCAAAACACATTGTACATCTCGAACACATGAAGGTTGTTGCCAATGAAGGATTGTCTAAATCTTCTTAGGATCCATAAAAATTCCTTTATTTGATACAATGTACCCTAAAAATTCCACTTCTGTCTTATGGAAAGAGCACTTCTTGAATTTCGCATATAATCCTTTTTCTCTTAGTTTCTCTAGGACTATCTTCACATGACATTCATGATCCTCTAGATTTTTATAAAATATCAAGATATCATCAAGGTATATTACAACAAAATCATCTAAATATTCTCGAAAGATATCATTCATCATATGTTGGAAGACAGCTGGAGCATTTGTGAGACCAAGTGGCATAACTACATATTCAAAATGACCATACCTTGTCCGAAATGTTGTCTTCCATTCGTCTCCTTCTCTGATCCTGACAAGGTTGTAAGCTACTCGAAGGTCAATCTTCGTGAAGAATTTTTCTTTTTCGAGGCGTTCCAAGAGCTCGAATATGAGTGGTAGAGGGTATCTGTTCTTTATAGTGACTTTATTCAATCCACGATAGTCTACACACATCCGGAGAGTCCCATCCTTCTTCTTTACAAATAAAATAGGAGCTCCTGCTAGAGACTTTGAGTGTTCGATAAACCCTTTCGCTAGATTCTCATCAATGTTCTTGCGTAGTTCTGGAAGTTCCTCTGAGGATAGTCTGTAGATTGGTCCAAAGGGCGGTTGTGCTTCCTCTTGAAGTTCTATGGCACAATCATAGGGTCTATGCTCTGGAAGGATGTCTGCATTCTTCTTTTCAAAAACATCTTCAAAGCCTTTGTACTGATTGGGTAGCTGCACTGGATCATCTTTCTTGGATTCTTGAGCTGGTATGGCA
>CM035409.1:155895778-155910778 GCA_020310875.1 Ceratopteris richardii
GTATTTTTGTACTCTCTATGGTGTGAGGTGTCCTTGATAGCACATGCCATGCATGTCAACATTCTTTTTCAAAAATATCTAGATATCTTTGGGCTAAGGGTTCTGCATGTGGACCTTATTCTTTGGGGAATGCAGTCACATTCTCAACAGTATCAAAATATATTGTCATCAGGGTTGAGCATACAAATCAATTATGTGCTTTATAAGGAGAGTTCAGTCACATATGGCTTAACACCACCATGTGACCACTCATATAAATGCCACATGGAACTCATGTGAGAGCCATTCCAAAGGTGTGTTTAAGAGGATTTCACTGAAGTATTTCCATGAAAATGCACCACAGTGCGCTCTCCTTCTCGAGAACTCCATGACAATATCCTCGGAATAGAAAACCTAGGTCCTAGGGTTGCACACGGTACTCCGCACAGAGGCTCCACAATACGCAGAAAAACACAGTACACAAGGAGCATGAACACAGACTTCTTAGGTGTTACAAATGCGGTCAAACTTACAGTCTGTGATTGACTAGGCCACTGTATGTTTTATTAAAAAACATATACAAAGAAGTATTTGGTGGCCATTTGGCCTTTCACATGGACACTAACGGTAACAATCTCCCACTAAAGGCCAATACGGTCAAAGTAACTATGGGAGAAAAATAAAGAATGATCAAGAATACCTAAGTGTAAGTATATAAATTATACCTCCAACCTGATGGGCATGTTACATAGTATACAAGTGATTGTGTAAGATCATGAATCAAGTAACCCCCATCAAGTGATAACAGTGTCGAAATCTATCCTCTGGTAGAGCTTTAGTCAAAGCACCTAGAGCATTATCTCGAGTGTGAACCTTCTCAAGAATAATGCGCTCAGTGGCTAAGCAATTGTCAAAACTGCTAGAAATTTTGAGCCACATATGGTTGAACATTTGCATCAAAATATGGCTGAAAATGAGCATGAAATTCAGCCCACGCATGATGTACATGTTGAAGATGTATCACATAATGAACACATGTCTATCAAGAGTGCACAATCTATGCCAAAGTGGCTGAAACAAACTTTGCAGGACAACAAATTGAGTGCACCTTTACTTGATAGAACAAGATCAAGCTCTCACCATGCATCAAGTAATTTTATGGATTATTCTCTTATTGCTACAACATGTAATGAAGAGCTCATCATGGTTGGAATGCACATCAGTTGGACATTAAAACAACATTTATGAATGGCGACTTGCATGAAGAAGTGTATGTTTTTCAGCCCGTGGCTTTGTGCAGAAAGGGCATGAAAACCAGGTGTGCAGGTTAAAGAAGGCATTTTAAAGCAAGCACCACGTGCTTGGTATGAAAAGGTACATGCCTATCTGATTGCACATGGTTTTGAGAATAGTCCAACTGAAAGCATCTTATATGTTAAGCGTGCTAATGATGTGCTTCTGATCATTGTGGTATATGTTGATGACATGTTGCTCATTGGTCCTCATGACACACATATTGCTGATTTTAAGGCTGATTTGCATGCCTCATTTGAGATGTCTGATTTCGGGCATTTGCATCACTATTTGGGCATTCAGTTTATGCAAGTTGATGGTGGAATGGCTTTGTGTCAAACAAAATATATTGACACATTACTGCAGATTTTTGGCCTTGAAGACTGTAAGCCTATTGCCAGTCCTATGGAGACAGGTTTACGGATGAGTCTTCATGATGCTAGAGATGCATTTGGTGTTGTTCCCCATCAGCAGACTATTGGATGCTTGATTTATTTATGCATTACTCGGCCAGATATTCAGTTTGTTGTCTCACAAATGAGCAGGTTTATGCATTGCCCAGGTGTCAAGCATTGACAGGTGGTTAAGCACATCTTTTACTACTTGAGTGGTACTTGGCTACTTGGATTGTTTTATCCCAAGGGTGGAGTAAGATTTGCATGCTTTTTTTGACAGTGATTGAGTTGGTTGCTATGACACTCGTGCATCCACCATTGGTTTTTGCTTCATGCTTGGTAGCTCATGTATATCGTGGTTGAGCAAGAAGCAGCCTATTGTGGCCACTTCTAGTTGTGAGGCTTTTCCTACGCATAACCCTTTGCAACAAGCCTAGCCTTATACCTGTCAACTGTACCATCAGGTTTATGCTTCAACTTGTATACCCACTTAGTGCCAATGGCCTTCTTGCCAGGAGGCAAGTCATATAAAGACCATGTACCATTCTTCATTATAGCATCATATTCAGATTGCATAGCAGCCATCCAATTTTCTGAATTTTGTGTTGCATCAAAGGAAACAGGCTCATTCTCATCACAGAGACTAGACGCAGCCATAGCATAGCAATTTGATGCAAAGGAGGAACTATGAGAGCCTGAACGAGTACGATATGACAAAGGTGCATCTAATTTGTTGTCATGCAAAGTCTGCACTAGCCATTTTGGCATAGTTTTTGCCTGCTAAGCCTGACTCTTGACCATACACCTCGCCATCTCCATGAGAGACATGTTCTTCCGTTCAGCAACTCCATTTATCTGAGGTGTATATGGCACTGTACACTAGTGTTTTATCCCACGTTCAGCCAGAAATGCATTAAAATTAGAAGACATATATTCCCCCCCTCGATCAGAACGGAGGGTACCCATTTTACATGCTGACAGATTTTCAGCCAAAACCACACATGAACACTTCAGACTTTGCTTTGAGTGGATATACCCATGCATGCCTGGAAAAAGCATCAATGAAAGTCACGAAGTAAAGGTAATTTCCAAAAAGAGGGTGTCTGCATAGGACCACAGACATCACTATGTACAAGCTGCAATTTCTGTGTAGCCCGAATTGAACCATCTTTTGGAAAGGAGGAACACTGCATTTTGCCCAAAATACAGCCTTCACAGACATGTTTTCCACGTGCCTCAAGTTTGGGCAAAGAGGACACCATTTCAGATTTCTGCAGGTGTAGCAAACTAGCAAAATTCAGATGGCCAAAGCATGCATGCCAAAGCTTTGCATCTGACATAGCCTGAGAATCATTTACTGCACATGCCAAATCATTTTCAAATCTTTCATAGTCTATGAGCTTATACAGCCCACGACATAAAATGCCAGAAGCAATAATCATATCGCCATTTGACAGATCATGAACTGCACACTTGTCATCAACAAATTTCACAACCAAGCCCATCTTGGCTAATGCAAAAACTGTTAACAGGTTCTTTTTGATCCCTGGAACAAATAAAGCATCTGACAAAGTGAAAGAACTACCATCAGCAGTAGTCAAAATGATCTTACCAACTCCCATAACAGAATAAGAGGAGTTGTTGGCGCATGTAACAGTATTCCCTGTAGGGGCAGGCTCGAGTGAAGAGAAGAAACTATGCTACGAGGTAATATGTTTGGTTGCCCCACTGTCAAAATACCAAACATCTGAGTCTACTGCAGACATGCACTGCTCATGAGAAGATGGTTCAGAACTGCAGACAGTAGTAAACGCCCATTCTTCTTCCTGCACAAGATTTACAGACTCTGTTTTTGGTGTAGAGGCCTCTGCAACAACCATTCCAGCCTCTTTCTTCTTTGCCTCTTTAGCAGCCAGTTTTAAACAGTTCTTTATGATATGATCATTACCTTTACAGTACTTACAAAACAATTTCTGCTTTTCTGATTTCTTCTCATCTTTATCTTCCTTCTTTGAATATGCAGAATTAGTAGATTTCTGCTTACTAGTTGAAGAGATCCATTTTCCTTTGCCCTTCTGACTAGCCAGGAAAGCTTAATCTGCAACTCGCATAATGGACCTGTTCTGCCTGAACTTATCTTCCTGCAACAGAACAGAGACTAACTCCTCAAATGATAAGGCATTCGGATTGCCTTTCATCATCAACCGAAGAGTAGAAGCAAAACTCTGATATGAATCAGGAAGACCATTCAGAACGGTCTGCACAAGTGAGCTATCTGATATAACCTCATCAGCAGAAATCAACTGTTCCTTCAAGTCTTTGATCTTCGTTAGGAAACTGTCCATAGAATCACCTTCATTCATGTGCTCACTCTCCAACTGTTTTCGGAGGTAAGCAACATGAGCCTCATTCCTAGCTTGGTACAATGTGGTAAGTGTATCCCAAGCATCCTTAGTTGTTCTGCAAGAGAAAATATGAGGAATAATGGCATGTTTGACAGACAAAGCTATCAATGCATGTGCCTGGGCATGTCTGCCATCCCAGTGAATCTGCTCTGTAGTAGGTGGAGCAGAAACAGCAGCACGAATAGGAATCTATAGAATATCATCTTCGACACCATCTTCATCAGCTCCAGCACCTATATTTGCAGTACCTGTAGTCAGAGGTGTAACAGGATGTCTTTCAACACCCTGCACAATGTTCCATAATCCTTTTGCAACCAATACATGTCGCATCATATAAGCCCACAATGGGTAGTTGGTACCATCCAACTTATCCTCAACAGCCAACATACGGAATACATCACTGCTTTCAGCCATGGCCGTTGACTAAAATACCTTGATGCAGAAAATTGACTGTATCTCAAAAAGTTGAACAGAACTGCCTAGACGAGTTCTGTTAGACCTGTAGCAGACTTTGAGATGCTTAAACTGGCGAACAAAAATTGGTATATACCTTTGGCACAAAAAGACAAAATAGCCTGCACAAGCACTGTGATAGTGTGTTCGGAGGCTGAAACGAGCTCAGATCGCGATTTCGGCACCACATAGCGAAGCAGTTTTGATCTCTGAAACACGCTGAGTATGCTCACCAAATTTCGTGCGAATCTGAGATTGCAAACGGAGGAGTGTCGATGGCGCCCTAGATGAAGCGACAACCTGCTTTGATACCAATTGTTGGAGTTAGACGTCTGCGAAAGCACACGAACAGCACAAGGAAGAAGAAGAAGCTTGGAGCACAAACACACAATACTAAAATGTATTACTAGAGAATGTACAAAGATAAGTAGCCCATTAGGGTAATTGGCGTATATACAAGCCGGGGGAAAAAAACCTCCTAAAGAGGGAAAAAAGTGCCCCGGTGGTCCTAGTGTGTTCACACACATCACTAGCTAAATATATCAACATTTAATACACAGGTGAAGAAAGGATGGGAGATTCTCTTCAGATAGAGAAATTGGATAGAGAAAACTATCTATCTTGGTCAATGAGGATGGAAGCGCATCTTATGAGCAAAGACTTGATAGGATACATTACAGGTGAAGAAGAAAAACCAGAATTCAGAGATCCTAGTGTTCCAACTAGGGATGAGCTCTTAGATTTGAAGACATGGATGAAGAAGGATGCTCAAGCAAGAAGCATTATCTACATGGGAGTAAATGATTACTTGCTACCTCATATTAGAGGACTTGAAAGTGCAAGTGACATATGGAATGCTTTGGAGGAGCATTTCCAAAACACTACAAAGTCAAGGAAGGCATCTTTGTGGGCAGAGTTTACCACATTCAAGAAGAAGGCCTCTCAATCCATTTCTGATTATGTAACAAGGATGAAGAACATTGCAGATGCATTATGAGCAATTGATGAAGATATTGAAGAGGATGAATTGGTAAGGCAAATCCTCACAGGTTTGAGAGGAGATGAGAAATGGAAGCCATTCATTTTGTCTATTGAATTGTCACTAGATCATTTCATTCCTAATTTGAATCAATTGCTAGGACATATGCTAACCTTTGAGCAGATCAAAGGTGATGTTGATAAGAGTACAGGTCAAGCAGTATATTCAAAGGACAAGAAGAAGTTTAACAAAGGCAAGCAACAATTGAATGAAGAAGAAGGTACAACTAGCCAAGCTAACTTCCTAAGAGGAAGAGGTGGTGGCAAAAGAGGAGGAAGAGCAGAAGCAATAAAGATGGAGTCAAAGCTTGCTGGATTTGTGGTAAGACTAATTATTTAGCTCATGAATGTTGGCATAATAATCAGAATGGTGGAGGATATAATCAGAACTTTAATTCAAGAGGAAGAGGTGGTAGAAACCAAAGAGGTAATTTCAGAGGTAGAGGTAGTAGAGGTTACTTTGGAAGAAGTGCAGGTAGAGGTTTCCAAAGTCAATCCTACAACAACACCTACTACAATTATGCCTCATATCAAAAGGAGGATTCAACCTTGATTATGAATGCAAATTGTGAAAGACAAAGTGAAGATCAAAGAGTCTTCTACATTGACTCAGGATGTAGCAATCACCTGAGTGGCAACATAGCTTTGATGACCAATTTGGAGAATAAGGTAGCTAATCATGTACTTCAAACAGGTGATAATAGAAAGCATAATGTGAAGTCAATTGGATCAGTGAAGGCTAAGGATGGGAGCACTCTTGAGTAAGGTTTTTTATGTTCCTACAATTCCAAAGAATCTGATAAGTGTAGGGCAAATTGTTGAAAAAGTTTATGAAGTAAGGTTCACCAATAATGGAGTTTTTGTGGAAGACCCTAGAAATGGGTATAAACAAATTGTTTCAGGGAAGAAAGAAGGACGGCTCTTCACATTGACGATTCAAGGCAATGTTGTTCATGCCTTGTTCACATATGGAGGACATAAGATCTCTGAGTTAGATCTTTGGCATAAAAAGCTTGGACATTTCAATGAAAGAGGTATTAAGGATATGATTAACAATGGTTCAGTGCTTGGATTACCTAATGTTGCAGGTCAACATATGACATATAGATGTGAGGCATGTCACTTAGGTAAGGCTCATAAGCAATCATACAATTAGCATGGTCTCATGTTTTTAGAGAATCTTGAATTGGTACACAAATGTGTGGGGACCATCAAAGGATTTCAGTATTAATGGTTCAAGATATTATGTGATTTATGTTAATGACGCTACCAGGTGGATCATTATATATGTGATCAAAGATAAATCAGAGGTATTCAATACATTTAAACATTATCATGTGTAT
The DNA here is from genome assembly GCA_020310875.1 of Ceratopteris richardii. NCBI lineage: Eukaryota > Viridiplantae > Streptophyta > Polypodiopsida > Polypodiales > Pteridaceae > Ceratopteris > Ceratopteris richardii. The sequence continues at coordinate 155,902,685 of CM035409.1, forward strand.
GCAAAGAGAATCACAGGTCAAAAACTGAAGAGACTAAGGTCAGATGGAGGGGGAGAGTATTTCTCTAATGAGTTCAGTGATTACTTATGGAATGCAGGTATAAAAAGGGAAGTTACTTGCAGGTACTCTCCTCAACAAAATGGTGTAGCAAAAAGGAGAAATAGAACTCTTGTTGAGTTTGCAAGGTCAATGATGAAGGAGAAAAATTGTCCCAAATTATTTGTGGGTTGAGGCTATAAATAGAGCCACATACTTGGTTAATAGGTTACCATGTAAAGCTTTGCAGGGTATGACACCATATGAAGCTTGGTGGGGTAAGAGACCTACCTTAGATCATTGCAAAGTGTTTGGATGTTTGTCTTATGCATATGTGCCATCTCAGTTGAGACATAAATTGGAACCAAAGGGTGAAAAGTATGTGTTCATTGGCTATGATGATAAACAGATGGGTTATAGATTGTGGAGTCCATCCACAAAGCAATTTCTTGTACAAAGGATGTTACATTTGATGAGCAAGGTATTTGGTATGTAGGTACAATTAATATTCATGCAGGTGATGAAGAAACTTTGAGTCAGAAGAAAGGTAAATCAAAGGTTCAAATATTTGATGAAGAAGAGAATAATGAAGCACAAGTTCAAGTTGAAGATGAAGAAGTGCCAAGGTTTGATCCAGAATGTGGTGAACCAAAAACTTCAAGAAAAGGTATAGCTATGAAACTTCTTTTTTGACTACTAAAGATTATGCTTACATGGTGAAAGCAGAGGAAGATTTTTCTACATATGAAGAGGCAAAAGGTAAAGAAAATTGGGAGAAAGTTGCAGGAAGAATATGATGCATTGATGGAAAATGAGACATGGGATTTGGTTCCTAAACGAAATAGTCAGAAGATCATTGGATGCAAATGGGTCTACAAGACAAAGAGGTTTGCAGATGGAAGTGTGTCTAGGTATAAAGCTAGACTTACCTAGGAAGGAACATTGGATTGCAGGAAAAAGGGTGCTAAGATACATTAAGGGTACACTCAAGGAAGGTTTGTATTATGGTTTCACATCAGATACAAACATCAAGATATATAATGATAGAGATTGGGCATGTAGTTCTGATGATAGGAGATCAACCTATGGATACTTATGTTATGTGGGAGATAAGCTAATCTCTTGGTGTTCTAAGAAGCAACACATAGTTTCTTTGTCATCTACAGAAGCAGAGTATAAAGGTATGGTTGAAGCTGTAAAGGAGGTCATATGGTTGAAGACTCTCATGAAGAGTTTTGGCATCATTCAAAGTACATGCACTATTCATGGGGATAATATGAGTTCATTGTATCTAGCTGCTAATCCTATTTTTCATGCCAGGACTAAACACATTAAGATTCAGTATCACTTCTTGAGAGAGAAGGTGATTAATAAAGAGATTGAAGTCATACATACTTCAACAAAAGATCAGATTGCAGATATGTTAACTAAAAGCTTGGATGGACCAAAGCTACAAAGATTCAAAGACATGGCAGGTATAAAGAAGATGGAGAAAACCTCAATTGATGATTGAGGGGGGGCTGTTGGTGCATGAAAACCATCAATTGATGTTTTAGACAATCAATTGATGGCTTATACTTTTGTAATGGTCATGAGTTTATACATATATGCCTATACATACAAGTAGAAAGTTAGGGCATGTATGAGAGATGATGAATTACAAGTTATAAGAGTCATTAGACACTTTAGAAGTGAAGTGAATAACTCTCATATTCAGATGTAATGTTTTCTTGAATAGAAGAAAAGTTGAGCCCGATATTTTGTTGAATGCTCCTTCTATGTTTATTCTTTTGTGAAATGATTTTGTACAAGTCTAATTCTATAGTTGACCGCTGTACAAATTTTTAGATCCTAATAGAACTAAGAGTAGGAACATTTACATGTGTAAATGTGAAGAAGAGAAGATTGGAGCAAGTGCAAATTCGATGATAATGTTTTGCTCATTTCTCCTTCTACAATGTAAAGTTTTGAGCACCCAAGCACTCATTCTTTAAGTTGAAAGGTAAGCTACCTATGGCTAAAAGCATTTGAATAAATGGCTTCTAGATAAAGAGAACTATGCATTACAAGTTATAGGTGTCAAAGTCAACTGTAGAAAAGTACAATTTTAGACATAGGTGAATTGTTTTGAGTAAATCTCAAGATTTACTAAACCTTTTGAGAGGTTTTAACTTGGAGGAGGTGCGCAACCTTTAGGCCACACTTTCTACAAAGTTGCATTAGAAACTTTACACATTTGGTCAGTCTATGAGTGGATAAAGTGAAGCAAAATTTTTGTGTGTTGAATTTCTTCACAGTTAGATCTTGATGATTTGGAATTGGTCTTCCAAAATTGGTTGAGGTTTTGAGTTGTTCTTAATATAGAGTGCTCTAGCATCAAGGATAGCTTGTTCTTTTGGAGATTAACACTCTCCATCAAATAGGTCACTCATGGAGATGGCGAGGTGTATGGTCAAGAGTCAAGCTTTACCTCATAGTTTTTGGCTTGAGGCTCTTATGTGTGCAGCATATGTACTTAACAGGTGTCCCACTAAAGCATTGTAGTCTATCACTCCATATGAGGCTTCGCATGATTGCAAGTCATCTGTTGCTCATCTACGTGTTTTTGGTTGTCTGGCATATGCATTAGTGCCTAAACGACATCGCAGAAAATTGGATGATAAAGCAGTAAAATGTATTTTTGTTGGGTACAGTTCTAAAAGTAAAGGCTATCTTCTGTATCATCCACAGACTAAATGCATTCTGGTTAGCCATGATGTTGTTTTTGTGGAGGATGTTATTCAACCATTGCTTTCATTTACTAAATAGATATTTGTTAGCTCCAAAGATATGTATGATACTTTGCTGCCTCTTTTTATAGGTGGACAGTCTAGTACTCGTCCTAATGAGGCAACTTCTCAACCTTTGCAGGTTTCATGTGATGATGCAAATCATCCCATTTCTGATGCAGATTTACATGATGCACTTGTTGATGAGAGAGCTAATATTGAGGAGGCAAAAACTATGCCAAAATAGCTGGTGAAGACTTTGAGTGACAACAAATTAGATTTGTGCACTTGCAGCTCATCATGGTTGGAATGTGCATCAGTTGGACATTAAAACACCATTTCTGAATGCTGACTTGCATGAGCAAATGTATGTTTTTCAACCCCGTGGCTTTGTGTAGAAAGGGCATGAAAACGAGGTGTGCAAGTTAAGAAAGGCTTTATATGGTTTGAAACAAGCACCACGTGCTTCATATGAAAAGATACATGCCTATCTAATTACACATGGTTTTGAGAACAGTCCAACTGGAATCAACTTATATGTTAAGCATTCTAATGATGTATTTCTGATCATTGTGGTGTATGTTGCTGACATGCTGCTCATTGGTCCTCATGAGAAGCATATTGCTAATTTCATGGCTGATTTACATGCCTCATTTGAGATGTCTGATTTGGGGCATTTGCATCATTATTTGGGCATTCAGTTTATGCACGTGGATGGTGGAATGGCTTTATGTCAAACGAAATATATTGACACATTATTGCAGTGTTTTGGCCTTGAAGAATGTAAACCTATTGCCACTCCTATGGAGACAGGTTTACGATTGAGTCTTCATGATGCTAGAGATGCATTTGATGATGTTCTCTATCAGCAGGCTGTTGGATGCTTGATTTACGTATGCATTACTTGGCCAAATATTCAGTTTGTGGTCCCGTAAATGAGCAAGATTATGCATTGCCCAAGAGTCAAGCATTGGCAGGCGATTAAGTGCATCTTTCGCTACTTGAGTGGTACTCGGCTTCTTGGGTTGTTTTATCCGAAGGGGGATCACTACCACCAAATTTGCGTGCTTTTTTTGACTCTGATTGCGCTAGTTGCTATGACACTCGTGTGTCCACTAGTGGCTTTTGCTTCATGCATGGTAGCTCATGTATATCTTGGTTGAGCAACAAGCAGCCTACTGTGGCCACTTCCAATTGTGAGGTTGAGTATAGGGCAACGTTCACAGTGATTGTTGAGTGTGTGTGGCTGAGACGCCTTATGGTTGATTTGGGTGTTGGTCAGTCTTCTGCCACCACCATCTCCACTGACAGTCAGAGTGCATTGCCAGTTGCAAGGAACCCTGTGTTGCATGCTCGCACTAAGCACATTGAGGTGCATTATCATTATGTCAGGGAGAGGTTCTCTGCTGGGGAGATCACTTGGCATATGTGCCCACGCAGGAGAACGTTGCAGACCTTTTCACAAAGGCTCTGCCTAGGAAGAAGTTTGAAGCTTTTTGCAAAGCTTTGGGCTTAATTCCTTTTGTGGAGTTATTTCCACATAGCTTGGCACTTCCTTATACATGAGTGCTAGCTCCTTGTTCACCGCATCACTCCCAGGGGGGATTTAATGATATATTTTTAGGTAGTGATGTGTGTGAACACACTAGGACCGTCGGGGTACGTTTTCCCTCTTTAGGAGGTTTTTTTTTCCGCGATTTGTATACACACCTGTTGGGCTACTTATCTTTGCACATTCTCTAGTAACACATTCAGTATTGTGTGTTGTGTTCCAAGCTTCTTCTTCTTCCTTGTGTTGTTTATGTGCTTCCGCAGACGTCTAACTCCAACAAATGATATGTGATGACAAAGTCAAACCTAGATAAAAAGTTACTCCATCGAGATTGCTTTCTGTTAAGGATGTGGGTGGTCATAAAATAGTCTAGGTTCTTGTGATTTGTATACACGATAACTTGATGAGCTGCTCCTTCTAGATGGTGACACCAGGTATCAAACGCATCCACTATGGCAAGAAGTTCTTTATGATGAATTTCATAATTAATTTCTGGAAAGGAAAATTTCCTTGAATGATATGCAGATGGATGTAGGTGTCCATCATCTCCGTATTGGGAAAGGATGGCCCCTAGGGCAAAGTCAGATGCATCTGTCTCTAGGAAGAAGGGCTTATTGGAATTAGGATGAACTGGAATAGGGGTAGTAGTGAATGTTGATTTCAAGGTCTGAAAGGCTTTTTCTGCTTCTTCGGTCCATGGGAATTTGGAGCTCCCTGTAAGCTTGGTAAGAGGTGTTACTATCTTGGAGTACTCTCTAATGAATATCCTGTAGAAATTGGCAAAGCTGAGAAAACATTGTACATCTCGAACACATGAAGGTGGTTGCCAATCAAGGATTGTCTCAATCTTCTTAGGGTCCATAAAAATTCCTTTATTTGATACAATGTACCCTAAAAATTCCACTTCTATCTTATGGAAAGAGCACTTCTCCAATTTCACATCTAATCTTTTTTCTCTTAGTTTTTTAAGACTATCTTTACATGACATTCATGATCCTCTAGATTTTTGGAGAATATCAAGATATCATCAAGATATATTACCACAAAGTCATATGTTGAAAGACAGCTGGAGCATTTGTGAGACCAAATGGCATAACTACATATTCTAAGTGCCCGTGGCTTGTTCGAAATGTTGTCTTCCATTCGTCTCCTTCTTTGATCTTGACAAGGTTGTAACCTCCTCGAAGGTCAATCTTCGTGAAGAGCTTTGCTTTTTCAAGGCGTTCTAAGAGCTCTGATATGAGTGGTAGAGGGTATATGTTCTTTATAGTGAGTTTACTCAATCCAGGATAGTCTACATACATCCGAAGAGTTCCATCCTTCTTTTTTACAAATAAAATAGGAGCTCTTGTTGGAGACTTTGAGTGTTTGATAAACCCTTTTGCAAGATTCTCATCAATGTTCTTGCGTAGTTCTATAAGTTCCTCTGGGGATAGTCTGTAGATTGGTCCAAAGGGTGGTTGTGCTTCTTCTTGAAGATCTACGGGACAATCTTATGTACTCCTTGAGCTCCCAAGACTGGTATTGGCAAGACTGAGTACGTATGTGACCAAGGCCTCCTTATATAGGATTTCAAGGGCAATTGCGAGTTGATGATGTCATCAATGATATCAGTAATCTGAACAAGACCTTCGAATGTCAGAATTTAGCAAATAGACAGTCGATCTTAGGGTTTTGGCATGTTCCGATTGCAATGGAAGCATTGGTTTCTCTTAATTCTGAACCGATCATGAGATGTAGGATTCACATGAAAACTGAGATTCAGGATGGTTTCCTTTGTCCATGACACTTTCTTCTCTCCATCTCTTTCTTATCTTTCTCCCCCTTTATCTTCTTGTATTTACATGCGTAGAGATTTGCCGATTTGAAGTATTTATTGATTTGTCACATATAACCATCAAGCCATGATGGCATTATGAATAGAGTGTCCATCCCTGGATAGAAAGGTTGTGGGATCGATTCCCCACATCTGCAGGTCCATTATGTGAACTCCTTGTTGAGATATAGGTTGAGTTACCTCTGCGCACGCACATGTTTACTGCTACCGCCTTCCATGTATGATCTGAAAACCTTCTTTTTGTTTGTTGTAGTTGGAGGTTGGCCAAGCTATGTGTGACGCATCCTCTGAGGCCAAAGACAAGCCATTACCGCCGTCAAAAAAAAATGTGATTTGAAGTTGATTCCCCAATCTTTCCCCAAGATCTATGTCCTCAAGAACTCGCAATCTCCTTGCCCAAGGTCTCTCTCTCCCTCATGCTCTGATACCAAATGTGAGAAGTGGAGAATGACATACCTGGGACTCACCTCCCAGCCTATTTATAGCCCTTGCCTAGTCGCCATCTAGAGTTCTCTCTAAGGTCCCTCTACTCATCTGGCCATCATGAGTAGGTACCTCGTATGAACTCTCTAGCTTTTGGCCTTGGCTATCCTCCGAGCAAGGAACTATGCATTCCTCTAAGCATGTACATCTCTGGAATATAACAATTGAGGCATAGAGACATGCAATGGTTGGAAGATTCCTTTAATAATAAATAATCAATGATATGAGAATGAGTGAAGTGAGAGTTATAAGTAAATCCCTAAGTATAAAGTACCACCACACGTGTATATGGTGTTTCATGGGGAAAATGCATATAGCTAGTGCTAGAGTAAAAAGTACCCATGTATAGGGAAATAGTTCACATCCAAGCTACTCGAGGAACACATAAGTTTAACAAGGCCTCTACACACTAGCCAAGTGTGTGGATGCAGGCATGCATAAATTTGAGAGAGGCAACAAGGAGCCAATAAAAGGGGTTGCATGGTGGGGAAGTCAAACAGTAAATCATCTCACTAGCATGAGAAGTTCCCAATGAAGTGAATCCCAATTTCGTTGTCTTGGTTGCATGAATATAGCAAAAGCAATAGACACTTAAGAAAATAAGGTTATATTTAACCTATAATAACATGTATGCAATAGCTTGATAGGACATGTTCAAGATCTTAACACATGTATAAAGGTTTAAGAGAACTTGGAAAGTCCATATTCTCGAAAAATTGAAGCATAGAAGGTACAATTTAAAATAAAATTAACAACCTTAGAAAGACCTCTAGTAGTTCAATCAATAAGCACATTGTTGGATATAAAATCCCTCAAATGGATTCGACTCAAGGTCTATTTATTTTATTAATTTTATAGTCACTCAAAAAACCTTATAAATTCTAGATGCATAAGATGTTAATGTGGATGCGATATTCTAGCATAAAGTGTCACTTCATTTAGGTAATTTTAATGTGCATCTATGGTTATCAAACATTTGATAATGTTCTTAAAGCATGTGATTTCCATGTGGGATGACCATAAATCTTTGAAGAGCTTCATCATAAAATTCTCAAAACTTAAGAGTGTCCTCTAAACATCAATGATTCATCAATTTTTCTTAGATATACCCTCATAATTTGCATATTTGAGACATCTCTTTTACCATTCTGGGAAAAGGTAATAGAAAGATTCTGTTTACAATATGGAGGTCTTTGTCTCTATAAGAAACTAAAGAAATGGAATTATTAATTGAAGTTTTTTATATATCTTTAGAGAGTCGTTAATGCCAAATGGGTATGTAGATAGAATATAAAGGCTGTTAGAAGAACAACGTGCATTCAAAGATTGGCAAGAAAAAGAAGAAAAAATGATATTCCTCTTTTCTTATTATATTTTACATTTAATCATGAAACCATGCTGAAGGTTTCGACTGAGAA
>CM035409.1:155915778-155998278 GCA_020310875.1 Ceratopteris richardii
CCCACATGTGGCACATTGCATGAATAATGAAGTAATTTAAATTTGAACCTGCTTCCCATTCATCTTTGCACATACTCAAAAAATTCAGTAGTACTAGAACAATTTTCGATTGGATACAATAGTTACGAGCTTCTTTAGATATAATTATTCATCTTTCTCATTTCCTAATGTAGATATTTGCCAAACCACTCAATCATTTTGTTGTGAGCCTCTGCTGCATTCGCAACCTCCTCAGGACTCTCAGGATTGTACCTACAAGTCCATCCATGGGCAACTTTTGGGTATATGTGCACAAAGCTTTCCACCTACACAAGAACAAATACAAAAGATAAGTGTTTGCTCCATTGGAGATCTGCTACACAGGTATCAGGTAACAATACCTCTGGCTTGGACTTTAGAACATCTGCAAACTTTTCTGCAAGAGCAGGTGGTGTGGTTTGATCTATTTCAGCAGCAAGAATAGCTATTGGGGTTTTCACATCTGCAAAATATTGTTTTCATCTCATTAGCTTTAAAATGCTGGCATGCAGCAGCTACAGTTTCCTATCTCTGAACCACAAGACATTTTGCCAGGTGCAAGCATTGTCTGTGTCAAAGTGCTTTGAAGTTTGTTGTACCGTGGATATCTTCAACAGTAACAAATGAAGGATGAGCAAGTACAGCAGCTTTCAGTTCATTTCCTTTTGCAAGTTGCACGACCACTTTTGCTGCAAAAGGCATAGAACATGCATGGATTTTGCTTTCGTGAAAGAAAGTTCTTATCATAAGCAGAGCAGCTAAAACAATGAATTCACAAGTAAAAAATCGCAAACAATTGGGGAAGAGGATTGGGGGAGGTAATGAAAGCGAAAGGAAACAGTGTCTTGCAGGATTTTTCATATACTTTAGTTTAGCTTGTATCACCCGGTTCTCCACAATTGGGTCACTTTTACATTAATAAAGGTAGACTCTTCTTATTTTATCCATTAAACAAAAGGGAACATCACTATGACAGACACATCTATACACTTTCTCCCTATCTAACCTCCATAAATCTCAAGTTCTGAAAACATTCGATGGACTTTGATGACAATATAGTAACCCGGAGTGGTTCTCTTATCATGCATACAAAGCTTCCTTCTTTATTATTATTATCGTTTCCGCTACTTTTCTAACTTTAAGTACTACTATAAATGTGAAGGTAAGAAGTTGAAGTAAAAGAACAAAGAAATGAAAAGGAAGGGGAGGAGAAAGAGAGAAGCTTGAACCATGCGGAGAAAGAGAGAAGCTTGAACCATGCATGCATAAATTTGAGAATCAGAACTGGAGAGAAAGAAAATATATCAAGAGAATTGAGTACAAAAACGATGCCTTGCATAAAGAAAGGAAGCAGAAGGTACCTCCCCAACAGAAACCAACAGCTCCAACACATGGCAAACCCTTGTCAAGTATGCATTTCACAACTCCTTTGGCTGCTTCAACTGAATCTAGCTACATTATTCAAAATGGTCAAAAGATCAAACATGAGTAATCAGACTATATTACTGCACGAGAATAAAATACAATTTGTTAATTTAAATATGGTAAATAAGGTTTGAAGCCGCACAGCTTGATGATTCTTGATCCAGCCACCAAAACCAGCACTCCAATCCCCTGTGCTTGGAGGAACATAGGGATCTTTGTTGAAAAAGTCTGGTACAACAACATAGTAGCCATAGGATGCCAACGTATCTGCTAACTTTCTGCCAAAAAGCACAAAGTAAAGATCCACCAGAACAAGCAGTAAGATGGGCAAATCAAGGAAAGTTTCAACATGAAACGATGTCTACACCTCAGAAGTGGAGCTTCAAATCCTGCAACAATCCAAAAGAAACAACAAAGATATAGAAATTAACAAGCTGCTCAAAAAATAAAAAAAGATGTAGATTCCATATCTAACTCGCAAGCATGATCTTCATATTTTAATCAAGCATGCTCTTTCGTATTTGACTTGAGTTGCATTTATATCAAGATGAATCCAGGCAAACACCTAATTCATGCACTGATGGCATTCTCACTACCATCATCAATGCATAATGTTGGGTACAGAGCCAAAGAATGATATGTGCTCACGCAAACAGCCCACACATACACACTGCAGGCATGAGCTCACGGGAAGCACTGCCAACTGAATTTCTATCACTACCAAAGTGATAAGAAAACTCAAAGATGATGAAGTTAAAACACAAGAAGCAAATTAAAGATGGGAAAATTGGCTTGAGTTGCATCTCCTCAATTTCATTTAAATTCTAATCTAAGCCTATAAAATTAAATAGTAATGGGTTAGCAGCTCATGGACAATACAGTTGTCCATCAATGGCCACCAATTAGTTCTACATTTGTTGTGGATTCTTATCCTGATTTTCTGAGCGTGAGGCCATATTTATCGATGGCCTGACCTGAAGTAGATAAAAACCAACTGACATACTGGATGACCCCATTCTAGTAAATTGAATTGTGATGAAAAAAACAGAAGAATCAAGTGCATTAATTAAGCATACTAGAGAACTAAACCCAACAGTTTGCAATACACCTTTCTAATCAAGGGTTAGAACTCTTCAACTCAATGCACAAAGCTCTCTTCAAATTACAAAGTATAAGAAAACAGTTTCCTCTTGCATCTGCACAGGTCTTAGCAGCATGTAAAGAACTTCCTTCAATAAGAACCAGTGTACAGTTCTTTGATCCAAATAAATTCGACACTTCTTGAACTCTCTATTTGCAAGCATCTAAACTTTTCAAGTCTTGTATTTCCAACATTGATATAGATATGAACAACATAATCAGATCAACATGTAGAATTTCAACAATTTTTTTCACATGTTCTGTCTTCTAGGAATGTCCACTAGCAAAACACCTTCATAAGATCAAAAAACAAATACCCCTAGAAAAATGCCTCATTGTAAACAAAGTCAAGAAAAAGAACAACTCCTGATGAAAAGAAAGAATAAAATGAGACGAAGCAGAAGTAAAAAATCAAGACACCAGGGGAAATGCAAGAAAAACGAAAAACTCCCCAACAGCTTAGAAATTTCCTAAACTCTTCAAACAATCACTTCGGAAAACTGAAAATAAGCATTCCATCAAACATACAGATAGATCATTTAAAGAAAAATAATGAAAAGATAAATCTTCTGACAAATATCAGAAGTAAAATTTTTCTATTCCACTTTCTTCAATTTGATCTATACAATTTTAGGTATATATTTGTAAGAATACCCCCACAATCAAGGTTAAAGAGCGATCTGCTTGTCAGAAGATTTCCTCTTGACTGCAGAGCATGCAAAACAACGCAGAGAATAAATGTTGATATACTCGAATAATCACCATTGTTGAAAACATAATATGCTAACATAGAATGGACAGATTTGGAGATATAAATTTCCATTAGCAGAAACACAATACTATGGGGATAAAAGAAAATGAAAATAAGGAGAAAGCCTGAGCCACTATAATAGGAGAAAGCCTGAGCCACTATAATAGGAGGGATAGAAAGAGAACCCGAAAAGCAACTTTTTACTGGCTGTCTAACACCAAAAAGGGCATTAAATGAACACTCTAAATAAAGGTTCCATTCTCAGAACGAAGGACATAAACCTCTCTATGAACATAGAGAAGTTTCCTCGTTTTCACAAACGGCAGAGACAGCAAAAAGAGGTAGAAGACCATTCTATTTTGACATCAACAGGTTTCAAAGGCGAATTTTTTCCACGAAATTTTCCACACCAAGAGTTCAAAAAAGTAATTTTATATTAGGGCCAAATAATTTTCGAAAAATGGTGACAGTTACTGGCATCTAACTTTTATTTCATCTTTGAATAAGATAGTTGGCTCGATAGGTTACGCGACCACAAATAAAACTCGCAATGAGCTTATGTTCGATCAATTCATTCAGACACAAGTAATATCATCAGCAACTCACACCGAAGTGAGGAACAAAGTGTTACTGTGTGCATACTGTACATTCAAAATAAAAAAAGGATGGCATAACATGGATTTGGTTACAGAGAAAGCAGAAAAAGCCAATTGAAAATGATAGAAAGACAATAAAATCGTCGATCGCTGAACTTGCAGTTGAAAAAGAGCAAACTGATCAAGAAAAAGGATCACTAAAACAGGTACTCAGACTGTACCACCAAAGTAAAGCGATTACAAGGTAGGCCTCTCTCTCTCTCTCTCTCTCTCTCTCTCTCTCTCTCTCTCTCTCTCTCTCTCTCTCTCTCTCTCTCTCTCTCTCTCTCTCTCTCTCTCTCTCTCTCTCTCTCTCTCTCTCTCTCTCTCTCTCTCTCTCTCTGTATGTGTGTGTTGGACTAAGCCGAGAAGCGAACCGAAGATATCGTTAACAAGAAGGATGCCAGCGGTCGGGGTGTGATGAGAAGTGATGTAAGCAACAAGAGATCCACAGTTCTCCTCCTTGCCAATGCAGCAATGCTCTGCTCCAGGACCGGGGGTGCAACATTGAGGACCGGCCATCCCAGGGCTCGATGTCGAGAACACTGTCAAACCAGGGCAAGCCGGAGCTTTACTATCAGGAGTACTAACAACATACATGCATCATATTCGTTTTTATGTAAGAAAAAAGTTTCACGTGTTCAATCCATAGCCGCATATTGACGAATAGTGAAATGGTAAATTGTAATAAGGGGAGCAGAGTCAAATTAGAAAAGTTGACTTTTTTCTCATTTGGCATTAGGGTCGTCCCTTTCGAGTTCTTCTTTTTTTTTTTTGAAAGTACAATGAATTTGGAAAGACACGCATGCACACCCGATGTCGTAAGGTAGAGGCACCTATTTTGGGGAACTCTGAGACATCCAGCCCTGGAAGGATTGAAACCCTGGCCATCTGCTTAGGAGTACAAGGCACATTCGCTAAACCATGCCATTGAATGTGCCTTTTGAGTTTTTGCCCTTAGCAGCTCGTCAAGTTCTGCCATTCTTAATAGGCGTTAGGCATCAAACCCCCTTCTTGTGTGAGCTTTGAGTGGTTCTATGGCTATGATGCCCTTCACTCTTGTAGATTCTATTAATTAAAACTATCAAGAGGAGTAGAGGAGTAGATCGTAAGATCAAGTTTCCTTTTGAAAAAGACTTTTTGTCAAGGATTTGTGGTATATGACTTGGACTCGGAGGTCAAGGGTTTACTCTCAGAGTGGAGTTTCACATATAATCCTTGGAAAGTGGGAGATAAAGGGGAACCATAAGGTGTGTATGTTATTCATTTTAATCTTTCAAACGCAATTGGAAGAGTAGGTAAGTGATCGAACTTTATTATTAAAAAAAGGGGGAAATATGAAGCTTTTTTCGGATTTAGGTTTCAAAACCAAAGAGCAAATGTACATTGTTCCAAGTGGAACAATGGAAAATAACAGAGTTTCTTCATATATCCATTCACACAAGCGGCGAAATTCCAACATAAAATATTTGTTAAGATTTTGATGTGGCACAGAATGAGACGTTGTGATGGAGAGGGGTGGAACTAAGATCTTTATAGGACTCCTCTCAGTGTGAATGACAAGTTGCAAAGTGCTCCACATGAGAGTTCATTATTGTAGCTCAAATTGGGCCTCACTAAAGTTCTTAGATAGCTTTTGTGTAGTCTCCGCATTCAATATCAACTATGGTAAAATGATGTTAAGGTCCTCTTTTCTTTTCATCAATTTTTATACTCAAGCATGAGTATAAGGAGATTGTTGAGAATCTCCATGGGTCTCAAACCTAAAAGATTTGGAGCAAACTCAACCACTTGAAAGGGATGAAGTTCAATGAGACAAGAAAAGCTATGGAATTTACTTCATTTAGTGTTGGAGACCTTCCCATAGCAATGTCTGCATGCATGGAACACCTTAGAAGCTTCAACCCTACAAATAATACAATATATTGTGAATGAGTTAATGTTTTTTTTTTTGAGGGAGATCATATTAACAAGCGGTTTACTATGCCAAACAATTGTTTTCATTTGCAACATATACAAATATGGGTAAAATGTACAATAGCAAGTCTAGATTGTAAGCTTCTTGCCAAAAAAAAGAGAAGAAGGAAAAATGGGAGGATACTAGGTTCATGCTTTTGCACGGGAGTGATGGTAGAGCATTGTTCAAATTTTTCTTTGTGAGTATCACAAATAAACTTTATATTCCTAGGAAAACTTAATAGTAAAATAATATTTGTATATGAATAAGGGACATGTTCGAAGAAAACATGATGCCTGACAAGAATTGTACCTTATATTCGAGAGATACATGGATCTAATCATTGTAGTGGATACTCCAATTTGACCTATGAATCTAAAGGAGTTTGGCAAGTGATTTCAATTATTATATTAGATATTATCACAGCACCCTTTTGTTGAGGTGGCATGGATTTGAAGGAGTTTGGCAAGTGATTTCAATTATTATATTAGATATTGTCACATCACCCTTTTGTTGAGGTGGCATGGATTGCACCTGGCATATGATGAGTGTATTCCCTTACTTTTGTTGAGGTGGCATGGATTTGAAGGAGTTTGGCAAGTGATTTCAATATTATATTAGATATTGTCACATCACCCTTTTGTTGAGGTGGCATGGATTGCACCTAGCATATGATGAGTGTATTCCCTTACTGGGAATGTAGGAGAGGGGTTCGAGGGAGTCTCTCATGAGAGACAAAAGTGAATTTTTGCTCATGTAGACTAAGAACCAATTAATATTGTGTGTGTGTGTGTGGAGGCATATATGTGTACTATGAACTTGCTCTTTAGCTATGGAAAAAGAGTGTTTTTTTGCAAATATGGTATTTGAGCAGCACGAATCCCAAAGAAGACAAGATATATCTAATCTAGAAAGTCAACAATAGGTGTGGGCAAGAAAATGCATGTTGTTGCAGACAACATTGAAATTCGTTGCCATTAATCTTTTAACATGGGGATAATCAAGTATGGTAACTCAAGTTACGGTTGGCATATGATGAGCATGAAGGCGAATGAAGGTTTCAATGGGTTTGTTCATCTTTGATGGAAATATGCATCACAAATGGAACCAATATGAGTTTTGGAATCCACCAAAATTAAAAGCAAAGAATGTTTGATACTACATAAAGTTGAGGCAAAGACAAGAGAGTAGGTACACAAATGAAAAGCCCTTAAAAATGGATGAAAGGATCCACAAAAGTGTTTCTAAATAGCCCACAAACTTGAGATGCGTCAATAGCTCCTTAAACAATGTCACCAATATGAATATTAATGAGTGTTTATAAACACTTTTAAATGCATCGCCAAAATGGCAGAACCACCAATGGTCATCAAATGTTGCCACAAAGAAGGTGGAAGGGTGGGAAAAGAGAGGTGGAAAGAGTGTGGGAAAATGGATGAAAGAGAGTGGTGGGCAAATGGGAAAAGTGAGACCCAAAGAGCATAAAATTGATGGCAAAAGGCTTCTCCCAATTAGGAGGAAGCAACACCACCAAACTCAATCACCATCACTGATACCTCCAAAGTCACCACAAAACAATCATCAAGACCTCCACCTAGTGCTCTAATACCATGTAGAGTGTACACATGGAAAAGCAAAATGAAATGAATAATGTACTTACAAAATGGAAATGAGTGTGAGATTCAAAAGTGAGTAGACCATGAAATGAGAAAAATCACATGGACTAAAGGGATCTTTCTGAGAGCACGAAATGGGATCTTCAAGGTTATAACCAAGTACAAAGTGGGGGAGAGGGCTTCCTTATATAGATTCGGATATCAAATTACATCATGTGGGAAAATTCCCCTTGAAGGAGAATGAATACAAGATAGAAGAAAATGCCAAGGTACCCAAACATAACTAAATAATTATGAAAAGGAGTATCTTCTAGATACAAAATGGAGATGGACTGATATGGATGCAATAGGAGATGGAAGTAGATGGAGTCATGTTATCAACACATCATAGCAGCTTTGTCCACAAGAAGTGAGGGATAGGACACAATTGGACTATAGAGACCTCACACAGTTGCTCAATGTGAATAGGAGGGAGGTGCTTATGAAAGGTTGTCACTCCACTTTGCTTATGAAATGAATGTGGAGGAGCTATGTTACAACAAATCTTCGAACACAACCTATATGTGGGATATATGAGGAACCCATCGATGCCCTTTTATAGCTTCATCTGAGTGAAAAGGGGAGATTTACTTCATTGTCTTCTCTCATAGACACAAGTATGAGGTGTCGAATTATCTACTATCCTTATTTTGGGTGAGAGATATGAAAGCGTTGGAGAAGATAGGCTTGGGGAAAATTATGCATACATATTTTAGTGCGTGTGCTCATGGGGGAGTCAAGAAATTCCACCATTTATAGCAAAAGAGATTAATTTGGGCATTCACAAAGTCACTCTTCCATCATTTTGGCTCATTTGGCTCATTACTTAGTTGAGATTTCAAGAATAGATCTATAACTCTACTTAGGCATTCATTAACCTAGATTTTATTGTAATTCTCCTTCATATGGAAGTTTGATTCTTGAATGTTAAGGAAGGAAAAGAGATGGAGAACCTAAGTATGTGTTCTCATTTGATGGATGAGTAGAGCTGATGGAATCATCAGAGTCTCTTTTAAGGGGAAAGGAAAGTAGATACATTCCACTACTAGATCCCTCTTTCCTAGATGTGATAGAAAGAGTTTATACTCTTTAGATTGCTTGGATATGAATGGCACTATCCTATTATAGGCATTAGGTAGATCCAATAGTCACTTTTGTTAGATTGAGTTCCACCCGGTGACTCTAGGAGAGAGGTTATTAGTCCCACTGATGGTCTTTGACTGGATGAAGAGTTCTAATCGTTGAGATTATAGAGATTAGGGATTTACTAATGACTTTTCTCTTTAGGATTTTGGGGAGATAGGAATAATTTTGGTTAGGAGTATCAATCTCTTCGTGGTACTTTGTCGTGAGTATGATGATTGAGCACCAATGAGGAGGTTTGTTACTTATGATTATATGAATCTCAAGAAGAAATTATTTGCATTCATCTAGCAAACTAAAGGGCAGAGAAAATACTACATTTTGCACCAATGCCATTAGATGCTCTTACAATAGAATTTAGTCCAAGTTCATGGATGAAAAATGAAGGCCATTTTAGTTAATGAGATGTAGAGATTTCATTCTGCTATCTAAAATTCTGTATAGGTGAACTAGGATGATGGATTTGCATAGGATGCAAATATTAGAAACTATCACTTGTGAGTACACTTAAGGTTAGGAATACTTAGAGAGGTATTCAAGCAAGTCCATTTTAGTTCTAGATGGTTTTGGAGTCACTTTATTATGGGAATTTGTTCTATATTTTAGAGAAATGCATGGTATATTATCTCCATTGTGATATGGTCAAAATTATATAGCTTGACACTCCATGCTTTTCTTTCATATTTACTCCACAAAGGAAACCTCATATGGATTGATGTCGCTTAGATGATGTTTGATGTTATGAGAGTGATAATTTAGAAGTTAGGTGTATACAAGAGATAATAGTCACTAATCGTTTCCCATCTTTGCATTGTTCTTATTTGAGACTTCTTAATAAGAAGGATATGGGGAAGCAACACATAGAGATTACCATGTACATAGAGTATGTGGGGTTCAGGGGAGTCTAAGCACTTTCATCTTCATATCACCTTGGGTGGGAGCACACTTTTGGTGAGGTGGTATGGATTGCCAATTGGCATATGATGAATGTATTCCCTTATTGGGAATGTAGGAGGGCTTGAGGGAGTCTCTCTTGAGGGACAGGATTGAGTTTTGCTCATGTAGAGCTCGAACTAAGGCTGGGCAGAGAACCGGTTATTCTTCTCTATGTGTGCATTTGGAGGCGTCCATGTGAGCTATGGAACTTGCTTGTTAGCTATGGCAAAGATTGTTTTTCATAATTCATATGTTTCTTTGGATTTTATAACTCTACTTTTTATACTTGATTTTCATCAAGAATAACCACCAATGATGTATATTGATGTTTGTGAAGGTTATGAAGAGACAATCTCGTCATCACATCCTCTAAGACGACATAGGAGAGATGAAGAGGATCATTTTAGAAGTTCAATGAGAAAATAATTTCGTCTTTATAATGTGTATTGATTGACCTTAAATGTGATCTATAAAAATATTGAAGAAAAATAAAACTAATTTTGATAATATCAATAATCTTAAAAACAACAAGAGCATTAATATTCATGGTGTTGCATAATTCTAAAGCAATCGAAAAAAATTAGTGCCCCATTCGGGGAAGCGTTAATAGCTTAAATGTGTATATGAACACCCACAATGACAAGTGGCATGCTACACAACCACAATAAGAGATTGAAAGAAGAAGGCATATCTTTTTTTCTTTGGAAGTTATGCTTGAAAGATTGAAATGAAGAACATAGAGGACCAATTATGCTTAAAAGATTGAAATGAAGAACATATACACCCTAAACATCCCCCTTATCCCCCACTACTTTCCACGAGTTATGAGTTAGGCTACTCTGTGTTTGAACCCTGGACCTCACTCTCCAAAGTCCAATGTTTTATCGTTGCACAACAAAAAAAATATCTAAAAAAGAAAATCATCTTATAATCTGTCTCGATTGTCAAATTTATGAGCAACTTTCTCTATGCTTTGATGGCATGAAATTCGAGTGGAGGCATTTATTTTCTTGTCTCCATCAACACGAGCCACCACCATTAATTGCCAAAAAGTTGAAGGGCTTGATTTTGGAGCGTGGTACACGAGCATTCCGTGAGCATGAACACTTCTTTTCACTCTTGAACATTGTAGAAGACATTATACGCTGAGCACCTACATCCTTTCTCGTGCATTTTGGCTTTCCTAAAAAACGGAGACGTGTGTGTCTCGTTTTATCTTTTCCACATAAATAAGTAGATATTGAAGAAGACTATGTGCAATTGACTTTTTGAAGGTCGGAATATATGAATGATATGATTAGAATTCCAAAAGGAAAATAATTAAGAAATGTTGGAGATAGACATCTACGGAAGCATGCGAACACCACAAGGAAGGAGAAGAAGCTTGGAGCACAACACACAATACTCAATGTATTACTAGAGAATGTACAAAGATAAGTAGCCCATTAGGGCATAAGGCGTATATACAAGCCGGGGGAAAAAGCCTCCTAAAGAGGAAAAAAAGTGCCCCGGCGGTCCTAGTGTGTTCACACACATCACTACCTAAATATATCAACAAATCCCCCCTAGGAGTGATGCGGTGAACAAGGAGTTGGCATTCATGTATAAGGAAGTGACAAGCTATGTAGAAATCACTCCACAAAAGGAAGTAAGCCCAAAGATTTGCGAAAAACTTCAAACTTCTCCCTAGGCAGAGCCTTCCTGAAAAGGTCTGCAATGATCTCCTGTGTGGGCACATATGCCACGCTGATCTCCCAACAAAGAACCTCTCCCTGACATAGTGATAATGCACCTCAGTGTGCTTAGTGCGAGCATGGAACACAGGGTTCCTCGCAACTGCCAATGCGCTCTGACTATCAGTGAAGATGGTGGTGGCAGAAGACTGACCAACACCCAAATCATCCATAAGGCATCTGAGCCACACACACTCAACAATCACTATGAAAGCTGCCCTATACTCAACCTCACAACTGGAAGTGGCCATAGTAGGCTACTTCTTGCTCAACCAAGATATACATGAGCTACCAAGCATGAAACAAAAGCCACTAGTGGACACACGAGTGTCATAGCAATGAGCCCAATCAGAGACAGAAAAAGCATGCAAATCTGGCGGTATGATTCCCCCCTTGGGATAAAACAACCCAAGTACCCTAGTACCACTCAAGTAGCAAAAGATGCACTTAACCACCTACCAATGCTTGACTCTTGGGCAGTGCATAAACCTGCTCATTTGTGAGATAGCAAACTGTATATCTAACCGAGTAATGCATAAGTAAATCAAGCATCCAATAGCATGCTGATAGAGAACAACATCAAATGCATCTCCAGCATCATGAAGACTCAATCCTAAACCTGTCTCCATAGGAGTGGCAATAGCTTACAATCTTCAAGGGCAAAACGACGCAATAATGTGTCAATATATTTTGTTTGACACAAAGCCATTCCACCATCAACTTGCATAAATTGAATGCCCAAATAGTGATGCAAATGCCCCAAATCAGACATCTCAAATGAGGCATGCAAATCAGCCTTAAAATCAGCAATATGCTTCTCAATAGGAACAGTGAGCAGCATGTCATCAACATAGACAACAATAGCACATCATTAGCATACTTAACATATAAGGTGCTTTCAGTTGGATTGTTCGCAAAACCATGTGCAATCAGATAGGCATGTATATTCTCATACCAAGCATGTGGTGCTTGCTTTAAACCATATAATGCCTTCTTTGGCCTGCACACCTGGTTTTCATGCCCTTTTTTTACAAAGCCATGGGGCTGAAAAACATACACTTCTTCATGCAAGTCACCATTCAAAAATGTTGTTTTAATGTCCAACTGATGTACATTCCAACCATGATGAGCTGCAAGTGCACAGATGCTACAAACTGTAGTCATTCGGCAAGTAGGTGCAAAGGTCTCATAAAAATCAATGCCTCTTTCTTGCGCATAACCCTTTGCAACAAGTCTAGCCTTATACCTGTCAACTGTACCATTAGGCTTATGCTTCAACCTGTATACCCACTTAGTCCCAATGGCCTTCTTGCCAGGAGGCAAGTCACATAAAGGCCAAGTACCATTCTTCATCATAGCATCATATTCAAATTGCATAGTAGCCATCCAATTTTTGAATTTTGTGCTTCATCAAACGAAACACGCTCATTCTCATCACAAAGACTAGATGCAGCCATAGCATAACAATCTGATGCAAAAAAAGGCACTATGAGAGCTTGAACGAGTATGATATGACAGAGGTGCATCTAATTTGTTGTCACCCAAAGTTTGCACCTGTCATTTTGGCATAGTTTTTGTGTGCTCAATATTAGCTCTCATATCAACTAGTGCATCCTATAAATATGCATCAGAAATGGAATGATCTGCATCATCACATGAAACCTGCAAAGGCTAAGAAGTTGCCTCATTGGGACTAGCACTAGACTGTCCACCTATAAAAGAGGCAACAAAGTATCATACATTTCTTTGGAGCTAACAAATGTCTCCTTAGTACATGAAAGCAATGGCTGAATAGCATCTTCCACAAAAACAACATCACGACTAACCAGAATGCGTTTAGTCTGTGGATGATACAGATGATAGCCTTTACTTTCAGAACTATGCCCAACAAAAATACATTTTACTACTTTATCATCCAATTTTCTACGATGTTGTTCAGGCACTAATGCATATGCCAAACAACCAAAAACATGCAGATGAGCAACAGATGGCTTGTGATCATGCCAAGCCTCATATGGAGTGATAGACTATAGCGCTTTACTGGGACACCTGTTAAGTACATATGCTGCACACATGACAGCCTCAAGCCAGAAACTATGTGGTAAAGCATGACTCTTGACATACACCTCGCCATCTCCCTGAGTGACCTATTCTTTCGTTCAACAACTCCATTCTGTTGAGGTGTATACGGCACTCTACACTGGTGTTTTATACCACATTCAGCCAGAAATGCACTTATATCAGAAGACATATATTCCCCCCCTCGATCTGAACAGAGGGTGCCCATTTTACATGCTGACAGATTTTCAGCCAAAACCAAAAACTGTTTGAAGCACATGAACACTTCGGACTTTGCCTTCAATGGATATACCCATGCATGCCTGGAAAAATCATCAATGAAAGCCACAAAGTAAAGATAATTTCCAAAAGAAGGTGTCTGCATAGGACCACAAACATCACTATGTACAAGTTGCAATTTTTGAGTAGCCCGAACTGAACAATCTTTTGGAAGTGAGGAATGCTGCATTTTGCCCAAAATACAGCCTTCACAAACATGTTTTCCAAGTGCCTCAAATTTGGGCAAAGAGGACACCATTTTAGATTTCTCAGGCGTAGCAAACTAGCAAAATTCAGATGACCAAAGCGTTCATGCCAAAGCTTTGCATCTGACATAGCCTGAGAATCATGTACTACACATGTCGAATCATTCATAGATCTTTCATAGTCTATGAGCTTATATAGCCCACAACATAAAATGCCAGAAGCAATAATCACATTGCCATTTGATAAATCATGAACTGTACACCTGTCATCAACAAATTTCACAACCAAGCCAATCTTGGCTAATGCAGAAATTGATAACACGGAAATACTTCACTGGTATCAGAGCATTTTGACACAAAAGATTTGTCCCTTTTGTGCGAGCAAAGCGAGTACCTGCCCACCCACCCAACGCTTTCGTAAGCCTTTGTAATACCTAAGAAGTCTGAGTTCATGCTCCCTGTGTACTGTGTTTTTCTACGTATTATGCAACCTATGTGCGAAGTACCGTGTGCATCCCTAGGAGCTCAGTTTTCTATGATGAGGATGTCATCTTGGAAGTCTCGAGAAGGAGAGCACACTATGGTGCATCGTCATTTTGAAATACTTCACTAGTATCAGAGCATTTCGACACAAAAGATTTGTCCCTTTTGTGCAAGCAAAGCACGTGCCCACCCACCCAAGGCTTATGACTAATGCAGTGACCAAGGCATAGACCTTGGCATACCTTGTCATTCGAGTAACTGAGGTCATCGTTGGTGTCGTTGCCTGCATGCGAGGGAGGACCTCAACGATCAAGGAAGATAGAGGTTCTCGATACTTCCCGGGAGGTCACCCATCCGAGTACTCTTCCCCCCAATAAAAGTCACGAAGTAAAGATAGTTTCCAAAAGAGGGTGTTTGCATAGGACCATAGACATCACTGTGAACAAGCTGCAATTTCTGTGTATCTTGAATAGAACCATCTTTTGGGAATGAGGAATGCTTAATTTTGCAACCTTCACATACATGTTTACAAGGTACCTCAAGTTTGGGCAAAGGGGACACCATTTCATATTTCTACATGCATAGAAAACTAGCGAAATTCATATGACCAAAGCGTGCATGCCAAAGCTTTGCATCTGACATAGCCTGAGAATCATGTACTGCACATGCTAATTCATTCACAGATTTTTCATAATCTATGAGCCTATACAGCCCACAAGATAAAATGAAAGAAGCAATAATCACGTCGCCATTTGTCAGATCATGAATTGTACATCTATCATCAACAAATTCACAACCAAGCCAATCTTGGCTAAAGCGAAAACTGATAACAGATTCTTCTTGATCCCTGGCACAAATAAAGCATCCAAAAAAGTGAAAGAACTACCATCGGTAGTGGTCAGAATGATCTTACCAACTCCCATAGCAGGATAAGAGGAGTTGTTGGCACATGTAACAATATTCCCTGTAGGGATAGGCTCGTGTGAACAGAAGTAACTATGTTGCGAGGTAATATGTTTGGTCGCCCCACTATCAAAGTACCAAACATCTGAGTCTATTGCAGACATGCACTGCCCATGAGAAGATGGGTCAAAACTGCAAACAATAATAAACACCCATTCTTCATCCTGCACAAGATTAGCATACTCTATTTTCGGAGTAGAGGCCTCTGCAACCCATTCCGGCCTTTTTCTTCTTTGCCTCTTTAGCAGCCAGTTTTAGACAACTCTTAATGACATGATCATTTGCTTTACAGTATTTGCAAAACAATTTCTGCTTTTTTGATTTCTTCTCATCTTTGTCTTCCTTCTTCAATTGTGCAAAATTAGCAAATTTTTGCTTAGTAGTAGAAGAGCTCCATTTTTTCTTTGCCCTTTTGATTAGCCAAGAAATCTTGATCTACAACATGCATAATAGACTTGTTTTTCCTAGACTAATCTTCCTGAAACAAAACAGAAACTAACTCTTCAAATGTCAAGGCATTTGGATTGCCTTTAATTATCAAACAAAGAGTAGAAGCAAGACTTTGATATGAGTCGGGAAGACCATTCAGAACAGTCTGCACAAGTAAACTGTTAGGAAGGACTTCATCAGCACAAACCAATTGTTCCTTTAAATCCTTGATCTTTGTTAGAAAATTGTCCATAGAATCACCTTCATTCATGTGCTCATGCTCCAACTATTTTCAGAGGTAAGCAATACGAGCCTCATTCCTAGTCTGGTATAATGTGGTATGTGTATCCCAAGCATCATTAGTTGTTCTATAAGACCGAATGTGAGGAATAATGGCATGTTTGAGAGATAAAGCTATGAATGTATGTGCCTGAGCATCCCCATCCCAACGAATTTGCTCTACAGTAGGTGCAACAAAAACATCAGCACGAACAGGAATCTGCAGAATATCACTATCTTCGACACCATCTACATCAGCTTTAATACCTATATTTGTAGTACCTGTGTTCATAGGTGTAATATGACGTTTTTCAGCACCTTGCATGCATGTAGTAAACATGTTTGTGAAGGCTATATTTTTGGTAAAATTGCAACATTCCTCCTTCCCAAAAGATGGTTCAATACAAGCTATTAAAAAATTGCAACTTGTTCATAGTGATGCCTCTGATCTTATGCAAATGCCTTCTTTTGGAAAATACCTTTACTTCATGAATTTTATTGATGTTTTTTTGTAGGCATGCATGGGTGTATCCATTGAAACAGAAGTCTAGAGAAATTGTTTATGCAAGAGATGTTGTTAAAAGGAAAAGATTTTCCACAAGTTTTTATGATACTTTTTGATATGGTGTGATCACCATGGGCTAGCCATGCCCTAGATACTTTTTTATTGATCATTGGTTTATGGTGACCATTTTTAGAAGGATAGAGGAGACTCTATTGAAACTTTCAAAATATATATATAGTGCCATCAGAGCATGGAACAGGATAACTTTAGTAGTTGTTCTCATTTCATATATTATGGATTGATACAAATTGTATAAATTCCAACTTCTTTTAAGTTAATATTTGACTCAAGTCGTATGAGTTGATGTTTGATGTAAGCTTCATCCTTCATAACTCTAGTTGAGTTGGTTTATTACATAGTTTCTCATTTCTCAACTCAAGATGAGCTGATGTTCGAGATAGTTATAAGTGATAGAGTCATAGGATGACTCTACTCTTTCCATAGAGGGAAGGAAACACTTCAGGAACACTTCATGATTTTATTTATTATTATTGATCATTGTGAGTACTCACCCATTTATTCTTATCCTTTTGAGAGAAGTGTTTGACTTTAATTTATACACGCATCTATGTGGGGTATAAAGTTTAGTGGTATGGGACATCAAACTTTGTATTCTACCTAGGTGTAGGACAGATGATATGGGAGAGAAGTCTCTGAGATTGTATTTTTTATATGATTTGGAGTGCATTCATATGATCTTCTTATTATTGGACAACAAAGTGGTAGTTGAGACAGTCACTCTGTATGTGATCGCAAACAAGGCAAGTGTTGGAGTTAGACATCTGCGGAAGCACGCGAACAGCACAAGGAAGAACAAGAAGCTTGGAGCACAACACACAATACTGAATGTATTACTAGAGAATGTACAAAGATAAGTAGCCCATTAGGGCAATAGGTGTATATACAAGGGGGGGAAAAAAACCTCCTAAAGAGGGAAAAAAGTGCCCCGGCGGTCTTAGAGTGTTCACACACATCACTACCTAAATATATCAACAAATCCCCCTTGGGAGTTATGCGGTGAACAAGTAGCTGGCACTCATGTATAAGGAAGTGCCAAGCTATGTGGAAATCACTCCACAAAAGGAAGTAAGCCCAAAGCTTTGCGGAAAGCTTCAAACTTCTCCCTAGGCAGAGCCTTCGTGAAAAGGTCTGCAATGTTCTCCTGCATGGGCACATATGCCAAGCTGATCTCCCCAGCAAAGAACCTCTCCCTGACATAATTGTTGGTGCAGCGCTTATTGCGGAATTCGCTTATGCCACAGAAACTAAGCTAGAGTGATGTTAGAACACCTCTATAATCAACAGTAGCTTAGCAAACTTTCTGAAACTGAAAACTTATAACTGTATCTAGTGAACACTGAAAATTCACTTTACAAAAAGCTTCACGTTTCCTTCAAGCTTTAGTTCTGAACTAATTTACTTTAGTCTTTACACCACTGTGTTTGCTTACAGTTAAACAATCTTTGCGTTACTTAACTTTGCGAAAACTGTATTTTGAACTCACCAAAATTCCATCGGAACTTCACCAGACTGTTATCGGAATCTCATCGTAATTTCACCGTAATTGTATCGAAATACTACCGGAATCAACTGCAATTCTGTTTGTAGTTACTTCAAATGTGTATACATGAAGTAAGGAAGTGATACCTGAACTTCCTTCACTGAATGAACTCTATCTGAAGTTTAAAGAAAAACTTCACCAGTTCTAGATGCCTCTTTCCTGTCAGACTTTGTACTGTGTGTACATATCCATTTCACCGAAATCTTTGATCAACTTATAGTTCAGACTTATAGCTACAAGATAAGCTATATCTCATACAAAACTTTACACTATACTTCGAGATCTAACTCATAGAAGTACCGGAAAACATTTACTAAAAAAACTGTAATTGTTAACTAACTTTTCACAGTAACATGAAATCTCTCAGATTTCTTCACATACGAAGAATGCGCTCAAACTTCCACATGAACATGTGTTTTCTATTAGAGAAGATGTGTACAAAATATAGCTTGGCCTCACTTTGCTCATAGCTATGGAAAACTCTCCTACTCTGAGTAGTTATTCCTTACCATCTCTCTCAGATGAATATCCGACATTTCAGGTTTTGTTATTCATCTCTACATACGCGATCTCTGGTGTCTTCTACTCTCTTCTATATATTCCTCGCTCTCTCTTATTCCGGTTCTATGCTCTCTCTTATATACATTTTAATCCGGGTTTCAACAAACTCTAATTCTGGAAGTTTCTACGCTGTATATTACAGACGTGAATTTGTCCCTTCACTAAGGCTTTGATTTTCTGAATACTTTGTTTCTGCTTTCCTTCGTCTTTATGTCGTTATGCATAATTAGTGAGTGAATCTCCAACAGCTCTCCTCAATCACTAATTTGCATCTTCCGGTCTTCATATATCCTTCTTTTCTTTTATACCTGCCATTTCTTTGAATCTGCTTGTCTTTACTCCATCTAAGCTCTTTGTCAGAATATCTGCTATCTGATCTTTCGTAGGAGTGAATACCAATTCAATCTCCTTCTCCATTACCTTTTCCCTCAGGAAATGATATTGAATCTCTATGTGTTTTGTTCTTGCATGAAATACTGGATTTGCTGCAAGATACAACGAGCTCATATTGTCTCCATGTATGATAGCTATACCTTGATCAATACCCATGCTTTTGAACAAGGTCTGCATCCATATTACTTCTTTAGCTACTTCCACAAGTCCTTTATATTCTGCTTCTGTTGACGATAAAGCTACTGTGTGTTGCTTCTTTGAACACTAGCTTACAAGCTTATCTCCTAGGTATATCATATACCCATGTGTTGATCTTCTGTCATCTTGACTTCCTGCCTAGTCTGAGTCACTGTATGCTCTCAGCTTTATATCTGACGTATAAGGATAATATAATCCTTCCTTTATAGTTCTTTTGATATATCTAAGAACTCTTTGTCCTGCAATCCAATGTTGATCCTTCGAACAATGCATGAACTGTGAGAGAACTCCCACTGCATAACTAAGATCTGGTCTTGTTAGCATAGCATAGATTAAGCTTCCCACTAACGACTGATATTTTCTCATATCTTTAAACTCTGCACCACCATATTTGCTGAGTTTATGATTTACTTCAAGCGGTGTTGAAGCTTCTCTGCAATTCTCCATGTTAAACTTCTTCAGTAAGTTTAGGAGATACCTTTCTTGCGAAACATATACACCATGATCTGTATGTGTAACTTCCTTCCAAGAAAATATGATAATTTTCCTAGATCACTGATCTTGAACTCTTTTTCAAGCAATCTCTTTACCTCTTTGATTCCTTCATCTGAGGTTCCTCTGATTATTATGTCATCTACATAAATACAAATGTAGATCATACCTTCATCTGTTTTCTTGATGAGTAGACTTGCATCTGCCTTCGAACTTTGGCATCCAAGGTCATTGAGATACTTCACAAGTCTGTAATTCCAAGCTCTTGGAGCTTGCTTCAATCCATAGAGAGCTCTTCTTAATCTACAAACATGATTTGGGTAACTAGAACATACAAACCCTTCAGGTTGTTCCATATAAACCTCATCTGATATATACCCATTCACAAATGCATTCTTTATATCTAGCTGACTTAGCTTCCATCCTTTTGGCGCTGCTATAGAATCAATGTCCTTATGGTTGATATCTTTAACACCGGACTAAACGTCTCATCATAATCTATGCCATATGTCTGAGCATAGCCTTTGACAACCAGTCTAGCTTTGTATCTAGCTATCCTTCCATCTACAAGCTTCTTCACTTTGTAAACCCATTTATTTCCAATCACTTTCTTACCATTTGGTTTTGGAACAAGTTCCCAAGTCTTGTTCTCCTCAAGAGCATTAAACTCTTCCTTCATTGCTTCTTCCCATTGTTTCTTACCTTTTGCTTCACCATAACTCTGAGGTTCTTCATCTCCCTTTACTAAGTAAGCATAGTTTTTTTGAGTCAAATAAGAAGTATCATAGGAATACCTTGTTGATTGTTTTCTTACTTTGTTTGACCTTCTTGGTTCAAACTCTTCATGTGTATCTGAATACACATCTTCATCAAATCTTGATCCATCTTCATTTCTCATACCTGATCCAATCCTGGACGTACTTGCCTGCATATGATCTTCATCTCCATTTACCTGCATATGTGATTTACCTTTTTCATTCCTTCTTATCTCTTCTTCAAGTGTTTCAACACTATGCTCTTTATCTGTATACCAGCTCTTTCCTTCATCAAATTTCACATCTCTGGAAACAATAAACTATTTGGTTAAAGGACTCCATAACCTATAACCCATCTGCTTTTCATCATATCCGATGAACACATATTTTTCAGCTTTTGTTTCAAGCTTATGTCTCAACTGTGACGGTACATAAGCATAAGCAACTGATCCAAACACTTTGCAGTGATCAAGTGTTGGTTTCTTGCCCCACCAGGCTTCATAAGGGGTCATCCCATTTAAAGTTGTACATGGTAATCTGTTTACCAGGTATGTTGCTGTATTTACAGCCTCAGCCCAAAGATAATCTGGACAATTCTTCTCCTTCAGCATTGCTCATGCAAACTCAACTAGAGTTCGGTTTCTTCTTTCTGCTACTCCATTTTTTTTGCGGTGTATACCTGCAAGTTATTTCTCTTTTGATACCTGCGTTCCACAGATAATCATTGAACTCTCGAGAAAAATATTCTCCTCCTCCATCAGACCTTAGTCTTTTGAGTTTCTGTCTTGTAAGTCTTTCAGCATATGCATGAAAATGTCTGAAAGCTCCAAATACTTCTGACTTCTCTTTCAAAACATAAAGAGTCATCCATCTTGTTGCATCATCAATGAAAAGAACATAATACCTTGAGCCACTGATAGATCCTTCTTTCGTTGGCCCCCATACATCTGTATGTATGAGTTCTAGCACACCATCGT
The DNA here is from genome assembly GCA_020310875.1 of Ceratopteris richardii. NCBI lineage: Eukaryota > Viridiplantae > Streptophyta > Polypodiopsida > Polypodiales > Pteridaceae > Ceratopteris > Ceratopteris richardii. The sequence goes on from CM035409.1 coordinate 155,937,371, forward strand.
GTTTGTAACCATTTTTCTGAAATGGTAACCTATGGGCTTTTCCCATCTGACAGGCTTCACATTTGTGAATCATATGTTGGTTCTTCATATTTGGTAATCCTCTCACGGATTGTTTCTCCACCATAGCTTTGATTCCCTTTTCATTAAAATGTCCTAGCCTCTTATGCCAGAGGTCTAGTTCTGTAAATACTTCATCACCATGTGTGATCAAGGCTTGACCAACATTCCCTTGTACTTTCAGAGTAAAAAGTATACCTTCCTTTTTACCATGGACAATTTGTTTGTATCATTTCTCTGGATCTTTGACAAATACTCCTTCATTTGTAAACCTGACTTGAAAACCTTTTTCTACTATCTAACCCACACTGATCAGATTCTTCAGAATTGTTGGAACATACAAAACATTTGTTAGTAGGTCAACTCCATTCTTACACTTTACCTTTCCAATTGACCTTACATTATGTTTTGTGTTATCACCTGTCTGTACTGTATGATTTGAAATGCCTCCTTCTAATTCTGATAACAATTCTATATTTCCTGACAAATGATTTGAACAACCAGAGTCAATATAGAATACCTTGAGGTCTTCATTCTCTGACACACTTATCGAGTTCATCATCAGCGTCGTATGATTGTCATTCTGCGTATCATTCACATAGTTGTAGTAGGTAGTGTTGTGAGACTGATTCTGTCACCAACTTCTTGCTCCACCTCTACCATATCCGCCTCTTTGGCTTTGTCTACCTCTCTGATATCTTCCGCTTCTGCCTCTGCTATTGTTATTCTGATTCTGGTTTGATCCTTGTGAATTATGCTAGCAATCATGAGCCAAGTGATTGTTTAATCCACAGATCCAGCAAGCTTTCTTGTTACCTCTTCCTTTTGTATTACCTTTGCTTTTATTTCTGACATTACCTCGTCCTCTTGCATAATTTGCTTGAGCAATCACTTCTTCTTCATCTTTTTCTTTACCTTTATCACCTTTCTTCTTATTCTTTGCATACATAGCCAAACTATGTCCTTTATCTCCATCTGTCTTCAAATCTTGCTCAAACATTAGCATTAGTCCAAGCAACTGATTTAAATCTGGTACAAAATGATTTAAAGAAAGTTCAATTGAGAGTACGAAAGGTTTCCACCTTTCATCTCCTCTCAAACCTGCAAGCACTTGCGCTATTAACCTGTGGTCTTCGATATCTTCACCAATCGATCCAAGACTGTCTGCCAAGTCTTTCATCTTAGTGACATAATCACTAATGCTTTGACTTTGCTTTTTCTTGAATGTTGTGAACTCCGACCATAAGCTAGCCTTTCTAGCTTTCGTTGTATTTTGGAAGTGATCTTCCAACGCTCTCCATATGTCTTCTGTTTTCTCCAGACCTCTAATGTGCAGTAATAGATGATCTGTAATGGTATTGTAGATATAAGCTCTTGCCGTTGCATCTTTCTTCTGCCACAGCTTCAAGGCTTCTAATTCTTCTTTTTCCGGTTGACTATCGTCTTCAAAAGTCGGCTTCTTTTCTTCTCCTATCACATATTTCATTAAGTCTTTACTCATAAGTAAAGCTTCCATTCGCATTACCCATGCGGGATAGTTATCTCTGTCCAATTTATCAATTGAGATATGATCTGCCATGATCTTCTTGTTTCAGTTAGTTCCGGTGAGTGTAATGTTAAAGGATTTTACCTTTTGTAAATCTTTACCCTTGAGAATTACTTCGGAACGTTTCTTGACGCCGTTTGTTGTTGATCACCTCAGCTTTCACCTTCCTTTATGAGAATTCTTCAAATTCTCTTTCCGTTTCTTCTTCTGAGAAACCTTTTCTGCTCTGATATCACTTGTAAACCTTAAGCTCTGATACCACTGTTGTTGCAGCGCTTATTGCGGAATTCGCTTACACCACAGAAACTAAGCTAGAGTGATGTTAGAACACCTCTATAATCATCAGTAGCTTAGCAAACTTTCTGAAACTGAAAACGTAAAACTCTATCTAGTGAACATCGAAAATTCACTTTACAGAAAGCGTCACGTTTCCTTCAAGCTTTAGTTCTGAACTAATTTACTTCAGTCTTTACACCACTGTGTTTGCTTACAGTTAAACAATCTTTGCGTTACTTAACTTTGCCAAAACTGTATTTTGAACTCACCAAAATTCCACCGGAACTTCACCAGACTGTTACCAGAATCACACCGTAATTTCACCGTAATTGTACCGGAATACTACCGGAATCAACTGCAATTCTGTTTGTAGTTACTTCAAATGTGTATACATGAAGTAAGGAAGTGATACCTGAACTTCCTTCACTGAATGAACTCTATCTGAAGTTTAAAGAAAAACTTCACCAGTTCTGGATGCCTCTTTCCGGTCAGACTTTGTACTGTGTGTACATATCCATTTCACCGAAATCTTTGATCAACTTATAGTTGAGACTTATAGCTACAAGATAAGCTATATCTCATACAAAACTTTACACTGTACTTGTACTTCGAGATCTAACTCATAGAAGTACCGGAAAACATTTACTAAGAAAATTGTAACTGTTAACTAACTTTTCAAAATAACATGAAATCTCTCAGATTTCTTCACATACGAAGAATGTGCTCAAACTTCCACATGAACATGTGTTTTCTATTAGAGAAGATGTGTACAAAATATAGCTTGGCCTCACTTTGCTAATAGCTATGGAAAACTCTCCTACTCTGAGTAGTTATTCCTTACCATCTCTCTCAGGTGAATACCCGACATTTCAGGTTTTGTTATTCATCTCTACATACGCGATCTCTGGTGTCTTCTACTCTCTTCTATATATTCCTCGCTCTCTCTTATTCCGGTTCTATGCTCTCTCTTATATACATTTTGATCCGGGTTTCAACAAACTCTAATTCTAGAAGTTTCTACGCTATATATTACAGACGTGAATTTGTCCCTTCACTAAGGCTTTGATTTTCTGAATACTTTGTTTCTGCTTTCCTTCGTCTTTATGTCGGTATGCATAATTAGTGAGTGAATCTCCAACAATAATGATAATGCACCTCAATGGGCTTAGTGCGAGCATGGAACACAGGGTTCCTCGCAACTGCCAATGCGCTCTGACTCTCAGTGAAGATGGTGGTGGCAGAAGACTGACCAACACCCAAATCAGCCATAAGGCATCCGAGCCACACACACTCAACAGTCACTATGAAAGCTGCCCTATACTCAGCCTCACAACTGGAAGTGGCCACAGTTGGCTGCTTCTTGCTCAACCAAGAGATACATGAGCTACCAAGCATGAAGCAAAAGCCACTAGTGGACACATGAGTGTCATAGCAACCAACCCAATCAGAGTCAGAAAAAGCATGCAAATCTAGCGGTAGTGATTCCCCCTTGGGATAAAACAACCCAAGTAGCCAAGTACCACTTAAGTAGCGAAAGATACACTTAACTCTCTGCCAATGCTTGACTCCTGGGCAATGCATAAACTTGCTCATTTGTGAGACACCAAACTGAATATCTGGCCGAGTAATGCATAAGTAAATTAAGCATCCAACAGCTTGCTGATAGAGAACAACATCAAATGCATCTCCAGCATCATGAAGACTCAATCGTAAACCTGTCTCCATAGGAGTGGCAATAGGCTTATAGTCTTCAAGGCCAAAACATTGCAATAATGTGTCAATATATTTCATTTGACACAAAGCCATTCCACCATCAACGTGCATAAACTGAATGCCTAGATAATGATGCAAATGCCCCAAATCAGACAGCTCAAATGAGGCATGCAAATCAGCCTTAAAATCAGCAATATGCCTCTCATGAGGACCAGTGAGCAGCATGTCATCAACATATACCACAATGATCAGAAGTACATCATTAGCACGCTTAACATATAAGGTTCTTTCAGTTGGACTGTTCTCAAAACCATGTGCAATCAGATAGGCATGTATCTTTTCATACCAAGCACATGGTGCTTGCTTTAAACCATATGATGCCTTCTTTAACCTACACACCTGGTTCTCATGCCCTTTCTGCACAAAGCCACGGGGCTGAAAAACATACACTTCTTCATGCAAGTCACCATTCAGAAATGCAGTTTTAATGTCCAACTGATGTACATTCCAACCATGGTGAGTTGCAAGTGCACAGATGCTCCAAACAGTAGTCATACGGCATGTAGGTGCAAAGGTCTCATCAAAATCAATGCCGCTTACTTGTGCATAACGCTTTGCAACAAGTGTAGCCTTATACCTGTCAACTATACCATCAGGTTTACACTTCAGCTTGTATACCCACTTAGTGCCAATGGCCTTCTTGCCAGGAGGCAAATCACATAAACACCAAGTACCATTCTTCATTATTGCATCATATTCAGATTGCATAGCAATCATCCAATTTTCTGAATTTTGTGCTTCATCAAACGAAACAGGCTCATTCTCATCACAGAGACTAGATGCAGCCATAGCATAGCAATCTGATGCAAAAGAGGCACTATGAGAGCCTGAACGAGTACGATATGATAGAGAAGCATCTAATTTGTTGTCACGCAAAGATTGCACCAACCATTTTGGCATAGTTTTTGCCTGCTCAATATCAGCTCTCTCATCAACTAGTGCATCATGTAAATCTGCATCAGAAATGGAATGATCTACATCATCACATGAAACCTGCGAAAGCTTAGAAGTTACCTCATTGGGACCAGCACTAGACTGTCCACCTGTAAAAAGAGCCAACAAAGTATCATACATGCATACATGTCTTTGGAGCTAACAGATGTCTCCTTAGTACATGAAAGCAATGGCTGAATAGTATCTTCCACAAAAACAATATCACGGCTAACCTGAATGTGTTTAGTCTGTGGAGGATACAGACAATAGCCTTTACTTTCAGAAGTGTACCCAACAAAAATACATTTTACTGCTTTATCATCCAATTTTCTGCGATGTTGTTCAGGCACTAATGCATATGCCAAACAACCAAAAACACACAGATGAGCAACAGATGGCTTGCTATCATGCCAAGCCTCATATGGAGTGATAGACTGCAACGCTTTAGTGGGACACCTGTTTAGTACATATGATGCACACATGACAGCCTCAAGCCAGATTCTATGTGGTAAAGCCTGACTCTTGACCATACACCTCGCCATCTCCATGAGTGACCTGTTCTTTTGTTCAGCAACTCCATTCTGTTGAGGTATACGGCACTATACATTGGTGTTTTATCCCACGTTCAGCTAGAAATGCATTAAAATCAGAAGACATATATTCCCCCCCTCGATCAGAACAGAGGGTGCCCATTTTACATGCTGACAGATTTTCATCCAAAACCAAAAACTGTTTGAAGCACATGAACACTTTGGACTTTGCCTTCAATGGATATACCCATGCATGCCTGGAAAAATCATCAATGAAAGTCACGACGTAAAGATAATTTCCAAAAGAAGGTGCCTGCATAGGACCACAGACATCACTATGTACAAGCTTCAAATTTTGAGTAGCCTGAATGGAACCATCTTTTGGAAAGGACGAACGTTGCATTTCACCCAAAATACAGCCTTCACAAACATGTTTTCCAGGTGCCTCAAGTTTGGGCACAGAGGACACCATTTCATATTCTTGCAAGCGTAGCAAACTAGCAAAATTTAGATGACCAAAGCGTGCATGCCAAAGCTTTGCATCTGACATAGCCTGAGAATCATTTACTACACATGCCAAAGCATTTACAGATCTTTCATAGTCTATGAGCTTATACAGCCCACGACATAAAATGCCAGAAGCAATAATCACATCGCCATTTGATAGATCATGAACTGTACACCTGTCATCAACAAATTTCACAACCAAGCCAATCTTGGCTAATGCAGAAACTGATAACAGGTTCTTCTTGATTCCTGGCACAAATAAAGCATTTGACAAAGTGAAAGAACTACCATCAGCAGTAGTCAAAAGGATCTTACCAACTCCCATAATAGGATAAGAGGAGTTGTTGGCACATGTAACAGTATTCCCTGTAAGGGTAGGCTTGAGTGAAGAGAAGAAACTGTGCTGCGAGGTAATATGTTTGGTCGCCCCACTGTCAAAATACCAAACATCTGAGTCTACTACAGACATGCACTGCTCATGAGAAGACTGGTCAAAACTGCAAACAGTAGTAAACGCCCATTCTTCTTCCTGCACAAGATTAGTAGACTTTGTTTTTGGTGTAGAGGCCTCTGCAACAACCATTCCAGCCTCTTTCTTCTTTGCCTCTTTAGTAGCCAGTTTTGGATAGTTCTTTATGATATGATCATTCCCTTTATAGTACTTACAAAACAATTTCTGCTTTTCTGATTTCTTCTCATCTTTATCTTCCTTCTTCGAATGTGCAGAATTAGCAGATTTCTGCTTATTAGTTAAAGAGCTCCATTTTCCTTTGCCCTTCTGACTAGCCAAGAAAGCTTGATCTCCAACTCGCATAATGGACCTGTTCTGCTTGGATTGATGTTCTTGCAACAGAAGAGAGACTAACTCCTCAAATGATAAGGCATTTGGATTGCCTTTCATCATCAACCCAAGAGTAGAAGCAAAACTTTGATATGAATCAGGAAGACCATTTAGAACGGTCTGCACAAGTGAGCTATCTGGTATAACCTCATCAGCAGAAATCAATTGTTCCTTCAAGTCTTTGATCTTCGTTAGGAAACTATCCATAGAATCACCTTCATTCATGTGCTCACTCTCCAACTATTTTCGGAGGTAAGCAAAATGAGCCTCATTCCTAACTTGGTACAATGTGGTAAGTGTATCCCAAGCATCCTTAGCTATTCTGCAAGAGCGAATATGAGGAATAATGGCACATTTGATAGACAAAGCTATCAATGCATGTGCCTGGGCATCTCTGCCATCCCAACGAATCTACTCTACAGTAGGTGCAGTAGAAACGGTAGCACGAACAAGAATATGCAGAATATCACCATCTTTGACACCTTCTGCATCAGCTTCAGTACCTGCAGTTGTAACAGTTGCAGGTGTGATAGGATGTTTTTCGACACCCTACACAATGTTCCATAGTTCTTTTGCAACCAACACATGTCGCATCATATAATCCCATAATGGGTAGTTGGTACCATCCAACTTATCCTCAACAGCCAACAGACGGAATACATCACTGCTTTCAGCCATGGCCGGTGACTAAAATACCTTGATGCAAAAAATTGACTATATCTCAAAAAGTTGAACAGAACTGCCCAGAAGAATTCCCTTAAACATGTAGTAGACTTCGAGATGCTTATATTAGCGAACAAAAACTGGTAGATACCTTTGGCACAAAAAGATGAAATAGCTTGCACAAGCACTGCGATAGTGCGTTCGGAGGCCGAAACGAGCTCAGATCACGATTTTGGCACCGTACAACAAAGCTGTTTTGATCTCGAAAACACGTTAAGTATGCTCACCAAAATTCGTTCGATTCTGAGACTGCAAACAGAGGAGTGTCAACGGCGCCCTAGATGAAGCGACGACCTGGTCTGATACCAATTGTTGGAGTTAGACGTCTATGGAAGCACGCGAACAACACAAGGAAGAAGAAGAAGCTTGGAGCACAACACACAATACTGAATGTATTACTAGAGAATGTACAAAGATAAGTAGCCCATTAGGGCAATAGGTGTATATACAAGCCGGGGGGAAAAAACCTCCTAAAGAGGGGAAAAAGTGCCCTAGCGGTCCTAGAGTGTTCACACACATCACTACCTAAATATATCAACAAGTCCACAGGCAAGTAGCCTAGAAGTGGAAAGGTTTGCACATACGAATTGTGAATAGGCAGTTACATTAAGAAGAAATTCATAGAGTACGTACTACTTTATTGGATATGCCTCAGGATAGGCCATGGTTCATACATAGTGTGTATGAGGTGAGCTAGATGCTTAGCCTAGTAGGCTATGAGTGTGCACACGTCTACTTACCATTTTTCAGTGAGCGCCACATTATTATAGTGGTTTAATAGAGAAACCTCATTCCTATTTAGGATTGGCTTGAGCATAGTGATGATCATATGGTGGTCAGGGATAAAGCAAGTTTCATCCACTTGGAACATCTTGCATGTTATTATTGAGAAGGTCATGGTAGTTCCACTAGTTGCTACTTTCTTAGCACGCCTTCACTTGGCATGATGGACTTAGTTCCACTTGGATTGGGATTTATTTTGTATGGGAGATATTTGAATGCATAATTTGGATTATTACATATGATAGATCGAGATTGTGATCTATAGTTTGGATGTGACAGATTGAGATTTTGGTCCATAGTTTGGATCATTGACAGATTGACATCTTGGCCCATAGACTAGATCATTGATAGATTTTCATCTTGGATTCATAGTTTGGATCATGATGAGACTTTCTTGAGTTTCATTTCATTACAGTAAGTAAATCAAGCATATTGACTTGAGCTTAGAGATTAAGCACTATTTGGAAAATCTTTCCATTTATCTTTAATATTTTTTCCATAGAGATTGGGACATAAGCACATTGTTCTCGATCAGCATAATAGTTTTCATTACTCTAGTGGAGTGAGTGATTTTGCACGATTATACCATATGACAGGCTATCACTGGGTATTTCAAGGAGACAATGATCTTTAGAAGGGGAAGAGAGTGTTATATGCGAGAGATGTACATGCCTAGAGGAATGAGTAGTTCCTTGCTCGGGGGATAGCCAAGGCCAAAAGCCAAAGATTTCATACGAACTACCTACTCATGATGGCCATATGAGTAGAGGGATCTTAGAAAGAACTCTAGATGGTGACTAGGCAAGGGCTATAAATAGGTTGGGAGGTGAATCCCAGGCATGTCATTCTCCACGTCTCACATCAATCTCCTTCTCTCTTATATGTAATGCTATTCGTGCTTCCTCACTCATTGACACACCCAACCGTGGTATTAGAGCAAGTTAAGATCCTTGCTATTTTTTCCATGTCATCGTTGGTTGTACTTTTAAGAGTGCAAATCGGTTCTAAAGCATAGAATTACAAAGTTTAACACTCTGAGATAATTTCCAATAGGTGCATTGTGGTTTTACCCTCCTTTCGACATTATGCATGTAGTTGAATTCTCCATCAGAGTTACAATTTGTGAGCTACATTTCAGCTTGCATTTTGGCTTTGTTGAAGTTCATATCTTGCTACTTTTGAGTTCTTTGGTACAATGGCAAATAACAATGACTTGTTTCATATGCTTCAAGTTTTGAAGATAAACTTCATGGGACCAACTATCCAATACAGTCTTACATGATGAAGCATGTTTTTGTTGCAAAGTAAGTATGGACATAGCAGTAGATGTCGACAAGTGACCAGATGATTCTTCTATTATGCAGCATGTTATAGATTTTTAGGATTTTCCTCAAGTATAGTGAATATGCCTTCTCCAACTATGCAAGACCAACTTAGATGAGATGGAAAGGATGCTCAACCCCATGCATTAATTTCTCTAAAGTGACATGTTCCACACATCTGGTTAGGCACTACTTCAAGAGAAGCTTGGGATACTCTTGACTCTTTGTATGCAATGCATAATGAGGCATAGGATGCTTACTTTGGAAAAAAACGTGAAGATGTATGTATGGCTAAAAATGAGTCAGTGGATGTATATGTTAATGCATAAAGGATTTGAAAGGGTGATTGTCAAACATTGATTAGATCATTTTGGATACATTATGTCATTCTACACTACTCAAAGGATTGCCAAAATTCTTTCAAAGCTTTGCTACTACACTTTGTTTGGTTGCAATGGGAAATCAAAATATGTATACATTTGATGAGGTTGTGTCTCTTGTTTTGCAAGAAGAGAAATCAAGAGTTAATAGAAGTGGCTTGCTTCAGGAAACACAAGCACTTGCTATTACACAAAAGGTAAAAAACAAGTATGGTTTACAAAAGAATGAGAGATGTAAATATTGTTGCAAAGGTGCACATACCATTGATGAATGTAGAAAGCTTGCCAAGCATAATGGAAAAAAGAAATGTAAATTTGTGTTGGAGTTAGATGTCTACGAAAGCACGTGTCAGCACAAGGAAGAAGAAGAAGCTTGGAGCTCAATACAGAATACTGAATGTATTACCACTAGAATGTACAAAGATAAGTGACTTGTTAGGGCAATAGGCATATATACAAGCCGGGGAAAAAACCCTCCTAAAGAGGGAAAAAAGTCCCCTAGTGGTCCTAGTGTGTTCACACACATCACTACCTAAGTATATCAATAAATCCCCCCTAGGAGTGATGTGGTGAACAAGGAGCTAGCACTCATGTATAAGGAAGTGCCAAGCTATGTGGAATCACTCCAAAAAATGAAGTAAGCCCAAAGCTTTGCAGAAAGCTTCAAACTTGTCCCTAGGCAGAGCCTTCATGAAAAGGTCTACAATGTTCTCTTGTGTGGGCACATATGCCAAGCTGATCTTTCCAACAGAGAACCTCTCCCTGACATAGTGATAATGCACCTCAATGTGCTTAGTGTGAGCATGGAACACATGGTTCCTCGCAACTGCCAATGCGCTCTGACTATCAGTGAAGATGGTGATGGTAGAAGGCTGACCAACACCCAAATTAGCCATAAGGCGTGTGAGTCACACACACTCAATAGTCACTGTGAAAGCTGCCCTATACTCAACCTCACAACTCGAAGCGGCCATAGTAGGCTACTTCTTGCTCAACCAAGATATACATGAGATACCAAGCATGAAGCAAAAGCCACTAGTGGACACACGAGTATCATAGCAACTAGCCCAATCAGAATCAGAAAAAGCATGTAGATCTAGTAGGAGTGATACAGAACAATGATCAGAAGCACATCATTACTAGAATATCTTCTCCAAGAAAAGTTTTTGAAATTGGAGCTTCCGATATGAAACAACCATGTGTTCAGCAAACACATGTATGACTCTTTGGCAAATCCTCACCAGAAAGTGTTCTGAGAAGAATAGGTCATTTGATCTACCAATTGATGTCCAATTTCTCCCAAATTTTAATAGTGTTATTACTATCTATCTTTGTTGAGATAAAATTCATAGTATTTGGACATTTGAAGCTTTCACAATGACCAAAATACTAAGCCTCTATACCTGCAATATTTTAACAATTTATAGAGGCTCACTTTCACTCTTTTCTTCATTTCTCCTAAATAGATATACATCTCATCTTGATATTTTGTAAGCACCGTCTAGAGGTGTAGCTAATTGTAAAAAGAAAAATCATCCAATTTGAGTAAATGAGCTAAGAGAACCAATCACCTCTAGGTGACATGATCTTTGGTCATTTCATAAACTCCAGAGGCTACACTTTCATGTGAAGGGATCTTTTTACCCATAAAATGATCTTCAAAGATAATGAAAATTGGTATTCACAAAGTGCATCTGTCAAGAATTCATATTTAACAAAAATCATGTGATTTCGATCTACCAGTGAAGAAAAATGTCCTTTGTAACAGGCCTATGTCACTTGTTTCAAGCCTTTACCTCTATTAATAGCACTTTTAGTGCAAAGGTCATTTGACCTACCTAAAAGTATCCAAAGTACTTGAAATTTGTTCGGCTTAAAGAAAAACTTATGATCCTCCAAATTTCAATAAATTTGGGAATTCCGTCAAAGAGCATCATCCAAATCTCTATGAGGCTTCTACCTCACTAACTATTTGCTCAATTATTTGTTTAAACCTAAAAATGATGAGACATGTTAATCTTTATGATTGAACATACTCAATCATTATCTTGGATGGATTATGACATGGAGACATATCCATACATATAATGGTCATCTAGATCAATCCAAATCAATTAACAATCCAAATCATCTCGTGGAAAAATTGACTCTTTACATAATATCCACCTTTCAATGAAAGTGGATATCTATGGATGTCATTCAAATCATTGTGCTTCTTGCACATTCATTAAACTCATCACAATCAATCACATACAAGCATTTTATACTTGTATGGATGATCATAACCATATCACTCTTGTGCCGACTTGGGATAAAATTCTATATCAAGTACATAGACTCCCATGAAGAACAATACATGTGCTCATGAGTTACTAGACGAAAACACATCTTAGTTGTTCTTGATGGATATACCTTTTCATTTACTTTCTAAAGGCACAATTAGCCTACGCATGGTATCTCTATCACATACCTCAGCCCACCATAACTCATCATGATGATACATAAAAGTGATCTTCTATAGATAGAAAATGCATCATGCACTTCAACTTTCCAGAAATCATATCGTCTATGTATGCATGCATCCACTTGTTGATATATTTAGGTAGTGATGTGTGTGAACACACTAGGACCGCCGGGGCACTTTTTTCCCTCTTGAGGAGGTTTTTTTCCCCCGGCTTATATGTACGTCTATTGCCCTAATGGGCTACTTATCTTTGTACATTCTCTAGTAATCCATTCAGTATTGTGTGTTTGTTCTCCAAGCTTCTTCTTCTTCCTTATGATGTTCGCGTGCTTTCACAGACGTCTAACTCCAACAATTGGTATCAGAGTAGGTCGTCGCTTCATCTAGGGCACCATCGACACTCCTCCGTTTGCAGTCTCAGATTCGCACAAAATTTGGTGAGCATACTCAGGGTGTTTCAGAATCAAAACAGCTTCGCTTTGTGGTACCGAAATCGCGATCTGAGCTCGTTTCGACCTCCAAACGCACTATCGAAGCACTTGTGCAGGCTATTTCGTCTTTTTGTGCCAAAGGTATATACCAGTTTCTTTTCGCTAGTATAAGCATCTCGAAGTCTGCTACAGATCTAGTGGAATTCGTCTAGGCAGTTCTGTTCAACTTTTTGAGATACAATCAATTTTCTGCATCAAGATATTTTAGTCACCGGCCATGGCTGAAAGCAGTGATGTATTCCGTATGTTGGCTGTTGAGGATAAGTTGGATGGTACCAACTACCCGTTATGGGCTTATATGATGCGACATGTATTGGTTGCAAAAGGATTGTGGAAAATTGTGTAGGGTGTTGAAAGACGTCCTGTTACACCTCTAACTACAGGTACTACAAATACAAGTGTTGGAGCTGATGAAGATGGTATCGAAGATGATATTCCGCAGATTCCTGTTTGTGCTACTGTTTCTACTGCACCTACCATAGAGCAGATTCGTTGGGATGGCAGAGATTCCCAGGCACATGCATTGATAGCTTTGTCTGTCAAACGTGTCATTATTCCTCACATTCGCTCTTGCAGAACAGCTAAGGATTCTTGGGATACACTTACCACATTGTACCAAGCTAGGAATGAGGCTCGTGTTTCTTACCTCCGAAAATAGTTGGAGAGTGAGCACATGAATGAAGGTGATTCTATGGACAATTTCCTAACGAAGATCAAAGACTTGAAGGAACAGTTGATTTCTGCTGATGAGGTTATAACAGATAGCTCACTTGTGCAAACCGTTCTAAGTGGTCTTCCTGATTCATATCAGAGTTTTGCTTCTACTCTTCGGTTAATGATGAAAGGCAATCCAAATGCCTTATCATTTGAGGAGTTAGTCTCTGTTCTGTTGCAGGAAGATCAGTCCAGGCAAAACAGGTCCATTATGCGAGTTGCAGATCAAGCTTTCCTGGCTAGTCAGAAGGGCAAAGGAAAATGGATCTCTTCAACTAGTAAGAAGAAATATGCTAATTCTGCATATTCAAAGAAGGAAGATAAAGATGAGAAGAAATCAGAAAAGCAAAAATTGTTTTGTAAGTACTGTAAAGGGAATGATCATATCATAAAGAACTGTCCAAAACTGGCTGCTAAAGAGGCAAAGAAGAAAGAGGCTAGAATGGTTGTTGCAGAGGCCTCTACACCAAAAACAGAGTCTGCAAATCTTGTGCAGGAAGAAGAATGGGCGTTTACTACTATCTGCAGTTTTGACCCATCTTCTCATGAGCAGCGCATGTCTGCAGTAGACTCAGATGTTTGGTATTTTGACAGTCGGGCGACCAAACATATTACCTCGGAGCGTAGTTTCTTCTCTTCACTCGAGCCTGCCCCTACAGGGAATATTGTTACATGCGCCAACAACTCCTCTTATCCTGTTATGGGAGTTGGTAAGATCATTTTGACTACTGCTGATGGTAGTTCTTTCACTTTGTCAGATGCTTTATTTGTGCCAGGGATCAAAAAGAACCTGTTATCAGTTTCTGCATTAGCCAAGATTGGCTTGGTTGTGAAATTTGTTCATGAAAGGTGTATAGTTCATGATCTGTCAAATGGCGATGTGACTATTGCTTCTGGCATTTTATGTCGTGGAGTGTATAAGCTCATAGACTATGAAAGATCTGTAAATGATTTGGCATGTGCAGTAAATGATTCTCAGGCTATGTCAGATGCAAAGCTTTGGCATGCACGCTTTGGTCATCTGAATTTTGCTAGTTTGCTACGCCTGTAGAAATCTGAAATGGTGTCCTCGTTGCCCAAACTTGAGGCACCTGCAAAACGTGTTTGTGAAGGCTCTATTTTGGGCAAAATGCAGCATTCATCCTTTCCAAAAGATGGTTCAGTTTGGGCTACTCAGAAATTGCAGCTTGTACATAGTGATGTCTCTGGTCCTATGCAGACACCTTCTTTTGGAAATTATCTTTACTTCGTGACTTTCATTGATGATTTTTCCAGGCATGCATGGGTATATCCACTCAAAGAAAAGAACGAAGTGTTCATGTGCTTTAAACAGTTTTTGGTTTTGGCTGAAAATCTATCAGCATGTAAAATGGGCACCCTTCGTTCTGCTCGAGGGGGGGAATATATGTCTTCTGATTTTAATGCATTTCTGGCTGAACGTGGGATCAAACACAAGTGTACAGTGCCGTATACACCTCAACAGAATGGAGTTGCTGAACGAAAGAACAGGTCACTCATGGAGATGGCGAGGTGCATGGTTAAGAGTCAGGCTTTACCACATAGTTTCTGGCTTGAGGCTGTCATGTGTGCAACATATGTACTGAACAAGTGTCCCACTAAAGCATTGTAGTCTATCACTCCATGTGAGGCTTGGCATGACCGCAAGCCATCTGTTGCTCATCTGCATATTTTTGGTTGTTTGGCATATGCACTAGTGCCTGAACAACATCGCAAAAAATTGGATGATAAGGCAGTAAAATGTATTTTTGTTGGGTACAGTTCTGAAAGTAAAGGCTATCGTCTATATCATCCACAGACTAAACACATTCTCATTAGCCGTGATGTTGTCTTTGTGGAAGATGCTATTCAGCCATTGCTTTCATGTACTAAGGAGACATCTGTTAGCTCCAAAGACATGTATGATACTTTGATGCCTCTTTTTACGGGTGGATAGTCTAGTGCTGGTCCTAATGAGGCAACTTCTCAGCCTTTGCAGGTTTCATATGATGATGCGGATCATTCCATTTCTGATGCAGATTTACATGATGCACTTGTTGATGAGAGAGCTGATATTGAGCAGGCAAAAACTATGCCAAAATGGCTGGTGCAGACTTTGCGTGACAGCAAATTAGATGCACCTTTGTCATATCGTACTCGTTCAGGCTCTCATAGTGCCTCCTTTGCATCAGATTGCTATGCTATGGCTGCGTCTAGTCTCTGTGATGAGAATGAGCCTGTTTCTTATGATGAAGCACAGAATTCAGAAAATTGGATGGCTGCTATGCAATCTGAATATGATGCTATAATGAAGAATGGTACATGGTCTTTATGTGACTTGCCTCCTGGGAAGAAGGCCATTGGCACTAAGTGGGTATACAAGCTGAAGCGTAAACCTGATGGTACAGTTGACAGGTATAAGGCTAGGCTTGTTGCAAAGGCTTATGCGTAGGAAAGAGGCATTGATTTTGATGAGACCTTTGCACCTACATGCCATATGACTACTGTTCGGAGCATTTGTGCACTTTGAGCCCATCATGGTTGGAATGTATATTAGTTGGACATTAAAACAACATTTTTGAATGGTGACTTGCATGAAGAAGTGTATGTTTTTCAGCCCCGTGGCTTTGTGCAGAAAGGGCATGAAAACCAAGTGTGCAGGTTAAAGAAGGCATTATATGGTTTAAAGAAAGCACCACGTGCTTGGTATGAGAAGATACATTCCTATCTGGTTGCACATGGTTTTGAGGACAGTCCAACTGAAAGCACCTTATATGTTAAACGTGCTAATGATGTGCTTCTGATCATTGTTGTCTATGTTGACAACATGCTGCTCACTGGTCCTATTGAGAAGCATATTGCTGATTTCAAGGCTGATTTGCATGCCTCATTTGAGATGCCTGATTTGGGGCATTCGCATCACTATTCGGGCATTCAATTTATGCAAGTTGATGGTGGAATGGCTTTGTGTCAAACGAAATATATTGACACATTATTGCAGCGTTTTGGCCTTGAAGACTGTATGCCTATTGCCACTCCTATGGAGACAGGTTTACGATTGAGTCTTCATGATGCTGGAGATGCATTTGATGTTGTTCTCTATCAGCAGGCTGTTGGATGTTTGATTTACTTATGCATTACTCGGCCAGATATTCAGTTTGTTGTCTCACAGATGAGCAGGTTTATGCATTGCCCAGGAGTCACGCATTGGAAGGCGGTTAAACGCATCTTTCGCTACTTGAGTGGTACTCGGCTACTTGGATTGTTTTATCCCAAGGGGGGATCACTACCGCCAGATTTGCATGCTTTTTCTGACCCAGATTGGGCTGGTTGCTATGACACTCGTGTGTCCACCAGTGGTTTTTGCTTCATGCTTGGTAGCTCATGTATATCTTGGTTGAGCAAGAAGCAGCATACTGTGGCCACTTCCAGTTGTGAGGCTGAGTATAGGGCAGCTTTCACAGCGACTGTTGAGTGTGTGTGGCTCAAACGCCTTATGGCTGATTTGGGTGTTGGCCAGTCTTCTGCCACCACCATCTTTACTGACAGTCAAAGTGCATTGGCAGTTGCGAGGAACCCTGTGTTCCATGCTCGCACTAAGCACATTGAGGTGCATTATCACTATGTCAGGGAGAGGTTCTCTGCTGGGGAGATCAGCTTGGCATATGTGCCCACGCATGAGAACATCGCAGACCTTTTCACGAAGGCTCTGCCTAGGGAGAAGTTTGAAGCTTTCCGCAAAGCTTTGGGCTTACTTCCTTTTGTGGAGTGATTCTACATAGCTTGTACATGAGTGCTAGCTCCTTGTTCACCGCATCACTCCCAGGGGGGATTTGTTGATATATTTAGGTAGTGATGTGTGTGAACACACTAGGACCGCCGGGGCACTTTTTTCCCTCTTTAGGAGGTTTTCTTCCCCCGGCTTGTATATACGCCTATTGCCCTAATGGGCTACTTATCCTTGTACATTCTCTAGTAATACATTCAGTATTGTGTGTTTGTTCTCCAAGCTTCTTCTTCTTCCTTGTGTTGTTCACGTGCTTCCACAGACATCTAACTCCAACACCACTCTTGCATCTTCTTCTCTGCTTCAATCAATTTATATGCTTTTAGTTATGCACACATAAGATTTCCTCTCTCTCACAACACAATATCACTCTATTTATCACATAGCATATAATGCCATGTGGCTACAAAATTTTCGACAGCACTTCCCCAAGAAAATGAAGCCTGAAAAAAAAATAATAACCATGATATAATGATAGGCATCAGTGTAGTGGTTGGCAAACCACTTTCTTTACTCCATAAATCTACAAATAAAAAACTTTTCCAATATATGTTGTTGGGCACTACATGCCCTTATAACCAAGGTCTTCTCTTGTTCCAATACCCGCACAAAGATCTTGAAACACACAACAACAACATGTGCATGCTTTTATGAATCAACATAAGTTATTATAGCTTCATGTGCATAAATGAATTCATCTAAAAACTAACGTTCATGCACATTCCAATGTTGGTCCCATAAAATTGGAAGACAAAATGATGCAAAATTATAAACTTTGATGCAAAAAGTATTCAAATGAATATAATTGAGAGAAATGTTGGTCCACCCCCTCATCTGATAGCATTTCTTGCATCAAAGCTTGACCTGACACAAGAGAGAGTTGATGCCTTTCTTGCACTGCTTTGATTGTGTTGTATAACCTTTGTAGTTGAGCTGTATATGCAGGTGCACCTACAATTTCTGGCACTTCTTGTTGCTCATCATGATGCTCTTGATCATAGTCCTCCTCATCTTCCTCCTGTTCTTCATCTTCATCATCCTCTTCATCCACTTCAACTGTGGTGACATGTACTTGGGAGGTTGTTGCTTGCGTTTGCACATTCTCCACTTGTTGTGCCTCTTCTGCCTCCAGCTCTACATCTTGTAATAATTGTTCAAAGTCTTCATTCGTGAGTTCTTCCAAAGGTGCACCACTGGGAAATTCAAGATCGGTTGGGATGGGAGGGAATATCAAGTTAGGGCCATCGGTGCTGCGTCTTGGAAGTCAGAGTGTGAATGGTCGGACTCTTTGGGGTGGAGGGGTGACGTCTGGTGTTAGGGTGGCTCCACGTGGTTGAGCACAAGGGACTTGGACAGTACCTCTCATCTTCTTAGAAGGGGGTCCAGTGGATGTCCTGCCTCTAAACTGCTCTACATGATTCCACATTAGGGCCCGTTGAAGTGGGATGTCATAAGCCAAACACCTATAAATTATTCTCGTCAGAGCACAGCATCCATATAAAACTTGTTTCCGCGGCCATCGTTTGTGAGCTAGGTGTATCTGATCAATTATCGAGTGGGGTAAGTTGATGGTGAGGCTCTGTGTCTCTGCCAGATACAAACTAAACCAAATCTTTTTGGGCAGCATGGTGAATCTATCTTGGGCAGGAAAAGCAAAGTGTTGCATGCACATGCAAAGGTGTATTGCAATATTAGGCGTCATGGACACCATGTCCTTGAGTTTGGTGAGGCTTCGATTCTTCATGTAATCAGGCACTAGGGTCTCCTTCTCTGTTGGAATATGCATTCCACGCATATCTAGGGCCTCTCTCACCAAGTTGTTTGATAGCCTGAACCTCTTGAGCTCATTTCCCTTTGTCAGAGATGGAATCACAAATGAGCTTGCACCTTTTGGGTTCTTGTTTGGAGTCAAGGTGTTGATGAGATAGTAGCATCGCATGAAGTCAGGCTTTGGGAGCCGTGCACTGAAATATGCATCCAATCCTACCTTCTCCCATATCGAATGTAGACCTTCTGCATTTTGTAACTTCTCGAATTCTCTTGTAAAGAAATGGTATTTCCCTTGCTTCCCATTGAAGTCCAACTCTGATTCCCATAGGTATGTTCCCTCTCCCAAGGGTCCTGCCACTTCACTAAGCCAGTGGGAAGCTTTTCCTACGGGCATGGTATGGCCACTGGGAGGGTCCGCTATAGGTATGATTTTGATCGCCTGTAGTTCTTCTGGTCTTTCATTTGTTTCAGGAAAAACGGGTAAACTATCTAAGTCCACCACTTGCTTGCTCATTTCTGTTTGAGAGCTAGTTCCTGCCGCCTCAGCCATGTTGGAAGCTTCGCAGCTGGTTCTGTGAGAATATATGAATAAATGTTAACATTGCAATGGACACAAAAATGACACTATGTCCCCGTTACAACATTAACATGAGGTTCGGGAGAGGTTAGGGGGTTAGTAAGTGCTCGGTGCTTGTGTGTGTAGTTAGGAATTGGGTAGACCTAAGAACTAAGCGGAATGATGTAGTGTGAGAGTGATGTAGTTAGTAGGTGGACATGGATTTACAACTGGGGTCCGAGGGTTTATTACAAGTTTTAGGTTGCCAAATGCAATGGATAGGTTTTGATCTTGACTTTGTGGAGACTCTGGAGAGTGTGATAGGGTATTTACTAGAAAAATGGGGCTTTTTAGGGACCCATTTACAAGTGATTCTACTTGTGCTCATGGAAGAATGCGTGTTCGTGCGTGATGTGTAAGACTGGGCCTCAGATGTTCGAGTGAGTGAAACATGTTGTACAGGGTTTGGCCTTGGTGTAGCTATTTGAACCCGCAAGCAAGCCTTAGGCACCCAGATTTGTCGTGATTGTGGGCTGGCCTTCATTGACTTCTTGGGTACCCAAATAGACTTCACTTTCGCAGAAGAATTTATGAAGGACTTCTTATTAGTGTCGTGTTGTTGATTACTAATAAGAGGTTTTGGCCGTGGTGTTGGCCTGGTCGGAACAGGGTGTTCGCCTTTTCGCCTCCACACTTGTTTCATCGGCTGAAACAATCTGCTTTGCTCCTTTTTTTGGCCTCCAGTATAGGTAGTGTTCTGCTTCTTCTGTATTCGATCTGCCTTTGGTTGCTGCATCCCTCTGGCCTTTGGAACAGAAGGGAGTGCCTTCTTATCCTTGACTCCGTTGTTGAGACAGTCCTCTTTCTGCGTCACACTGTTTTGGACAAGAATAGCATGGTCAACTTCATGTGCACCCCTGGAAGGACCAGGAGTTCGTGCATTACCTAGTTCCTTGAGTGCCTCATTTTCCAGTTCAACTGTAATTCGACTATGATTTACCCATACCTGAAGAAGTCCGCTTCTTAGGTTTAGGTTGACTGCATGATCATAGATCCAGTCCTGACCCAAGACAAGAGGCTCAGTGAGGTCCTCATCTTGACACACTAGTACTTTGACTGTCATTGCTTCGTCTTGAATATAGAGGGGAAGTTCCACCTCGCCCATGCAAGGGGTTTCCACACCTCCCAATCCTATGAGATATGCTTCTATAGGACTGACCGTTAATTTCAACTCTTGACAGTAAGACAATTTAACAGCACTAGTGGCTGCACCTGAGTCAATCAAGGCTCTTACAGTCCTTGCACCCTTTCCTTGTCCTATATCTAAGGTTATAAAAGGACGTCGATCAATTATCCTATGGGAGCTGATACCTGAAACTTCACACATAGCCATGTGATATCCTTGATTTGCATCGGCATCTGGCCTAGGTTGCTCTCTACCTTGTCTTCTTAATTTCATTTTCCGTATGCGCTCTAAGGCTTCTGCTTGGGCTTCTTCTCGAATTCGCTTTTCTTCTTCTTCTTTGCGTTTCTTAGCAGTATTGAGTCGACTTAGCATTTCCTCTATGAGAGGTTCCTGATACAACTTGACCCTGCATCCGGTTATGTAGCTTGGGAGAACATCGCCTTCTAATGTGGCTAGTTGCACTGCTCCACTTGTTGAGATTCTATTAATGATCATGGGTCCGTAGCCTCTCTTCTCTAGTTTCCTCGCATGTTGTTTCAAAGTGTAGACTAGTACTAGGTCGCCTGCCTTCAAACCTTTATCCTTAACGTGAGCATCAAAGTATGCCTTCTGTCGTTTCTTAGCTGCATATATCACTGCAGCCGCCCTCAGTCTTGTTTCTCCTAATCGCTCAAGGTCAAAAAGTCTAGAGGAGAGTTCATGACCCGTCCATTCATGCTCTAGTGCCACTTTCAATGTAGGTATTAAGAAGTCCAATGGTAGCACTGCATTTTGGCCAAATACCATCTGAAAGGGGGTGTCTTGGAGTACCGTTTTGTAGGCGACTCGGTATGCCCAAACAGCGTGGTGTAGCTGTTTGTCCCAATCAGAGCGTTTATTGTTCACTAATTTCGTCAGTACATTGCATAAGATCTTATTGGTGCTCTCAGCCTGGCCATTAGCTTGAGGGTGATAGGGGGCAGACTTCTTATGTACTACCAAGAATTCTTGGAGCAGATTTTCAATAACTTCATTCAAGAAGTGAGTGCCTCTGTCACTGACTAGCTCTATAGGTAACCCATATCTGGTGAACACATTCTCAAATAAAAACTTAGCTGTTGTTTGAGCATCATTCTTCGTCGTGGCTTTTACCTCTACCCACTTGGTTAGATAATCCGTGGCCACAATGATATATTCAGCATGTGAACCCTTGGCTGGGGGATTAATAGGACCTACGAAGTCTATTCCCCACTTAGAGAATGCACGTCCACCCATCATAGGTTTCAGTGGCATCTCATCTTTGCGTATAGGATACTGAGTTCTCTGACAGACGTCACATCGTTTCACATAGGTATGTGCATCCATGTGAAGGGTCGGCCACCAGAAGTCCGCAAATAGTATTGCCTTGATCACCCGATCTGGTCCAAAGTGTCCTCCTGCTACACCTTGGTGAGCAGTTTCCAAGATCTTGAGATATTCACTTTCATGGACACATAGTCTCAGGTAACCATCTTTACCACGCTTGTAGAGATTATCACCAATGAGTGAGTAATCCTGGGCTTCTTGTTCTAAACTCCTTTTCCTAGCCAGAGTCATGTCTGGAGGGAATGTTTTCGTCCTCAGGAAGGAAACTAGTGGTTCACTCCAATCTGGCACTATGGACACTTGATAAAGAGTGGCATGTTCCACAGGTGGTTTAGTGCAACAGATTGGGCATTCCTTGCACAACTTTTGGACATCAGCCTCCATAGTAGGCCAATGCACTCCGAGTCTCCTTAGTGTCTGTAGGGTTCGTTGTTTTGAGTAATGTTGCTCTAATGCACCTACATGTGCTAATTGTAACCATTTAGCGTACTCATCCTCTTCCACACAACAAGCCAAGATCCCTTGATTTGTGTGCTTGTACATACTTCCTGCCATGATGTGATACTTTTGGGCTTTCACTACCTCTCTATCCTGTGTGTTTATTACTGGGTGGTTAGGTCCGTATGTCAATACTGGCACTAATGGTTTAGCCCACTGCGGCACCACTTCCAATTTAAACAAGTAAGCATCAGGAAGGTCATCTGACACTCCTTGTGGGGCCTCTCCAGATGTGAGCCTAGAAAGGTGGTCAGCTCTCAAATGAGTCCTACCTTTCCTTACGACTACCTCAAAGTCATATTCCATTAGTAAGAGAAACCATCTTACTAATCTGCCCGTGTTGCAGGGTTTGTTCACCAAGTACAACAAAGCCTGATGATCAGTAAAAAATTTAAACTTATTTGCAAGCAAGTAATGTCTAAACTTTTTAACCGCATATATCATGCCTAGTCCTTCTCGTTCGGTGGTGGTATAGTTTCGCTCAGCTGCGTTCAACTGTCTACTCGCATAGGCAATTGGAAGATCCATATTACCTTCACCAGTAGGTTGTGCAAGCACACATCCAATAGCATAATTGGATGCATCAACATGAACATGGAAAGGCTTATTCCAATCTGGAGTGATCAAGATTGGTGCTGAACATAATCGCCGTTTAAGCTCATTGAAGGAATTTTCACACTCATCAGTCCACTCAAAGTTAGTCAAAAGTCCATACAGAGGCTTTGCTATGATGGCATACATGTGTATAAACCGTCGGTAATAACCGCAATGCCCCATGAAAGCTTGTACTTCCTTGACATTCTTTGGCCTAGGTAACTCGGCTATGGCTCTCACTTTCTCTTCATCAGTGGATATGCCATTCTTTGACACTATGTGTCCTAGAATCTTGCCTTGCCTAACCATAAAAACGCACTTTTCTGGGTTCAGGCAGACTTGATATTCTCTACATTTGTCAAAGATTTGTCTGAGTTCAGGAATATGGGTTTGTCTAATGTTGGAATGAGCACAAAGATCATCAACATAGACTTCTAAGTTCTTCCTCAGGAACTCTTTAAATACATGGCACATCAGCCCATCTTGTGCTGATCTTCTGGGGCTATGGCTACTTGATTGTAGCCCGAAAATCCATCAAGGAAGCTGTACACTTCCTTGCCTGCTACTCTTTCTAAGAGGTGCTCTGTGATAGGAAGCGGATAGTTATCTCGGATGGTGGCTGCATTGACCTTCTTCAAGTTAATGCATACACGCAGCTTTCCATTTTTCTTGGGCACCACTACGATGGGGGATACCCACTCAGTGTGCTCAATTTCATAGATGAATCCAGCTTCAACCAGTCTATCTATCTCTTCCTTGATCTTGGCCGCATAGTTTTCATTGTATGTGTATGGCTTTTGCTTAGAGGGCCTAGCATCTGAGGTCATGGGGTCATCCCAAGATCATTTCATAGGCATGATTTTTGCTAAAATCGCATATAGCAAATGTGTGCTCGAACTCAACACCACAAGTGGTGAGAGTGATTCCTTCTAACAACCCTAGGGGTCTCTCTATGTGACCATCGGCCATTTGCAATTTCATCCTTGTGGGCTTGAGTGCTGGCTTGCCCCAACGCTTCCATAGGGAAGTGGTAGCAATTGCAACACCTGTGCCTGAGTCTAGAATGGCCTTGGTGGTGTATCCTTGATGGGTGATAGGAAGATATGTGTTTCCCTCTTCTCCCTCACTCATGTCTCCTATCTTGTCCAAGGGTATTTCTGGCACTGTTCTCTGGGATCCTACCTGGGAACGAGGTTTTGCTATCTCTGGTACTTGTTTGGCTACATGTTTCCATAGCTCTGGCCTTACTTTGAGTAGCTCTTCTAAGGTGAGGTTGCACTGTACTTTAGTGTTTTTCACTACCTCTGTGTTCCTAGGTATGATCGAGTCTTCGTTTCTTACCATGACCGTGGGTGCTCTCATACAAGTAGACTTAGCTTCCCATGGGCCTGTGAAGTGGGGTAATTCTTGTAAAGAATTAGACTCAAAGTCTAGTCTTTCCTGAGAGTGGGTGCTCTCCTGCTCCTCATAAATGGATGGGATGTCTTGTGGGAATTGGTCATGTGCATCATCCACAAGTTCAATGGGAGGAGGGGCTTCACTTTCTTTAGCCCATTTGTCTTCTTGAATCTCTCATAGGAATTCTGGTGTGAATCGATTCATAGAAGATGATGTGTCTGGCTCCGTAGAGTTAGGCACATAGGCTTCAAGCACATAGGCTTCCTGGGCAGGAAGACTTGCTCCTTCACTTGCCTTGTCCTTATGTTGAGAGGCGGGTTCCTTTCCTGATTGTGCAATCAGCTTCTCTATTCTTTCTAGCAGTCCATCAAAGTGTAACTGTGTCTTCGCTGAACTAGAGATGTTAAATAGGCGACTGGCTTCAAACATGGTCTGAGCCAATTCCACCATCTTAGCACAAATTTTGGTTCGTTCTAGCTCTAGTTCTGCTCTAGGGTAACACTTTTCATGATCAGTTACGTTTGGCCCTTCTTGGATTCTGGCCTGATAGGCTTTAAGCATCATATTAAGGTCCTCGGGAGTGGGATCTGCTAGGACTGATCCTACTCTTGGGGGTGGTGGAATTGTTTGAGGTGGGTTGGAAGGTGGCGGGTCGGATGGAGACGGGAATGGTGGTGGTGTGGTAGTGTGAGAGGGAGTTTGAGATGTGAGTTCAGTTATCCTGGCCTTTGTTTCTCTGAGGCTTTCCTCGAGTTCACTCATCTTTTTTGCCCATCGTCTTTTCATTCTTTCACGACTATCTCTCCAAGCTCTAGTCCTTTTCTTTGTCATGCTCTCTGTTTCACTAACATCTGGGCTCTTTTCCTGGCCTACCCCTTGGTTTTGCTACAATGCTTAAGCTCTAGTGACTACCTGTACGGGTGCAGTGGAAGTGAGACTTCCTGTGGAATCTACCACTAACCCAATAACGTTAATAGTAGTGATTTTTGGCATATTATTAGGATTCTTAGGGCAGTCTCGTAAGAGATGCTCTTTTCCACACTCTTGGCAAAAGCCCTGGATCGTCACTGACTGGGGTTGTGTAGGTGGAGGCACGGGACAATCACGAATGAGATGATCTCCTTGACATCTGTAGCATGGTCCTCTAGGGAATGGAGGTCTTACTTGCCTAGGTTGAGGTCTAGGGTTGGGGTTTGCATACATGACGTTTGTGTAATCTGACTCCCAACTAGGTTCATTTGGCTCTTCACTGTAATAGGACTCACCATGTTCCGGAGATTGCATGTAGTAGGCCTGGGGGCTGTCAATATGCGTCGAATCAAAGCTATGGTCACTCGGGTCACTTTCAGAAAGCAATGGTGTTACAAGGACTAAAGCTCTATTCAGGTTCTCTTCTGTAGCTGCATATTTTACTGGGATCACATTAGCTGGGGCAGGGGGTTGTTGTGCTAACACAAGCTGAGGCCTTTGTTGGTTTTGGTACTGTGGTTGGTAGGTTTGTTGAGGCCTAGCATACTGCTGCGGTGGGTACTGATTCTGGTATCTTCCCTGCTGAGGGTATGGCTGAGGGTAGGGTTGCCTAACCGCCTGCTTGTTGTATGGGCAGTCTTGTGTTGTGTGATTAGTGTATCTCCGTTCTATGGTGCAGTATTGGCTATTGGGATTCACTTGGGGTTGAGCCATAATGGGACATACATTCGCCATATGGTCACCCCCACAAGTATAACATCTTTTCACAGGGGCAAACCTTGGGATCTTTTTGCTAGAGACACCTAATTTATGAGCTACTTTCTCTGCTAATTCCTCGATAGATGCGGATTGGGTGGAAGAGAGGCTAGAACCACTATCTGAATCTTTGTAGATTTTGGAGAGTTCTAACTCTTCCCCTAGGTTATCCTCGATGTCAATGCACATGCGTACACACTCTTCTATAGTCCAAGGGTCCTTCAAGTACACATAAGATCTCAATTTGGTACTTAGCAATCCATCCAAGAATAAAGCCACTTGCTTAGCTGGTGTGGGTAGCTCCGAAACAGGGCATCTTTCTAAGTATTGCCTAAATCTTCTTCCTGCAAGTCTCACGGTTTCTTGAGGGGTTTACTTGAAGCTGTGAATCAGCGAGGAGGTATTATGTCTTATGCCACTCTTAGAGAATTCAATAATGAAAGCCTCTAGGAGTTGGTCTATGCTCCTGAATTGTCTCTCATTCAATGGTTGAAACCATGTAAGGGCTGTGTTCCTAAGGGTTAGACCAAAGGCATTGTACTGCGTGAATAGATCCTCCACTTGTTCAGCTCTCAAGACTTGCCTGAACTCAGCCACATGATCGTAGGGATCTCCAGTGCCATCGAAGTAATTCTTCATGGACTTAACTAGCTGAGTCGGTCTCAAAGTCCTCGTGTGCTCTCTAGGTCGTGGTAGAGGGAACTCATCCGCATTTCTTTGATTCTTGTGAGCTCTAAGTACCTCAGGCTCTACTCTATTTGTTTCCGTCCTCGTTCTTTCTCTGCCCCCTGGGTTGGCAAAGCTTACTTCTGGCCTATCTCTACTTCGGTCTCTTTGAGTTCCATGAGCTTGGGATGTTCCCGCTCCAGGGTGACCATAGGACACATTCGATCTTGGTTGGGGGAAAATAAATTCACCTTTCCAAGTGTAAGCATGCCTATCATTTTCTGTCACCACAAAGATCCTCTCTGAAGCGTGATCTAGGTAGGTCACTCTGCCTGGGCTATCAGGATCTTTGAACTCATAGATCATGATTGTTCCTATGTCATTTGGCCGATCAGATTTA
The DNA here is from genome assembly GCA_020310875.1 of Ceratopteris richardii. Classification (NCBI taxonomy): domain Eukaryota; kingdom Viridiplantae; phylum Streptophyta; class Polypodiopsida; order Polypodiales; family Pteridaceae; genus Ceratopteris; species Ceratopteris richardii. The sequence continues at coordinate 155,964,632 of CM035409.1, forward strand.
TACCTCCAAAAGGCTTCGTCAGTCTCTCGGTTCAGAAGCAGATCTATACTCTTGTTGTCTTGGGGAACCCTGGGGAACCCATTCGAGATTGAGGATTCTAGTAAGAATAGATTTCCCTCGAGGGGTCCTAGGTTCTTCGCCCATGTTTCCTTGCTCTAGGTCACCTAAATCCGCTTCTGAGATCACATTCCCAAATTCGTCTGTCCTATCTGGGTGACTGGTGACTACATATATGGTTCCTTCTTTGTCCAAGTATGCTCCATTTTCAAACTTGACAGCTGGGTGCTCTAGTCCTATGGATTGGTCAGGGTTTTTAATCTGGACCACGGATCTTCCTAGACCGTCCTCATAGATGCTAGCACCTAATCGGTTGGTCCTAAGGTATTCCAGCTGCGTCTTGTACGGGCCTTCTACCCTGTGCAAGTATGGCACTCCTGAACTTCCCGTAGGTCGGTCCATGCCTTGAGACATCTCTTATTCACTGGTCTCAGAGCTAGGGTAGTATAACTGCTGGGCCCAAGACCTAGCAGTGTGGTTGACACTAGCCTCTGAAGACCTAAGACTTTGTCTATCTCTCCCTAGATGTCGCCCTGATCTAAGGTTCATAAGCCTAATTGAATAGCCCAAATTTGCCCAAGTACAACCTCGTTGCTGAGTTCTTTTGTATCAGTCACTTGATTCTTTTTAGTGGTTACCGTGTTTATGCTCTTGTCAGAAATCACGTCGTCAGGAATATTTGAGTTAATTTTCACACTGTAAGTTGATCGTTCCACGTTAGATTCTTTCCTTTAAGGTTATCGCATCACGAAGAGATTATGTTTATTCTTGAACTTGAGTGCATAGGTAGTCTTCAACTTGATTGATGCCTATCGTTGCCCTGACTTACTCCTAGCACTAGTCGTTCTTAGCCTAAGCTAGGAATTGATAGAGGGTGTTGAGGATTTTCCAACCTTGAGTTTCTTTCCTTGTGTTGTTGCCCTGGTGTGCCCAGGATGCGTGTTCCCAAGCTTGCACTTACTCTTGCTTAGAATGCCCTCAAGTGCTCTTACTGGACCTGTAAAAGTCCCACGGTTAGCTCAAGACTTAGATTCAAAGGACACAATAGACCACTTTCATGCATGTACTCACCGACCAAATTATCTATTGCCTTTATGAAAAACAATCCCAAGGATCCCTCAGTTTTCCTACCTAGGGGTATGGTCAACTTCAAAATACCCTATCTAATAATCCTGATATTAATTTTCACATAACCATTGGAAGTTTTGGTTGTACTCCCCACGAGCTTTCCAACAAAACAAGAATCACAGCAAACGGATTTCGTATGTGAAAGTTATGTCATTTCAGGCTTCCGGGATTAAAACAAGGTTCAAACAGGCAAACAGACAAACAGGTTTTCCCCTAACGTTTTACTTATAGCCTCCTTATATGACCTACAGTCCAATATTTATGCCCAAAATTGACCAAAATCCTCAAATTAAAAAAAACCCTAAAAAATTGGTCGAAATTGGCTGTCAATCGCGATGGACTAGGCTGTCAATCGCGATGGACTGGTGTCAATCGCGATGGACTGGTGTCAATCGCGATGGACTGGTGTCAATCGCGATGGACTGGGCTGTCAATCGCGATGGACTGGTGTCAATCGCGATGGACTGGGCTGTCAATCGCGATGGACTGGTGTCAATCGCGATGGACTGGGCTGTCAATTGCGATGGACTGAAATTTTCGGTGTTTTCCGTGAGTTTGTGTCAATCGAGGCTCTATATGTCGCGATGGACAGGAATCTCGGCGAAAGGGGGTGTCAATCGTGATTTTTCTGTTGGTCGCGATGGACAGGGGTGTCCGTCGCGATGGACACGTGTCCGTCGGGGTCTGTCAATCGCGATGGACTGGCTGTCCGTCGCGATGGACAGTGTCAATCGCGATGGATGCTATCAATCGCGATGGACTGAAAAAATGCAAATTTTCCAAATTTTTTTTGTAGATTTGTGATGTGCAAGGTCTCTAGTCTACTGTGGTGCACTTAATTTTACCAATAGATGAAATTTTCTATCAATCGCGATGGACAGAAGCTTGCGACACAGAGACAGTTCTGCACATTTCCGTACATGCGCGACGTGCTGGAGATGATGGGATGGCCAATACCTGCAAGCAAACTCAAAAAACATGCAAAAACAGTGCACACAAGATCGCTCTCTCGCTCTCTCTCACAAGTGAAATGAGGGAAATGAAAGGGGGAAGGAGATATAGTCAAAAAACTGAAATTTTTGCGATGATGGAGATGGAGGTGGAAGATGATGGGGATGATGATGGTGATGATGATGATGAAGTAAGGATGAGAAAAGTAAGGAAAAGTAAAGAAATTACCTACAACGCCAACATCACAACTCTACGTCTTACCATCACACGCTCGTCCTCAAAGCTCGATCCCCAACAACGGCACCAAAATTTGGTGTAGCTCATTGATGAGTAGCACCTCCTTTAATGTCAATCCGGGAAGACGTGAGGATGGTATGAAGACCTCGAGCAAGTGAAGGCACAAGTGCGTGGGTGAGAAGCACACTAACATGCACACACATACACACACACGTGCACACACAGTAAGACAAAGAGTGAGAAGCAATGGAGTTCTTAGATTACTTTCAAAAAGCTCTTACAAGTTCATATCAATTACAAGCTCTCCTCAAAAATGAGCTCTCTAGCTCTATTTATAGTTTTTGACTAGGTTTTGGCCCTGTCCAGACCTAGTGTCCGGCCTAGTTAAAAATTAGGTTCCAGGGCCAATTTGAGGGCTTAAACGAAGTCTAAAAAATATGAAAATTGATATGTAGGTACTTCTAAGGCTCCTCAAGCTCAAGGACTCCTTGGCTTGCACAAAATGGAGCTACAAAAATATGAAATGGTATTTACAATGATTGTTAGTGATAAGAATCACTGTTATAAAGATGTTGATTTGGAAAAATTTGAAGGGCCTATCTGCCAGATTTGCGTCGACTACTTTGTCTACTTAATCATTCACCTCGCTCTGACTCTCTCCGCTGGCTTCCTTGTCTAGTCAGTCCTTGGGTGCCCATACTGCTATCAACATCTATCACATGCCTTCTAAATCAAATGAGGATTCTTCTCTCACGTACACACAAGGTGGCTCCTAGAGAAGCTTCTCCCAAGACTAAGGTTCCCACACCTTAGGATAAATCAAGCCTAAGGTTCTAACCATTCAATTGGGAGCTCATATGAATAAATACCTCAAGGGTTAAAACCAAGGGTTTCACTCAAAGCTTCAAGGCATGTTCCAAAGATAATTCCCGGGTTAGACCAAAGCAAACATACATCATATTCTAATCTTTAGAATCCATATGTTTAACCTTCTGAACCCATGAATTATACAACATTCTTCCCCTCCTTAACATTTTCGTCCTCGAAAATGTGTGTAGGTATAATATGTGAAGTATTTTGCAATGCACCATGACCTATACTTTGAGCATGGTCATCTCTGTCTTTAGATTCATTTCCAATAATCAGATAAGGGCTAATCCCTACCTTAATCTGAAAGGAAAAGAATCAAAATCGTTGCACAAATCACTTTCCCTTAGTCCACCTAAATGTACATGCATGCCTTGTACCTATGGACTGGTGAAATGGGTGGACTTTTTTGGTGGTCTTTTTTCTTTTAGCACTTTCACAGACCTTGAGCTCCATAAAATAATACATTTCAGTACACTTTGTACTTCCCTAGAAATGTATATTTCTTAGGAGTATGTAATAGAGATCCTATCTCTATCTTGAAAGGGCCGAATACTAGATTCATCTTCCACTTTCAATAGAAAGGAGAGGAATCTTAACTTATTCCTTTGTAGTCCCTTTTATTTGTATTTGGCAGGATTGAACAAAAAGTATGAGCTTAGCAAAGTGGGTCTATTGAGTCCTTATCAAAACATTCTTAATAAATGAGAAGAAATAATAACTCCTCATTCTTAAGCAAGTTAGGTGGACTTATATCATTTATCCAACTTTGCTTGAAACAAAATGCTCAAGTATTCTGAGTGATAGATAATACACCCAAGTTTGAAAGTTCATTTCTATTAGTGGATCCTTATCTTGATCATCCTTGATTTTTCCCTCCATTAAACCTTGGAACATTTCTTTGTTCTTGCATAGTTTAACTCCTTTTGGAAGATCTTTGACATTCGAAACTAAGATCCAAAGATGAATTTAGGAATTGGAATTATTTGGTGGACCATTCTCCTAAGTCTCTATCCCATTCTTTGTTCGTCTTAGCTTAGCATGTTCTTCTAATGAGAAACAGTTTAACTATCTTGAACCAACTATGGTTTAGATAGTTATGTATACTAACATCGAAGGTCACCAAAGCTTTGCAAAGAGAAACAAATCTTAATAAACCAATTCCTTCAAATCCTCAAAATTGAGGAACAATACTTTATAAAGCCATCAAGTTACCCTCTAGATTTTCTATTGGATGGAGTTTAGATGATTGAAGTTTTGCAGCTTTAGTTCCAAGTTCTTGCAAGAAAGATACCTGTTTCTAGGCATCATATCTCAGATCTTGCTAGAAGCATTCTTGAATCACTTGTTCTCACCAAAGATTCAAAAGAAGATCTTTCACATATCATTCTTTCATTCATGGCTATTATATTTGAATTTGCTTGACTTTACTTTTGGATTTTAACTTGGTAAACTCCCAAAATTCTTTAGCCTCTTACTTATCCAAATTTATTGTACCATATAAAATTTGGCTATGCATTCTATTAAGAAAAATGCATCTGCTTAAGAGGATAAAGGATAGCCTTTTCTAGGGTAAATATCATGTTCATTCTATTTACCACCAGGTATATTAAATTGGTTCAAAGAGGTACATTTCTACACCTCATAATGAACCTAAGAACTTAATCTAAATGGTCTTATTTTTAAGGCTTATCCTGATGTTTCCTATTAGATCTTGAGCCTATTTTCTCTCTAGCCATCAAAGAAAATTCTCAATGGGAGTTAGTTCTCACTATTCCATACTAGTGAGTTCTTTCTCCAATCCGTAGAACCACACCTGTAATGTTTCCACATTTTTTTGTCCTTTTCTATGCCCTCTAATTATTTCCTATGAACATGAATCCCATCTTGGAATTCATTGGTATCATATTCATGAGAGCTAAGACTAAGGTTTCTAAATCTAATGCCAATTAATTCAAAGGTCTCTTTTGGTTGACCTTTAAACTTTCTTTGGTATCAAACTACAAAAGGGTTTGATCTGTTTGACCAATGTAGGCCATTTGGTTTATCAAACCATAAAGGTTTGATATATTTGACCAAGTTAGGTCACTTGGCTTTCTCAAAACTTCCTCTAACTAATTTAACATGAGATAAGATCAAGTCTTTTCTCCTTTAGATCCATTTTATCAATGATAGTTACCCATGGGATTTATTTGGGATCTTTAACTCATACCTTCATGAGTTTATATCCTTGCTTAAGTCTTCAACATCCTGTTGTTCTTTGAACCTTTAACTGTTCTTCTTTTCGGGATCAACAATTATATGTCATCCCTTTGACTTAAGCAAGTTGTCATGCTCATTAATCCAAACTTTGGATCCATTTTTATCCATTTTCAAGTACCCTACCCTATATATGCTTCAAGTTTTTGGCTAGCTTACCTTATTTTACTTTGCCAAATTGGAATTCTTCAATGAATTCCCTTCTTGCATATCTAGTTCTTACTTTGTTTGAGATTTAACTCAAACTCACTTAGGTACTTGCCATCCAATGTACTCCTTAACTTTCATGAAAGAGTTAAGGAATGCGTATTTTGCTTAGAAGTATCATATTGATGATAGCTTTCTTCCCCTCTGTAAGGAGTTTTCATCCTTGAAAACTGTAGCAAATTGATGTTTAATCCTTGATTGAACAAGCTGTCAGATATCCTTGAGCTTAAGCCTCCATTATCCTTAAGTTCAATGTCCCATACCACTAAACCCACATCAATGATATTGTAAACCTAGATGTCCCATACCATCCGATTTAAAATTTCACCTTAGTGCAAACAACTTTAGCTCTTACTCAAGGATTAAGTATTAAGAAGGATTTGTCCATCTCAGTCTTATCATGGAAACTTTGTTCCTCAAAGTCTAATCAAGTACCATCAAAAAACTTTGTAAGTTGTACCCTTACTAAGTCTTGATTTATTTTTGAGATTATTTTGAAGATTGAGCCTTCATAGAACTGTTCCTTTAATGTGATGTAATCGAAAATGTCTTTGTCTATGTCATATGATAATAGAGCTAGTATTTTCATACTAGATATTATACTTTGACATAGCTATGCATTTTGGTAAAGGAAATAGTAATAGGCCCATCATTGACTTAGCCAAATGGTCATATTCTTAACCATATTGTAAAGTAGTTGCTTGTTCATAGGGTATCTTACAACCCTTTACTTTTCCCTTTCTCCAAAAAGTGTACTCCTAAAGCAACTCTAGTAAAGTTCCAAGTGGATCATATCACTTGTGAGTAAAGCCAGAAACTTATTTGGGGAAGAAATGAACACTTCAAAAGGGTAAAATGGTTCAACCATTTTTTGTCGCAATTGTTCACTCTATGTCATTCTCTTCCCCCTTTTAGTGTGATTATTGACCTCAATGATCAAATGTTGAAGTTCTTAAGATTTTTGAACTTCATCAACCCATACTATGTGTATGGTTTTAGATGGCCTTCAGTTTCTCTTTTGAACATGATTAAATCCCAATTCTTATTACCACCAAATTTTGGTCAAATAAGAAGAGAAACTTTACTCCATTAACTTAAAGCTTAAGTCCTTGGCCCTGCTGATCAGGCATGCCATGGGTATTATGGAACTTGAGGGTCCATAAGTAGTACTTGAAGCTTATGGCTTCTCTATCTGTGCTAAATTTTGTTGGCTTTTGGATTAGGCCAACATATAAAAAACATAAAAGTTAATGGGCATCGAGTCTCATAATTACAAGGCACCATTAAACTTTTATGAGTTTGACTTCATATGAAGAATTCATTTTTCTGTCTTAAACCTTGAACTTATCAAACTTAATTCTCTCTCATGTCCCATCAGTCCTTGCATATATGATTGAATTTGTGTACGCACAATGTATGGCAAGAACAGATACATCTTTACTCGAAGATGCTTAGCATGCATAAGGTCCATGTATTGAACCCCTCTTTAAAGCATGCATGGAATTCACAATTATAACTCCATTCAATGCATGAATACATGCTTGTGCTTTCCACTCATGTTCATGGCATGCGATGATGGACATTCCATTTCCATTCTTTGACAACCTTCATGTGGTGAGTCCATTATGTGCTAATGAAAAAGCCTTGGATATTTTTCTATGCCTTAAATGTAGCACACAAAATAGTTAATTCATGCCTCATTTTAAGTGCATGTGGATCTCACCTACTTCATTTAAAATGCATTCTTTCATGCATTCTTCTTGCATGGCGAACAAACAAATGAAAATGAACATGTTAGAATTAGTACTTACCTCTATTATGGCTTCATCCATCCCTTGATCCATTGCATGATGAAGCGTGTCCATCGAGATGTTTTGAAACTAAAGTTTCCAAGTTGGGATCGTCTTTCTTGATCGATCTCCATGTTCCTTCCTTTGGGCATTAGTATACTTACTTATATGCCCGATTTAGCCTTTAATCTTAACAAAACTCTAAGGATACATGAATGCAAGTAGATAGAAGGATTTCACCATATCCCATAAGAGACTAGGTCAAATATCTTCAATGAGTACTATAATCATATATAGAATGAGTTCTATGCATATTCTATGCATGCCGATAGTTAAATGCAAACCACCTATCAATTTCTTCTATAAATAGTACAGCACAATGGTTCTTGGATTACCAAACAATTGAAGCTTCATAGGAATAAAACAAGTTTGCTTCTATTACCAGAACACATTTATATATTAGGAATTAGGTATCTCTACTATGTTCTACTATGTTCTACTATGTTCTTCATAAAGACATACCCGACCATTGAGCACAGCCCCCTCCTATGATGTTAGAGATGAAAATAGCCTATGGGTGAGTCGATTATGGCGTTCATGCACCCTACTTGTGTGTGTCATAACTTCAAACAACAAACACCTAAAAAAAAACTTATCTTTGGAGACGTTCCCTTGTGGAAGTTTGAGAATAAAGAAACACATCGTTTCCTCAATCTTTATGCTTCATCTTTGTCCTTCAAGATGAACTTGAGTTTTTGCATGAGATCTTCGAAGAGTAACTCACGAACTCTCACATGCAAGAAGAATGAGTGCTAAAGCGAATTCGGCGAGGAGTGTCTCTTTAATCCCATATACAGGTTTTTGCTGATGTGATGTCTCTATATAATAAAAGACGACAGGTGACTAGAAACAAGTGTGAGGCGGTTGGTTGGGTGGTTGGGCCTTTTGCCTCTTGAGGCGGGGGCGAGGGTTCAACCCCCACCGGAAACATGTAAGGGACATGTTATCATGGAAACTTGTATCTTGTGGCTAATATGCCACCGTTTGTCCTCCCTCATGGTAGTTGTGACCGCAGTCTAACCTAGCTATGTAAACCCCTGTTCTTGTGGGATAAGGGGGGTCTCATGGGTACTATGCCCTTCCTTGTACAGTTGCAATTTCAAAGTTAAAGCCTGGAGGAGTAGACCTCGATTGAACCTCCATTTTTTAAAAAAAGTGTGAGGTAGCGTGGTGAGCACCTCTCTCCTTGCAATGACTCAGGGCGTCTGAGCTTGACGGACGGTCTGACTGGCGGGGGGCTGAAACCAGCCTTGCACGTTGAATAAGGGTAGTACTTGGCTACCCAGTCCCACATCCATGTGTCATATGCCCGGGGTCATATGAGGATTCTTTTTAGGCTCCGAAGATAAAGCTCGTCACATGCGTCCAAAGAGAGAGCTCTTCGTCTTGCTTGACCAACTAGAAATCAAAGCGTTCTTTGCAAGCTGACTAAAATAATCGAATCTTTCACAAGATCTAATAGGCTCTGCATACCAATGTTGTGAAGTCAAAGTAACTACAAGTAAACTAACTAGCAAGAGTACACAAGCAACTAGTCTAGTCCAGCCACATGACCAGCCACATGAAGAGAGAGTATGTATCCACCCATCCAACTCCACCCATATATATACCACTAAGCCAAGGGGGTGCATGTCCTTGGGTTTGGCCAAGTTTCTAGCCAAGTGGCCCTCATGTGGACACTTTCCCAAGCGGGATCACATAGCTTTTAATTTCCCAAGGTCTATCACATGCCTTCTAAATCAAATGAGGATTCTTCTCTCAAGTACACACAAGGTGGCTCCTAGAGAAGCTTCTCCCAAGACTATGGTTCCCACACCTTAAAATAAATCAAGCCTAAGGTTCTAACCATTCAATTGGGAGCTCATATATTCAAGGGCTAGACCAAAGCAAACATACATCATATTCTAATCTTTAGAACCCATATGTTTAACCTTCTGAACCCATGAATTATACAACAGCCTTCTTGCCACAAGGCAAGTCACATAAAGACTAGGTACCATTCTTCATTATAGCATAATATTCAGATTGCATAGCAGCCATCCAATTTTCTGAATTTTGTGCTTCTTCAAATGAAATAGGCACATTCTCATTACAGAGACTAGACTCAGCCATAGCATAGCAATCTAATGCAAAAGAGGCACTATGAGAGCATGATCGAGTATGATCTGATAGAGGTGCATCTAATTTGCTATCATGCAAAGTCTACACCAACCATTTTGGCATAGTTTTTGCCTGGTCAATATCAGCTCTCTCATCAACAAGTGCATCATGTAGGTCTGCATCAGAAATGGAATGATCTGCATCATCACATGAAACGTGAAAAGGCTGAGAAGTTACCTCGTTAGGACTAGCACTAGACTATCCACCTGTAAAAAGAGGCAGTAAAGTATCATACATGTCTTTGGAGCTAACAGATGTCTCCATAGTACATGAAAGTAAGGGCTGAATAACATCTTCCACAAAAACAACATCACGGCTAACCAGAATGCGTTTAGTCTGTGGATGATACAGACGATAACCTTTACTTTCAGAATTGTAACCAACAAAATTACATTTTATTGCTTTATCATCTAATTTTCTGCGATGTTGTTCAGGCACTAATGCATATGCCAAACAACCAAAAACATGTAGATGAGCAAGAGATGGCTTGCAACCATGCCAAGCCTCATATGGAGTGATAGACTGCAGGGCTTTAGTGGGACACTTTTTACGTACATATGATGCGCACATGACAGCCTCAAGCCAGAAACTATGTGGTAAAGACTGACTCTTGACCATACACCTCGCCATCTCTATGAGTGACATGTTCTTCCACTCAACAACCACATTCTGTTGAGGTGTATACGGTACTATACACTGATGTTTTATCCCACTTTCAGCTAGAAATGCAGTAAAGTCAAAAGACATATATTCCCCCCCTCGATCAGAATTGAGGGTTCCCATTTTACATGCTGATGGATTTTCAGCCAAAACCAGAAACTGTTTGAAGCACGTAAACACTTTGGAATTTGCCTTCAATGGAATACCCATGCATGCCTGGAAAAATCATCTATGAAAGTCACGAAGTGAAGACAATTCCCAAAAGAAGGTGTCTGTATAGGACCACAGACATCACTATGTACAAGCTGCAATTTTTGAGTAGCCTGAACTGAACCATCTTTTGGAAAGGAGGAATGCTACATTTTGCCCAAAATACAGCCTTCACAAACATGTTTTCTAGGTGCCTCAAATTTGGGCAAAGAGGACACCATTTCAGATTTTTGTAGGCATAGCAAACTAGCAAAATTCAGATGACCAAAGCCTGCATGCCAAAGCTTTGCATCTGACATAGCCTGAGAATCATGTACTGCACATACCAAATCATTTATAAATCTTTCGTAGTCTATGAGCTTATATAGCCCATGACATAAAATGCCAAAAGCAATAATGATGTTGCTATTTGATAGATCATGAACTGTACATCTGTCATCAACAAATTTCACAACCAAGCCAATCTTGGCTAATGCAGAAACTGATAACAGATTTTTCTAGATCCCTGGCACAAATAAAGCATCTGAAAAAGTGAAAGAACTACCATTAGCAGTATTCAAAATGATCTTACCAACTCCCATAACAGGATAAGAGGAGTTGGTGGTGCATGTAACAGTATTCCCTGTAGGCATAGGCTCGAGTGAAGAGAAGAAACTGCACTGTGAGGTAATATGTTTGGTCGCCCCACTATCAAAGTACCGAAAGCGTCTACCGCAGACATGCACTACTCATGAGAAGATGGGTCAAAACTGCAAACAGTAGTAAACGCCCATTCTTCATCTTGCACAAGATTAGCAGACTTTGTTTTCGGTGTAGAGGCCTATGCAACAACCATTCCGGCCTCTTTCTTCTTTGCCTCTTTAGCAGCCAATTTTGGATAGCTCTTAATGACATGATCATTTGCTTTACAATATTTGCAAAACAATTTTTGCTTTTCTGATTTCTTCTCGTCTTTGGCTTCCTTCTTCGAATGTGCAGCATTTATAGATTTCTACTTACTACTAGAAGAGCTCTCCTTTGCCGTTTTGACTAGCCAGGAAAGCTTGATATGCAACACGCATAATAGACATGTTCTGCCTAGACTGATCTTCCTGCAACAGAACAAAGACTAACTCCTCAAATGACAAGGCATTTGGATTGCCTTTCATCATCAAACGAAGAGTAGAAGCAAAACTCTGATATGAGTCAGGAAGACCATTCAAAATGGTCTGGACAAGTGAGCTATCTAGTATAACTTCATCAGCAAAAATCAACTCTTCTTTCAAATCCTTGATCTTTGTGAGAAAATTGTCCATCGAATCACCTGCATTCATGTGTTCACTCTCCAATTGTTTTCGGTACAATTGAAAACTGTCCATCGAATCACCTTCATTCATGTGCTCACTCTCCAATTGTAAGCAACATAAGCCTCACTCCTAGCCTGATACAATGTGGTAAGTGTATCCTAAGCATCCTTAGCTATTCTGTAAGAGTGAATGTGAGGAATAGTGGCACGTTTGATAGACAAAGCTATCAATGCATGTGCCTGAGCATCTCTGCCATCCCAACGAATTTTCTCTACAATAAATGCAACAAAAACAGTAGCACAAACAAGAATCCGTAGAATATCATCATCTTCAACACCATCTCCATGAGCTCCAGCACCTGTATTTGCAGTACCTATATTTGCAGGTGTAACAGGACGTCTTTCAACACCCTGCACAATATTCCATAGTCCTTTTGTGACCAATACATGATGCATCATATAAGCCCACAATGGATAATTCGTACCATCCAACTTATCCTCAATAGCCAACATACGAAATACATCACTACTTTCAGCCATGGCCACTGACTAAAATACCTTGATGCAAAAAAATGATTGTATCTGAAAAAGTTGAACAGAATAGTTCTGCTAGACCTGTAGCAGACTTTGAGATGCTTATACTGGTGAACCAAAACTGATATATATCTTTGGCACAAAAAGACGAAATAATCTGCACAAGTGCTATGATAGTGCATTTGGAGGAGGAAACAAGCTCAAATCACGATTTCAAAACTACAAAGTGAAGCAATTTTGAACTTTGAAACACCTTGAGTATGCTTACCAAATTTCGTGCAATTCTGAGACTACAAGCGGAAAGGTGTAGACAATGCCCTAGATGAAGCGGCAACCTACTCTGATACCAATTGTTGGGGTTAGACATCTACGGAAGCATGTGAACAACACAAGGAAGAAGAAGAGGCTTGGAGCACAACACACAATACTGAATGTATTAGCACTAGAATGTACAAAGATAAGTAGCCCATTAGGGCAATAGGTGTATATACAAGCTGGGGGAAAAAACCTCCTAAAGAGGGAAAAAAGTGCCCCGATGGTCCTAGAGTGTTCACATGCATCACTAGCTAAATATATCAACACAACCAGCATAGTCAAAATCTGCGTAACCAATAATGGATGCTTTCCCTCTACCTAAGCATAGACACTTGTCCTTACTGCCACTCAAATATCTTAAAATCATCTTGATCGCTTCCCAATGTTTCTTGCCAGGATTAGACATATATCTGCTCACAAGTCCCACCGCAAATGCAATGTCTAGTCTTGTAGCTACCATAGCATACATGAGACTACCAACAACAGATTGATAGGGAATTTTGGTCATGAATTCCTTTTCCTCATCTTATTTGGGGCAATCATCCTTGCTCAATTTCACATATGTGGGTAAAGGTGTACTCAATGCCTTTTCAACCTATATATTGAGCCTGTGAAGTACATTGGATATGTACTCACTTTGAGACAAGAGTAATGCGCATGCCAAGAATATGTTTGGCATCCCCCAAATCCTTCATATCAAATGTCTAACTCAACTTCTTTTTAAGAATTGACAAATCGTAAGAGGACTTCCTAGCAATCAACATATCATCGACATAAAGTATCAAGCATATCAAGCTACCATCTGAGCATCTCTTTGTGCAGAGACAATGATCCTCATTGCTTTGAGAATAGCCTTGAGACTTCATAAAAGCATCAAACTTTGGATACCATTGTCTAGGGGACTGTTTAAGTCAATACAAGCTCTTCTTGAGCTTACAAGCTAGACTTTTCTTGCCAAGAACTACATAACCCTCTGGTTGTTCCATATAGATCTCATCTGTAAGATCTCGGTAGTCATCTTGACCACTAGAGAGAAGATTTCCTCGAAATCAACACCATGTTGTTGCTTAAAACCCTTTGCAACAAGTTGTGCTTTATACTTTGGAGAAGCACTATCTGATGTGAATTTCAGCTTATATACCCATTTACATGGTAAAGCTTTCCTGCCCTTTGGCAAAGGCACTAAATCCTAAGTACCATTATTGCAAATAGAATCCAACTCACTCTTCATGGCACACTCCCACTTGACATGATCCTCTGTCTGCATAGCCTCTTTGTAGCAAGAAGGCTCATCGACATCTATTAACATAACAAAATCTAAACCTGGAACATATCTATCAGGTGGATGTGAGACATGTGTAGAGCGTCTCAATGGTTGTTGAACATGAATATATGTAGACTAATCTAATCCGACATTCTCTTGAATGTCCCTATGTGCAGCATTTTGCATGCTAACTAGAGGACTAGTATCCTCAAACACCACTCTTCTCACTTCGACCTCCTTAATGGGTTGTTTATGCATCTTAAACTCATTGAAAATGACATCACTACTTTTGATCAATGACCGTGTTTCAGAATCCCATAAGCAATATCCAAATTGTCCTTCTCGACCATATCCAAGAAAAATGCATTTCTTTGACTTATGGTCCAACTTTTGTCTAAGATTCTTGGGTATATGAACATATGCTTCACAAGCAAAAACTCAAAGATGATCATAATATGGTGGCTTCCCTGTCCATAACTCTTGTGCCACTCTCAGATCTTTGGCAGTACTAGGTGAAAGGCTAATCACATGAACTGCAGTCAATACTGCTTCTACCCAAAAGCCTTGTCAGAGGTTTGCATGATGCAACACAGAAACTACTCTATCTTGAATAGTTCTATTCATCCTTTCAGCTACACCATTCTGTACTAGGGTATAAGGAGTTGTAAACTCTCTACGAATCCCTCTAGACTGATAGAAAAGGTTGAATTCATGTGAGGTATACTCACCTTCATTATCTGAATGTAAAGCCTTAAGCTTAGTTCCTTTTTCAGTTTCAACCGAAGCAAGCCATTTTCTAAAAGTAGGGAATACCCCATCCTTCGATTTGATAGGATATGCCCAAACTTTTCTAGTAGCATCATCTATGAAAGTGACAAAGTAAAGAGAACCACCTAAGGACCTAGTGGGCATAGGACCACACACATCTGTATGAACAAGATCTAAAGGTTGAATTGAAGAGTCAATGTGCGTTTTTGTTTGCTTTCCATATTGACAATGCTCACAAAATGAAAAATCAAAGAAAGATAACACAGGTAAGTAGCCAGAATGAGAAAGATTTTCCATTCCACTATGAGATATATGGCCCAAATGACCATGCCAAATACAAGCCATAGGTTGTTTAGTAACAGCTAACAAGTGTTCTTTGTGTGATACAAATAAAGGATAAAGCGAGCCAACTTTGTTTCCTTTTGAAATAACCATATTGCCCTTTGATATACGAAAGGACTGATCATAGAAGACCAGCTTGTAACCAAGGTCATCAAGTTGACCAACTGACATCAAACTGCATGATAATTGAGGTACATGGCATACATTATGGATAGTAAATTTTGAACCATCAATGAACTTCACCCCACATCTCCAATCCCCACAACGTCACACTGGTAAGAGTCACCAAGTCTCACGCTACCAAGAGACTTTGTTGCATAATTAGAGAACCATTCTCTGTGTGGTGTCACATGGAAAGAAGCACCAGAATCTAGCAGCCACGTGTGGGAAAGAGATTCAGCCATAAGAGCCTCAGTTGGCACAATACTATCAAGTGTCACTTTATTCAATCTTCACAGTCAAGGTAGATGGTGCAGGTAACTGTTTAACATGCCCATAAACATTCTATCCTTTACCTTTAGCATTCTTTAATGCATAACAATCATTCTTCATGTGTCCTTTCTTATGACAATAATGGCATTCGATATCCCTCTTCCTTGATTTACTTCTACTCTTATTCTATTGACCATTCTTTTCCTTGTTCTTGATCCTGCCACGTTGCTAATTCTTTCCTTGGTAAGAATTGTGAACATTATATGCATCCCCACTCTTAGTGCCAACCATAGATTTTCTACGAATCTCGTCCCTCAAGAGTGCTCCACATATGTCATCATAGACGAGTTTACCACTAGGTGCACTATTGCTAATAGCTATGCAAAATGTGTCCCATGATGATGGCAAGGTGCATAACAACAATACTGCTTTCATTTCATTATCCATATCCATTTTTTGAGCATGTAACTGAGAGAACATAGCATCAAACTCATTTAGATGAGCAGCAACATTATCTATGTCCTTCATACAAAGTTCATATAATCTTCTCATCAGATACACTTTATTTGATGCCGTCTCTTTTTCATATGTATTTCATAACTTCTTCCAAACCTCTTTTGCACTTTCACAATCTAATATTGTAAAGTAAACATTATCTGCTAGGTGCAAATGAATGGTAGACCTGACCATTTCATCTAACTCATCCCAATCATCTTCATCCATGTCAGCAGGCTTCTTTGAAATTCCATTTACTGGCTTTCATTGCCTCCTTTGAATCAACACAACTTTAATTTGATTCTTCCATAGAGCAAAGTTTGTGCCATCAAAATTTTGGATCTCAAAATGGTCTTTGCCCTAGAAGTTATAGCTCCTCCTCGAAACACTACCTGTAGACATTGATCCACCAGATGTGATTGAGACCTCTGATGCCATGATGATAGAGTACTGAATAGAATGATAATGGAGGTAGAAGAGTCAAAACACCAACGAATAAGTTTATCAAGGAGTAAATCGACCATTGTATAGTTGACAGAATGAAAAAATCTAGAAAAATTTTGCCAGAGTATCCTCTGCAAAATGAGCATATGACCAGTGCCAAAATATCATAAAACTGCAAGTACTGACATGTTTACCTGCATAGTGAATCACTGACTCCACTGCATATAATCAATTACCCAATAGAAGCTAACTAGGCTTATCGAGCACCTATGAACAACTATCATACATCTCCTATGGCGAGGCTGGGTAAGTCTTCCACCCGCATCACCGAAGAGACCCCAACATCTGGGTGTCTCCCAATTATTAAAACCTCAGCACGACCCTCTTTATCAAATGTAAAAGGCCTTATGCAGAAACCATAACCGTTATATCAATGACCACATGGGTGTACATAAGCGGTATCCATAAAAGCGTACATGGTGTGTATGTGCTCAATATATGCAATAAAATGACACTAAAAGGCTGATTGTGTAGCCCAAAAGACTATCCAACAACACCTTTAGGCTCGAAAACCTGCATAAACTTGCAGCACCTGCTCCCACCAAAACTGAAAACCTTTCGAGAAACCTGTAGTTTTACGAGTGTGGCTGAAAACACAGCCCCAAAGGTTGATATTTATTTTTAGAGAAGTACAAAGAACACTCTTCTTGATGTTCTTGGACATGTCTGAAGGGAACTGTGTGCGAAAGTATTCCAGAATGGCTCCAAAATACACCCAAAAATGCTTCAAAAATAGGCTTTGAAAGCAAAGAATGAAGCTTTGAGGGACCGAAACATGTTCAGGGTAATATTAAATTTAGTCTTTTCCCTTCTTCAGACACCACAAGAGTGTAGCTTAGTCTTTTCCCTGCATGGGTATATCAATTGAAAGCAAAGTCAAAAGTGTTCATGTGCTTCAAACAGTTTTTGCTTTTGGTTGAAAATCTATCAGCATGTAAAACGGGCACCCTTTGGTTTGATCGAGGGGGGAATATATGTCTTCTAACTTTAATGCCGTTTTGGCTGAACATGGGATAAAACGTTAGTGTACAATGCCATATACACTTCAACAAAATGGATTTGCTGAATGGAAGAATAGGTCAGTCATGGAGATGGTGAGGTGTATGGTCAAGAGTCAGGCTTTACCACATAGTTTTTGGCTTGAGGCTGTTATGTGTGTAGCATATGTACTTAACAGGTATCCCACTAAAGCGTTACAGTCTATCACTCCATATGAGGCTTGGCATGGATGCAAGCCATCTATTGCTCATCTGCGTCTTTTTGGTTGTCTGGCATATGCATTAGTACCTGAACAACATCGTAGAAAATTGGATGATAAAGTAGTGAAATGTATTTTTGTTTGGTACGGTTCTGAAAGCAAAGGCTATCATTTGTATCATCCATAGACCAAACTCATTTTGGTTATCTGTGATGTTTTTGTGGAAGATGCTATTCAACCCTTACTTTCATGTACGAAGGAGACATCTGTTAGCTCCAAAGACATGTATGATACTTTACTGCCTCTTTTTACAGGTGGATATTCTAGTGCTGGTCCTAATGAGGCAACTTCTTAGCCATTGCAGGTTTCATGTGATGATGCAGATCATTCTATTTCTGATGCAGATTTACATGATGTACTTGTTAATGAGAGAGCTGATATTGAGGAGGCAAAAACTATGCCAAAATGGCTAGTGCAGACTTTGTGTGACAACAAATTAGATGCACCTCTATTATATCGTACTCATTTAGGCTCTCATAGTGCCTCTTTTGCATCAGGTTGCTATGCTATAACTGCATCTAGTCTCTGTGATGAGACTGAACGTGTTTCGTGTGATGAAGCACAAAATTTTGAACATTGGATGGCTGCAATGCAATCTAAATATGATGCTATCATAAAAAATGGTACCTGGTCTTTATGTGACTTGGCTCCTGGCAAGAAGGCCAGTGGCACTAAGTGGATATACAAGCTAAAGTGTAAGACTAATGGAAAAGTCTCTCATGGAGATGATGATGTGTATGAAAGTTAGGCTTTACCACATAGCTTCTTGCTTGAGGATATTATGTGTGGAGCATATGTACTTAATAGGTGTCCCACAAAGTCACTGCAATCTATCTCTCCATACAAGTCTTTGGCATGGTCACAAGCCATCTATTTCTCATCTTTGTGTCTCTGATTTTATCACATATGCATTCACAACAACACAAGAATTTGGATGATAAAGTAGTGAAATATATTTTTGTTGGGTATATTTCAAAAAGCAAAGGCTATCGTCTATTTTATCCATAGACTAAACACATTTTGGTTAGTTGTGGTGTATTTTTGTTGAAGATGCAATTCAACCATTAAATTCTTTTACAAGGAGACTTCACTTATATCTAGAGATGTGTATGTCACTTTGCCGCCTCTTTTTAGAGGTGGACAATCAAGTGCTAGTCCAAATGAGGCAATTTGTTAGCCTTTATAGGTTCCACACGATGACACTAATCATTATATTTTCGATGTAGATTTACATGATGCACTTGTTCATGAGAGGGCTGGCATAAAAAAGGCTAAACTAAATGGTTGGTTTAGAATTTGAGAGATGGCAAATTAGATGCACCTCTCTCACATTGTCCTCATTCACGCTCTCATAGTGCTTCCTTTGCATCAGATTGCTATGCAATGGCTGCCTCTAGTCTTTGTGATGAAAATGAGCCTATTTCTTTTGATGAAGCAAAAAAGTCAAAAAATTGGATGGTTGCTATGAAATGAGAATATGATGTTATTATGAAGAGTCATAAGCATTATGGAAGAATTGACATGTATAAGGCTAGGCTTGTTGCAAAAGGTTATGCTCAAGAGACAGGCATTGATTTTGATGAGACCTTTGCATCCACATGTCAAATGACCATTTTTCCTAGCATTTGTGCACTTGCAACTCATCATGGTTGGAATGTAGATTAATTGGACATTAAAATTGCATTTTTGAATGGTGACTTACATGAAGATATGTATGTATTTCAACCCCATGGTTTTGTGCAAAAAGGGCATGAAAATAAAGTGTGGAGGTTGAACAAGGCATTGTATGCTTCGAAGCAAGCACCATGTGCTTGGTATGAAAAGATACATGCCTACTTGATTGCACATGGTTTTGAGAATAGTCCAAATGAAAGCACCTTATATGTTAAGTGTGCAAATGATGTACTTCAGATCATTGTTGTGTATGCTGATGATATGCTTCTCACTCATCCTAATGAGAAGCATATTGGTGAATTTAAGGCCGATTCGCATGCCTCTTTTGAGATGTCAGATTTTGGTCATTTGCATCATTTTTTGGGCATTCACTTTATGCAAGTTGATGGGGGAATAACTTTGTGTCAAAAAAATATATTCACACGTTTGTTACCATTAGTGTCCATGTGAAAGACCAAATGTGTTGGAGCAAGTCTATGACAAGCCTAAGTATTGGCTTGAGTCCCACAAAGTCGTAGAAGAAGCCTTAAAATGAAGACAATGTAAAGTTCACTTGTGAACTACCTCTTGTAACTTTTGAAGAGTTTACTTAATGTAAAAGTGAAAGAATCTTAAGTGGTTGAGTCCACTTGATCAAAAAGGGAAAGAGGAGCCACAAATTCGTGATTTGTGGTAGATAGAGAATCAAATCAATCACTAATTGATTGGAGAGTAATTGAGGGAAGTTAGCCTCCCAAACTCAACTATAAATAGATGGCAGCTTTAGTCGTGGTTAGAGAGACCTATGTGAAGACCTCCAAGAGCTGAGCTTTATGACATATCAAGGTGTGATTCCAAGGCACACATATGTATGAGTAAGTCCATTGTATTGTAATATCAATATACTTTCATTTTCATGATCATTTGAGTTCATATTTCCATGTTCTTGTGAAGTGTACTACTCACTGCCATATCTCTCAGTTTTCTTAGTCAGATTGCAGAGATGGTTTCTCTGAGCTTGGTGCATCATTTTCAGTGATTTGACTTGTTAAAGTTAGCTCTATAAGTCTACTATATTCTCACCAATTTTCATTTCATTTGGGTGCTTCAATCTTCAGTTGTATTCAGTTGAAGTCAACCCTGTCTGTTCATTTTCACTTCTCTGTCAGGTACCCGACTTTTTTACTCATCTTGTCAGAGCTGTTTCTCAGTGTGTACGTACCCAAATTCAATGATTTAAAGCTTTTTTGATTCAACGTACTGTCTAGTATAAGCATACAATTTTCCATAATCATTGGATTCTTAAATATTGAGTTATGTTTATTTTGCTGATCATTGGTCTTATTACTATAGCAGCCCGTGAAAATCAGGATGACATCATCACTTGTTAAACATCATTCTCAGTGTGTGGTTCATTATTTTTGATGAGATTACTCTTGAAAGTTATCTCTTTAAGTTAGCTAGACTTCCCCAAGAGGAATTAAGCTAATTGCTTCTGTGCTCAGAGAATTTTGCAAAACACTGGACAGGTGTATGAACCAAAATAGCAAGTTCTTCACCTCTGAGCTAACTCCAACTTATTTGTTTTGATCTATCTTTTTGAGAGTGATCTTCCAAGGTACATAGGGTATCTAATACATCCATTGGCAAGCTAAAAGGGCCCACCACATACTCTTGGAGTTCATTTGGCTGGTGTAGATCAAGGATTTTGCAACACCTCTTCATCTTCTAGCACATACCTATCCATCTCTTCACAGTGGTATTAGAGCAAGGTTGGACAACATGGCAGATGGATTTCCTTCATCAATTGACAAATTGGACAGAGGTAACTACTCAGCTTGGTCATTAAGAATGGAAGCCTATCTCCAAGGTAGAAGTTTATATGGTTATGTGGCTGGAGATGAAGTTATGCCAAGTTTCAGGAACAAAAGTCAACCAACACAAGAAGAGCAAGAAAGATTGAGCACATGGTGCTCCAAGGATGCACTTGCAAGGTCTTATCTCCTCAACTCTATCTCAGATTTTTTTTTGCCTCACATTAGAAGTTTTAAGACATCTCAGGAAGTGTGGGATGCAATTGAAGCTTTCTTCTCTTCAAGTACCAAAGCTAGGAAGCATCAACTATGGATGGATTTCACAACTCTCAAGAAGGCTCCCAAACAAAATGTGACTGATTTTGTCACAAAGCTCAAGGACATAGCAGATTAGTTGGGAAGCATTGGAGAGGTAATAGATGAAGAGAAAATTGTAAGGCAAGTCATCAATGGCTTGAAGGCAGATGACAAGTGGGAAGCATTCACCACAGCTATGGATTTGTACATGGACATGCATGTACCTGATTTCAATACACTCATTGGACAACTACTTACTCAAGAGGCAAAGCTTATAAAAAATGGAGAAAACTCTAAAGGTAATCAATCTTCAGCTTTATACACTGATAAAAGCAAGTCCAAAGATAACAAAGGAAAGGCAAAGAAAGTGGATGATGAAGGAGGTACATATCAAGTTAACTATGCAGGTAGAGGAAGACATGGTAGAGGTAGAGGAAGAGGAGGTAGACAAGGCAGGGGGAGATCCCAAGTCTCCAACCCATGTTCTATTTGTGGACTAACTAATCATACAACTGAAAATTGCTTTAGGAATTCCAAGAATCAAAGAGGCAGAGGATACAATAGAGGAAGTTATGGCTACTCAAGAGGAAGGTTCAATAATTATCATGGCAACTACAACAACTACAATCATTCAAACTATCAAGGAGGCTACAAAGGAAGGAGAGACTTCAATAACTACACAGAAGACTCAAACAAAGAGGATTCATTATTGATCATGAACATGGCTATGCCACAAGGTAAATCTGATGAGCATGTTTTCTACATAGATTCAGGTTGTTCAAATCATGTGGTAGGAAATGTGGCCCTCCTATCAGATTTAGAAGATCCAAGGAATAAGCATGAGGTACAAATAGGAGATGACACAAGACATCCTGTGGAGAAAATAGGCAATGTCAAAGCACCTGATGGAAACATCAACCTACTCAGTAAGGTACTCTATGTCCCTACCATTACAAAGAATTTGATAAGTGTTGGGCAGATAGTAGAGAAAGGGTTGCAAGTGAGGTTCACAAAAGCAAGAGCATTTGTTGAAGATCCAAGTCACGGATTCAGAAGAATTGCAAAAGGTGAAAAGACAGGTAGATTGTTCACATCTGAGTTACAAGACACTAGAAACATTGCTCTCTTTAATTATGGTAGTCAGACACTCACAGAATTGGAAGTATGGCACAAAAGGTTAGCACATATTGGTGAAAGGTCATTAAAGCAAATTTGCAGGGACCAAAGTGTACTTGGACTCCCTAACTTGTCAAAACAACATATGATTTATAAGTGTAGTGCATGTCAATTTGGAAAGTCTCACAGGTTACCATTCATGAAGAAAGGTTATATGCATGGAGATCTCTTGGAGTTGGTCATACAGATGTATGGGGACCTAGCAAGGAAGCTTCAATATCTCGATCAAGGTATTATGTCTCCTTTATTGATGATTGCAGCAGATGGACTATCCTATTCTTTATGAAACACAAAGATGAAGTTTTTTCATGTTTCAAAAGATATTTGGCTCTTGTGGAGAATCAAATAGGTAAATCACTAAAAAGGCTAAGGTCAGATGGAGGGGGGGAATACTTCTCCCATGAGTTTGATTCTTTTCTTCAAGAAAGAGGAATCAAAAGAGAGGTAACTACAAGGTACACTCCTGAGCAAAATGGAGTGGCAGAAAGGAGGAATAGGACAATTGTTGAAGTTGCAAGGTCCATGTTAAATGAAAAGCATTTGCCTAATTATTTATGGGCTGAGGCTGTATCTACAACCACTTACTTGATTAACAGGTTGCCTTCAAAATCCCTTGATGTGATGACTCCATATGAGGCT
This sequence comes from Ceratopteris richardii, assembly GCA_020310875.1. NCBI lineage: Eukaryota > Viridiplantae > Streptophyta > Polypodiopsida > Polypodiales > Pteridaceae > Ceratopteris > Ceratopteris richardii. The sequence continues at coordinate 155,987,994 of CM035409.1, forward strand.
TGGAATGGAAGAAGACCAAGCTTAGATCACTGTAAAATTTTTGGATGTATTGCTTTTGCTCATGTTCCTTCACAGGTTAGAGGCAAGATGGATCCAAAGGCAGAAAGGTGTGTATCTATTGGATATGACAACAATCAAAAGGGCTACAGGTTATACAACCCTACCAACAAAGGATTCTTGGTAAGCAGAGATGTAGTTTTTGATGAAAACAATTCATGGTATGAAGATTCATGCAGGAAGGTCAATTTAGCATATGATCTTGAAGAAGATTTTCCAAAGCTTGGGAGAGAACAACCGAAGATTGAAGAACAAGACACCTTAGAGGATGATGAAGAATCTGAGATGGAAAAGATCAAAGCATGGAAGTCTAAAGGTTAAGCAAAATTGCAGGAACTTGGACATGAGGCAGAATCATCACATCATGGCCTAAGAAGATCTATGAGGGAAAAGAAAAAACCAGAAAGGTATGGGTTTGACACCTCATTAGTAACTAAACATTCCATCTACATAGCACATGATATAAACCAAGAGGAGCCATCATCCTTTGAAGAGGCCAAAACAAAAACAGAATGGAAGCATGCAATGAAGGAAGAGATTGAAGCACTTGAGGAAAATAACACTTGGGATTTGGTGCCCAAGACTTCATCCATGAAGGTAATAGGCTCAAGATGGGTCTATAAACTCAAGAAGAATTCTAATGGTTCCATTAACAGGTATAAGGCAAGGATTGTAGCAAAAGGCTTTGCACAAACTCAGGGAATTGATTATGAAGAGACCTTCTCTCCTTTGGCAAAGATGCCTACTATTAGGGTTTTTCTTAGTATTGCCTCTTCCAAGAATTGGAAGATACTTCAACTAGATGTAAAGAATGCGTTCTTGAATGGTTGGATAACAGAAGAGGTATATATGGCACAACCACCTGGTTTTGAGAATCAAGTTTATCCTGATTATGTGTGTAAACTTAACAAAGCATTGTATGGTCTCAAGCAAGCTCCAAGAGCTTGGAATTTGAGGCTTGTTTCATTCTTGCACGACAAAGGCTTTCAACCAAGCAAGGCAGATCCTTCACTCTTTATTGAAAAGAGTAATTCTGAGATCATCTACCTATGTGTATATGTAGATGATATTATATTGACAGGAAATGATGTAGATGGTATGAAGAAGATCAAAGATCAGATGAGAGAAGAGTTCAAGATAAGTGATTTGGGTTCACTTACCTACTTCCTAGGTTTGGAAGTTGTCTACAAAGATCATGGTTTGTTTCTCACTCAAAGAAAGTACATTAAGGACATGGCAAAATTCAAGATGCAAGATTCTAAGATTGCAGGTACTCCAATGGAGGTCAATCACAAATTGAGCTCACATGAAGGTGAACTCATAGAGGACATCACATCATATCAAAGTCTAGTGGGTAGTCTCAACCATGCCACATTGACAAGAGTAGATATATGGCATGCACATTACTCGTGATAGGAGTAAAAGATGCATATACTCGTCTCAAAGTGAGTACATATCCAAAGTACTTCACAGGTTCAATATGCAGGGTGGAAAGGCATTGAGTACACCTTTACCCACATATGTGAAATTGAGCAAGGATGATTGCCCCAAATTAGATGAGGAAAAGGAATTCATGACCAAAATTCCCTATTAGTCTACTGTTGGTAGTCTCATGTATGCTATGGTAGCTACGAGGCCATACATTGCATTTGCAGTGGGAGTTGTGAGTGGATATATGTCTAATCCTAGCAAGAAACATTGGGAAGCGGTCAAGATGATTTTCAGGTATCTGAGTGGCACTCAAGACAAGTGTCTATGCTTAGGTAGAGGGAAAGCATCCATTATTGGTTACACAAATTCTAACTATGTTGGTTGTGTAGTCAATCGTAAGTCTACGGCAAGGTACATTTTTCATTTTGGTGGAGGTGCGATCTCCTAGAGATCTTGTTTTCAAGAATGTACAACTATTTCTAGCACAGAAGCAGAGTATGTTTGTAGAGGAGGTACTAGGGTATCTACTTTTAGTAGGAGCATGCACCATGCACTTCCAGTACTTTGCCTAATCAAGGGAGGTTCTCCTTAGGGAAATATACCCTTTAACATTTCTGTGAGCATGCAGATAACAATAATTGTACAGAATTGTAAATACTCAGGGAGAAGACAAATGACAATAGTGGAAGACTAAACCACTCCTTAGTTGGAACAGATGATTACAACGTAAGCAAAGGAAATGCTCCAAAAGCTGATGCTCTATGCTGACATGTCAATCTAGAACAAAACAGAATCAATATAAGAGATTCGTCCAATAAAATGAACACAACTAGATGAAGACTTGCACTGCTTAGTACAAAGGTATGAAGACTTGCTCTAATGGAAGAGCATGGAAATACCACTGACTCAAACTGAATGACAAAACCAAGCCACTTCTTTACACTACAGTGCTATTAGCCCTCCACTGTGAAGCCCACGCTCTCTATCCTCACCACATAGTGACTTCCTACAATAGGCTTGTAGCCATAGTGTGCAAAGAGAGGACAAAAAGAGATGCCAAAAATAAGCTCTATACCTCTCTGTATCTCTGCATATCTCCAATGAGTACTAGTCCATTGCTTTTATAGGCTCCAATAGGCCAAGAGGGCCTTGCCGATTCCTCTCGTCCACTGATCATGTGCCGATCGATTGCCCAAAATTGGAGGGGTAGATCAAATATGCCACCAGTTTTGAATTGGATCCTCAAAAATAGGAAGTCGTCACGACAACAGGCATTTAACCTCTTACACTTTTACCACTTACACTTTTACTGTCACTTTTGAATGTAAGCTGACATCCTCATTATGTGCCGCCCGTGATATTGGAATGACCCTCAGAGGCACATCCTTCACATAATTCACATAATTCTTGTAGTAGCTTTTGACCCTTGCATATTCAGTGGGAGAAATGGTGGGTGGTGCGGGTGATGGTGGGACAGTGGAATGGAGGAGAGTTGATTCTAACTCCACCAATCCAAGAGCCCAATGAATTCCTTAATTGGAAGAGTCATCTTCTACATACTAGAAAAGCATCAACGTAACAACATCAAGAACTTTTGCCAAAGCATGTACAATATGAAAGGCATGATTAGTGAGCTAATTTATATCCTCGGTCATCTTATGTCTTTGGTGATTTGTATAGTAGACTCGAATCCAAAACTTGGTTTGAACATGTGAGGAGCCAAATGAATTTTCTTGGGAGAGTCATCTTCTACATACTGGACTTCCACAAGCATGGGTGTAGAGGGAGGATGAGGGTGGAGGTGGAGAGGATGGAGGAGGAGGGGATGGAGGAGACTGAGGTGGAGGAGGAGGGGGAGATGGTGGTGGAGATGGTGGAGATGGAGGAGGGAGAGAAGGTGGTGGAGGGAAATGGGTGGGGACCGCGGCAGGGAGAGAGAGAGAGAGAGAGAGAGAGAGAGAGAGAGAGAGAGAGAGAGAGAGAGAGAGAGAGAGAGAGAGAGAGAGAGAGAGAGAGAGAGAGAGAGAGAGAGAGAGAGAGAGAGAGAGAGAGAGAGAGAGAGAGAGAGAGAGAGAGAGAGAGAGAGAGAGAGAGAGAGAGAGAGAGAGAGAGAGAGAGAGAGAGGGGGGGGTGGTGGGGGGAGAGAGGAGGGGGTGGCGGGGCATGGTGGTGGTGGGGCTGGTGGGGGGAGAGAGGAGGGGGTGGTGGGGAGAGGTGGCCACGGGGTGCTGGGGGGAGAGTGGAGGGGGTTGCGGGGTTGGTGGGGGGTGAGAGGAGGGGGTGGCAGGGCGTGGTGGTGGTGGTGGGGCTGGTGGGGGGAGAGAGGAGGGGGTGGCGGGGAGAGGTGGCCGCGGGGTGGTGGGGAGAGAGAGGAGGGGGTTGTAGGGTTGGTGGGGGAGAGAGGAGGGGGTGGCAGGGCGTGGTGGTGGTGGGGCTGGTGGGGGGAGAGAGGAGGGGATGGTGGGACATGGTGGTGGCGGGGCTGGTGGGGGGAGAGAGGAGGGGGTTGCAGGGTTGGTGGGAGGAGAGGGGAGGGGGTGGTGGGGCATGGTGGTGGTGGGGCTAATGGGGGGAGAGAGGAGGGGGTGGCGGGCAGAGGTGGCCGCACGGTGGTGGGGGGAGAGAGAGGAGGGGGTTGCAGGGTTGGTGGGGGAGAGAGGAGGGGCTGGTGGGGCATGGTGGTGGCGGGGCTGGTGGGGGGAGAGAGGAGGGGGTGACGGGACGTGGTGGTGGCAGGGCTGGTGGGGGGAGAGAGGAGGGGGTTGCAGGGTTGGTGGGGGGGAGAGAGGAGGGGGTGTCGGGGCGTTGTGGTGGTGGGGCTGGTGGGGGGAGAGAGGAGGTGGTGGCCAGGAGAGGTGGCCACGGGGTGGTGGGGGGAGAGAGAGGAGGGGTGGCAAGGGGCAGCAGCGGGGGTGGTGGGGGGAGATAGGCGAAGGGGATGCGGGGGCAGCAACGGGGGTGGTGGGGGAAAAGGGTGGGGACTGTGAGAGAAAGAGAGAGAGAGAGAGAGAGAGAGAGAGAGAGAGAGAGAGAGAGAGAGAGAGAGAGAGAGAGAGAGAGAGAGAGAGAGAGAGAGAGAGAGAGAGAGAGAGAGAGAGAGAGAGAGAGAGAGAGAGAGAGAGAGAGAGAGAGAGAGAGAGAGAGAGAGAGAGAGAGAGAGAGAGAGAGAGAGAGAGAGAGAGAGAGAGGGAAGAGGGGGGAGTGGTCTAAGGGTATCACAGGGGAAAAGATGCGGGGGAAGTGGGGGCTGCAGGGAGAGAGAGAGAGAGAGAGAGAGAGAGAGAGAGAGAGAGAGAGAGAGAGAGAGAGAGAGAGAGAGAGAGAGAGAGAGAGAGAGAGAGAGAGAGAGAGAGAGAGAGAGAGAGAGAGAGAGAGAGAGAGAGAGAGAGAGAGAGAGAGAGAGAGAGAGAGAGAGAGAGAGAGAGAGAGAGAGAGAGAGAGAGAGAGAGAGAGAGAGAGAGAGAGAGAGAGGGAGGGAGGGGAGGGGGGAGGGGGGGGGGGGGGGGGAGGGAGGGAGGGAGGGAGGGAGGGAGGGAGGGAGGGAGGGAGGGAGGAGGGAGGGAGGGAGGGAGGGAGGGAGGGAGGGAGGGAGGGAGGGAGGGAGGGAGGGAGGGAGGGAGGGAGGGAGGGAGGGAGAGAGAGAGAGAGAGAGAGAGAGAGAGAGAGAGAGAGAGAGAGAGAGAGAGAGAGAGAGAGGGCGGGGGGAGAGATGAGAGAGGGAATTTCACTGCACTACAAACCCCCACATCAAGCTTTTGCACTGTCCCGGTGCAACTTCTCCTTCATTTTCTTATTTGAATAAGCCAAAATAAATTGCAAACACTGAATGAAATGTGGTATGTAGAGTGGATGAAGTTCTTCCACCTTGTCTTAATGTAGGTAATTCTTCACCCTAGAGATATTGACCAGGGGTATCCTCTTACCCTACAAATCCTCCATATGTATTGCTCCATGCGGTAATACCTTTACCACCTTATATGGTCCTATCCACTTGGGTGCCAATTTAGTGGAAATTGCTGCGATCTGATGCACCAGAACCAAGGATCATTCCTGTACATTATTGGACCTAAGATACCTGTCGTGAAGTTTCTTGCGCTCTTCTTGTGTTACATGAAGCTTTTGCATTGCTCCTTCTCTGTATTCTTCTAATGCCACGAGTCTCCTAATTCGAGGTTCAATTCCAATGGTTTTGGCTCCAATTTCTTTTTTGATAATACATTCAAATGGTGCTAATGCCTCTTTTCCATATACTAAGCGAAATGGACTCTCGCCAATGGTTCCCCTCTTTGTAGTTCTCAAAGCCCAAATTGCACCGATCAATGCTTGTGGCCAAAAGCTTTGATGATCAAAAGATAATTTGCGCAGCAACCCAATCAAAATCTTGTTGGAGCTTTCTGCTTGGCCATTTGCTCTTGGATAGTAGGCACAAGACTTTTTATGAAAAACCTTGTACCTGTCAAATATAAATTGGAGCAATTGATTTACAAAATGTGTGCCCCTATCACTAGTGATTTCCAGTGGGCAACCAAATCTTGAGAAAATGCGTTTATAAAAAAACTTAGCTACTGGTAAAGCTGTGCAATCCACAGTAGCTTTAGCCTCAATCCATTTAGTTGCATAACATGTGGCCATCAAGATATACTTCTTACCCCAGGTTGACCAGTTGGACTAATTGGTCCTATGAAATCAAGACCCCATCGTTCAAATGGGAGCCATCCTGTGGATATGACTAATGGTTGGAAATTCAATCTGGTTGGCGTAGGAGCACATCTCTGGCAAATGTGGCATTCTTTAGCAAACTTGATCACATTCTTGTAAATATGAGGCCACCATAGTCCTTTGTGGATGATTCTGTGAGCCAATTCTTCCCTCTTTAGATGCCCTTCACTGTGTGCAGCCTCTAGCAAAAGATTTACCTCCTCTGGATAAACACACTTTCTCAAGATACCATCCTGACAGTATCTATATAAATTTCCACTTATAAGTGAGTACGCTTAGGTTTTAAGGAGAATCTTCTCTTTTCTATAGGTGTCAAGTGTTCTCGGAGTTTTCGAGTAGTGAGAAAATGGAGGATTCCATCATACCAATCAACCTGAGTTGCTACTAGGAAGAGATTACTATCCACCAGTTCATCATTAATACCTGTTGCCTTCTCGCTTATTGCAGTCCTGGATACTTGATCTGCCATGTAGTGCTCTCTTCCCCGCTTAATATGAATATCAAAGTTAAATTCTTGAAACAGGAGTAACCATCTCCAAACCCTTCCAGCCACTCTAGGCTTGTTTATCAAGTACTTCAAAGGCTGATGGCCAGATATGACTATAAAATGTACACCAAGAAGGTAATGCTGAATCTTTTGAAGAGCAAATATAATAGCCAAATATTCCCTTTCGGTCGTGCTGTAGTTTCTTTCTGCCTTGGTAAGTAGTCTGCTGGCATAAGAGATAGGTCTATCAACCTTGTGTGATGATGGTTGAGCCAAAACGGCACCAACAACATGAAGACTAGCATCTGTATGCACATGAAACTCCAATGACCAGTTAGGAACACTTAAAAGGTGGAGCAGTACATAACCTCAATTTTAGTTCACAAAATGCTTTCTCAGCTTCAGGACTCCATGAGAAGGGGACCTTTTTACTGGTAAGCCTTGACAAGGGTTTAGCTATTTCAGAATACATTCATATAAATCTTATATGGTATCCTGCATGGCCCAAAAAACTTTTCACTTCCTTTGGGGTTTGTGGAATAGGCATGGAAAGGATTGCAGTAACTTTTGCAGGGTCAACCGTTATCCCTTCAACAGATACTATGTGACTAAGGAGAGTGCCCTTAGTGACCGAAAAGTGACATTTAGCAGGATTTAACTTCAAACCTATTTTGAGACATTGATCAAATATTTCCTTTAGATTTTCCAAACAATCATGGAAATCTTGAACTTCTTCTCTTCTATCTGTGCCTGAAAAACACTGAAAAGTCATCCATGAAAATGCGTAGAAAAGTTGTTAACCACTTGCCCAATATCAAATACATTGTTCTATTAAATGAAGCTGGCGCATTTTTCAAGCCAAAAGCCATGTGAGTATAGACATAAATGCCCCATAGAGTAACAAAGGCTGTTTTGTCCCTATCATCAGGATGGATCACTATCTGATTGTAGCCACTAAAACCATCCAAGAAACTTTACAAAGTGTGACCGGCTACTTCCTCAAGTACTTGCTCTGTAAAGCGCTGAGGAAATCCATCTTGAATAGTTACTTTATTTAAGGCACGAAAATCAACACAGGCTCTTATTTTTCCACTATTTTTCTTGGGTACAATGACCATAGAAGAAAGCCACCTGAAATGTTCTATTGGAACAATTATACCTGCTTCTTCTAGTTTTGTAATTTCCAACTTTACCACCTATGCATACTTTGGATTGAGTCGATACGGCCTACTTCTTGCAGGTGCGGCTCCCTCAACTAAGGGTATCCGGTGTAATCCAAGCTCCTCTGGTATCCCGGTTAGATCTTTGTAGGACCATGCAAAGACATTTTTGTACGCAAAAAGTAAAGAAGTTACCTTATGTAGTAAAGGGGGATAATGCCATAGCCAAGAGGCCAAGTGGACTACTTGAGGGTTCTCTTTATCCCCTAGATTTACTTTTTGAACTAGTGTTTCAGAACTAGTCTTGCTTGAGAAATCATCTCCATTGTATGCAGGAGTGGACTTTAGCTTATATTCTGCAATATGTTCTCTGGTCCATCCTTGAGGTATATCCTAAAAGGGGAGATCTTCTCTGCATTCAGGCTCATAACTTCCCTTCTCTGATACTTCTATATTTGTTGCCCCTTCAAAGTTTGTATTCTCTTGCAAACTCTCATTCTCCAACTCCTTGTGAACTTCATGGCCTTTTCCTGCAACTCCTTCATTTGCAACATCTTCCTCTATTTCATTGATTTCCACCGTGCAACACTCTGTACTTTCCATCATCCAATTCAATAATGTATCTTCTTCTTGGGGTAAAGAGGGCATTACCTGAGTGTCCACAGTATACCTAGTGGTTTTCCCTGAGTCGAATCCTTCTTCCAAATATAGTTGCAGTTGGCTATTGGTGTTTGTTGAAATCCACAATTTGTTTTCCCCCCAATCTTGCAAAGCTTTTGTGCTATGGATGCGTGTAGTCTCTGTGATGAGAATGAGCCTGTTTCTTTTGATGAAGCACAAAATTCAGAAAATTGGATGGCTGCTATGCAATCTGAATATGATGCTATAATGAAGAATGGTACATGGTCTTTATGTGACTTGCCTCCTCGCAAGAATGCCATTGGCACTAAGTGGGTATACAAGCTGAAGCGTAAACCTGATGGTACATTTGACATGTATAAGGCTAGGCTTGTTGCAAAGGGTTATGCGCAGGAAAGAGGCATTGGCTTTGATGAGACCTTTGCACCCACATGCCGTATGACTACTGTTCGGAGCATTTGTGCACTTGCAGCCCATCATGGTCGGAATGTACATCAGTTGGACATTAAAACAACATTTCTAAATGGTGACTTGCATGAAGAAGTGTATGTTTTTCAGCCCCGTGGCTTTGTGCAGAAAGGGCATGAAAACCAGGTGTGCAGGTTAAAGAACGCAATGTATGGTTTAAAGCAAGCACCGTGTGCTTGGTATAAGAAGATACATGCCTATCTGGTTGCACATGGTTTTGAGAACAGTCCAACTAAAAGCACCTTATATGTTAAGCATGCTAATGATGTGCTTCTGATCATTGTTGTCTATGTTGATGACATGCTGCTCACTGGTCCTATTGAGAAGCATATTGCTGATTTCAAGGCTGATTTGCATGCCTCATTTGAGATGTCTGATTTGGGGCATTTGCATCACTATTTGGGCATTCAGTTTATGCAAGTTGATGGTGGAATGGCTTTGTGTCAAACGAAATATATTGACACATTATTGCAGCGTTTTGGCCTTGAAGACTGTAATCCTATTGCCACTCCTATGGAGACAGGTTTACGATTGAGTCTTCATGATGCTGGAGATGCATTTGACACTGTTCTCTATTAGCAGGCTGTTGGATGCTTGATTTACTTATGCATTACGCGGCCATATTCAGTTTGTTGTCTCACAGATGAGCAGGTTTATGCATTGCCCAGGAGTCATGCATTGGAAGGCGGTTAAGCGCATCTTTCGCTACTTGAGTGGTACTCGACTACTTGGGTTGTTTTATCCCAAGGGGGGATCACTACCGCCAGATTTGCATGCTTTTTCTGACTCAGATTGGGCTGGTTGCTATGACACTCGTGTGTCCACCAGTGGTTTTTGCTTCATGCTTGGTAGCTCATGTATATCTTGGTTGAGCAAGAAGCAACCTACTGTGGCCACTTCCAGTTGTGAGGCTGAGTATAGGGCAGCTTTCACAGCAACTGTTGAGTGTGTGTGGCTCAGACGCCTTATGGCTGATTTGGGTGTTGGCCAGTCTCCTGCCACCACCATCTTCACTGACAGTCAAAGCGCATTGGCAGTTGCGAGGAACCCTGTGTTCCATGCTCGCACTAAGCACATTGAGGTGCATTATCACTATGTCACGGAGAGGTTCTCTGCTGGGGAGATCAGCTTGGCATATGTGCCCACACAGGAGAACGTCGCAGACCTTTTCACGAAGGCTCTGCCTAGGGAGAAGTTTGAAGCTTTTCGCAAAGCTTTGGGCTTACTTCCTTTTGTGGAGTGATTTCCACATAGCTTGGCACTTCCTTATACATGAGTGCCAGCTCCTTGTTCACCGCATCACTCCCAGGGGCGATTTGTTGAT
>CM035409.1:156003278-156110778 GCA_020310875.1 Ceratopteris richardii
CAACCTTAATTGATAACACTTACATAACTCTAAAACAAGTGCCACAATCCCAAATTCAAGCAATAGACTCATTCAAAATGCATGGAAAAGAACAAGCACGAGTTTCTCAAGAAGAGAGATCACACTTCATTCAAAGGAAATGTTCTTTACAAATGAGGTCTCGCCCTTTTTATAGGAGTTTCAAGACCAAATCTTTTTTATTTCAAAATTCCTAAAAAAATGAAAGATTTTTTATCTAAATAAGCTCCTCCCTTGCGGATTCTTAAGGCAAGATTCTTCCCTCTTAAAAGAAGACTATTATGCAACTATGTACAACTCTCTTTTTCTACAAAATGTTTTGGGACATTTTCAAAATTTTATGTGACTATCGCAGTGTAATAGTGCGAAGATGCTGAAAGCACTTGATCTACGAGTCAAGACCCAAAAACAAGAAAAATGACATGGTGTTAAATCGCTATTTGAAATATACTTGAATACAACGGTCATCCAAAAATTAACTAGGAAATTCATTGCCTCCCCAAGGTGGATTGAAAATCCAAGATATGTGTAGAATGATGAATAAGTTTTTTTTCAAGTGAATGATCAAATGCTAGCTTGAGACAAGAGATTTGTAGTAGCTTTTATAGAGATGAAGTCCCTCATTTCCAATACTATATGGATCTCCAGGTTAGGGTAAGCACAAGATGGAAAATTTAATCACCCAATATAAGATTATATATGAATTTATTAATGTTAAATATCAAAGTATTCTCTAGCTATGTACAAATATTTCATGCCATTAGGCTATCTTGGGCAAGGGGATGGATTGCTCTGGCCCTTTGGAATGCTATCAAAGATGAAGCATTGTGGAAAGAAATATCGTCAATTCCATAAGGTTTTTGAAGGAATGTTCCATTGAGAAATCCCTTACCGTGTTAGGTTAGGTAAAAGAATGAAGATCTATAAAAGTCTCCCCCCATCTAGAAATTGGATGATCTTTGTGACCCAAAGAGACTCGCAAAAAGGAACCCCCTCCAAAGATGACGATAGATTTATTAATATGCTTTGTATCTCTTCGTAACTCTCTTGTACATGATCTCCATTGGCACATCTAGAACAATTTTAAGGTTATTAAGTTTAATATTGTGAATCCTTGTTATCAATGATGCAAAAGAGAAATTAAATAGTTGGGCGAATTTTACTTTTTCCATAAAAATCTGCATCTAGGAGGGTCTTTTTCCATATTTTGCAAAGAAATTGAAGTCTATAGGCAAGCACCTTTTAGACATTGCAAATACATTATTTTTCGATTGAATGATATGGAGCTAGAGTAAATCCCCACCTAGGGTATCATAACTATTAACTACATTTTGATGTGTTTCCTCTGCTTTTTATTTTTCAAAATAGAGGTTTAGCAAGTGCGTACTCCTCCGAGCTTTAACTTTGAAAGAACAACTGTACAGATGAATAGGCACAGTACATGCGAGACTCCATATCCCATAACGTAGAGGTTAGATAAGATCACAACTAGTTACAACTAGTTCAAATTGACCAAAGCCATTACATATCTAACTTGAGGGTTGAACACAAGACCTCTGCACACCTATGGAACATGAATAAACTTCTTCCCTCTACTCTTGAAAACTTCTACTTGCGACAAACTTTAAGAATTTGTGACAAAATACGGAATTCTCTATGTAGATTACTTTGTATATTGTACTTCTTTGATACGTTGTCTTTGTTGAATTCACTTTTCACGTTGAATTCTTAGCCTATATTTTCTTTTTTTACTCCATCCCTCGCAAAAACAGAAAGAAATGCATAGTAGGAATATTGAACGTTTTCTCCTTTTTCGAAACTACGATTTCCAACTTCCTTACAAAGTAAAAAATTTCGGCTTTTATGAGCATAAAATATATAGCTAGAAGGCATTAAAAGGTTGTTAACAAAATCAAAAGCTCAGCTTTTATGAGCATAAAATACATAGGTAGAGTCCATTAAAAGCTTGTTAACAAAGTCAAAAAGTCACTCTTTCATGAGCACAAAATATAGAGTATGGGCACTAAATATCTTTAAGTCAAAACGGGGCATTCCGAGAATCGAACTCGGGACCTCTCGCACCCAAAGCGAGAATCATACCACTAGACCAAATGCCCGTTTCTAAAGCATTGATTAATTTGTTCTTGTACAGTAAAAAAATCCAATTAAAATGAACTTTGAACCATTAGTTCAATTAATTTTAACTCATTGTAAAATTTACCACAAGTAATTATGATTATTTCTTTAATTATTTTTGCTTAAGTTATTAATTAGTAAAGTATTCAAGTGAAAAGCATTGATTTTGTTTTTTGATAATCATCAATAAAAAACCCATCATGTTCTACCAATAAACATGAAACTAAAATAACCATTAGTTCAATTAATTTAAGCTCATTGTAAAATTAACCACAATTAATTATGATTATTTCTTTAATTATTTTTGCTCAAGTTATTAATTAACAAAGTATTCAAGTGAAATGCATTGTTTTTTTTTTTGGTAATCTCAATAAAAAACCCATGAAAGTATGAACTTGAAACTTACACCACTTGTTCCTTCTTGTTGATTCATGTTGCTCAAATCCATATCTAAATGAACTTCCTACCTACATTCTTATCTATCTTCCTGCATTTCTCCCACAAAAATTGATATATGTACGTAGAAATGAGGCTGGCTTAGTTTTTTTTGACATCCCCTCTCAGAGTTATCATCTGCCTACTCAACTACATAGATAAGTTTTGTTTGATCACTCTTAATAAGGATAATAATTATCTTATACCTAAAGAAATACATACCTACATGTCTAGGTACATTTTCCCATCATAACATGTCAACCATAGACTCACTACTTTCTACTCATTCTACCTACATTCGAGCCATAAACTTACTGCAATCTCAAGTGTGGTAATAGTTTCCCACATAATCTCATGCAAGATCAGTCTAAGGGCATACCTCAAACATCACTAGAGCCTAGGTCCGTTTCATTAGAGTGTTGAAGCATCAAATGGGAGCACAAAAAGGTGTTGTTATTTTATGGATTAAATAGAAGAAACCATTGTTTCTCCTCCAAAATACTTTTTTATTTCTTTGAAGGGGAAGTTCAACCGAAGCCTAGTCTCCCTTGATTGAATTGGTTAAAAAAACAACTGTAAAAGTGAATGGGCATAATAGTCGAACCCCCTCATCCCAGAAAGCAAGGGTTAAGGTGGCCTAAATATGATGCAATGATGATTGCACAAAGGTGATAAGGAAACTAGAAAACAATGCTTCTTATCATATTATTGGAATTGGAGAAATTCAAATTATGGATGCAAATGGAGGTATTGTGCAATGGCTTGTATCACTTGGCTACATATAAGGGAGTTTTTTGAAATGTCTTTCTTACACATACTTCTTCTATGGCTGAAATGGAGCTATGGCATGCTCTTTTTGGTCATTTAAACTTCGATATTTTGCTTTACTTGCAAAAGAAGAATATGTTCATTGGTTTGATGGCACTTGCATGCATTGAAAAGCATGCATGTGAAGGTTTCATACTTGGAAAAATTCATCCTGCTTCATTTCCCAAAGATGGTGCTATACATGCTACATGAAAATTGTAGCTTGTTCATAGTGATGTATGTGGTTTGGTCAAGAATCCATATTTTAGAAAGCATGTATACTTTGTTACCTTCACTAAGGATGCAAAGTTCCATAGCTGGGTGTATCCTATGAAAGCAAAGAATGAGGTATTCTCTTGCTTGAAATATTTTTAATTACGATTGAAATTTTTTGTGGCAATAAGCTTTTGATTCTTCGCATGGATATCTATGCATAGATTGATGCACCTACACATTTTAAATGATAATCAGAGTGCATTGAAGGTTGCAAGAAATCTGGTGTTTCATGCATGCACAAATCACATTGAGGTTCATTTATGAGAGAGTGCCTTCATGTTGGAGATATTGATTTGGAATATGTGATTACATAGATAATGTGGTAGACATGTTCACATAAGCTCCTCCATGGGAAAAGTTTGAAGCTTTTCATAAAGCTTTAGGTTTATTACCTTGTGGGCACTGGTCTATCACTCCTACATGTCCACATCATTCACTCCAAGAGGGTTTGTTACACTTAGGTCCCTCAAGTATCTTTAAGGTGAACTATTTCTCTATAGATGGACACTTTTTACTATAGCACTGGATAGAGGTTTTTTCCCATGCAACCATGCATACATGATATATTCATATGTCGTGGTGCATTGTACTTAGGGATTCACTTATATCTCTAACTTCGCTCATTCTCATACTATTGTTCATCTATCTATAGAGATCTCTTCCAACCATCACGTTCCTTTGAGTGTCAATCTTCTTCTTCGATCTTGTGTTCTATTCATGCTTCCTCAATCACTCATATACTCAACATCTATCGCTGATCTTGATATACATGATGCAGTTCTTGATGCAAGAGCTAACATTGAAGAGGCTAACACGATGCCTAAATTTTTAGTACAAATTTTGAGAGATAGAAAGTTAAATGTACATTCTTGCCATATCGTACATGATTAGGCTCTCATAGTGTGTGTTTTTCATTAGATTGTTATGTAATGGGGGTTTCTAGTTTTTTTTTTGGTGAGAATGATATTGTCTCTTTTGATTAAAAAAATAATTTAAAAATTTGGATGGCTATTTGCAACTAGAATATGATGCTATTATGAAGAATGGTACTTGGCCTTTAAGTGATTTGCATCCTAGCAAAAGGTCATTGGTAGTAAATGGATCTATATGTTGAAACACAATTCTGATGGTAGTATTGATTGCTATAAGTCTAGGATTGTAGCCAAAGGTTATGCTCAAAAGAAGGCTAGTGATTTTGATGAGAGCTTTTCTCCTACATGTCACATGACAACCGTTTGTAGCATCTGTGCACTTGCTGCTCATAGTTTTTGGAATGCACATCAGTTGGACATTAAAATGCATTTATGAATTGTGATTTGCATGAAGAAGTATATGTATCTCATACCCATTTTCTGTGCAAAATGGGAATGGAAACAATGTGCAAGTTAAATAAGGCATTATAAGGATTAAAGCAAGCAACACATGTTTGGTATGAGAAGATACATGTCTACTTATTAGTGTTGGATCACCAAGCTTTCACTATGCTTGAAATGAATTTCTTTCTCACCTCAACCATCATATGGATGATGCTATACATGTTCTTTGGGAGTAGCACTAATGTGCACACTTTTCTTTGTATTGATAGTATGATCACTTATGATCATTTATTTTGTAAGGTTCAAGGTATCTACCTTTGTAAAAGAGAAAATTAAAAGGCCCAAACTTCATGAGTTTGAATGTAATTGAGATTGATTCTCAATAAATCAACCAAAAGTTGATATGACTTTAAATTCCACTTTTCATATAATGTAGGAAGAGACTCCAATCATCTTCAAAAAACAATCCCATGAGGATTTGAATTTAAAACCATGAGATTTGAGTCATGGAAAACCACCAAAAGGTCTATATAAGAACATAAATTCTTTGTATATTAAGAGAGTGATGATTTGATGTAATACAAATACATTTTTGGCCATTGATTGGTGCCATATCAGTTCTCTTCTCGTTCTTCCTCAGACTTGGTCATCTTACAGAGCTTGGTTCTTCCTCTACAGAGCTCCAAATCGAGTGAGCTCTCATTAAAAGGTATTAATTTCTAGTTTATGTGTATAAACTTTCAAGTCATTTGGTTCATTAGATGTAGATAAATCTCCAATTGAAGGTTTCAGGGTCATCTTTTGCATAGACCTGAAAAGTCGAGGGTACACCCAATCAATGTTAAACTCAATTCTCATTCATTGGTCAGTATAAATTGGGACTTTTATGCATTATAGAAAGTGAACCTTATGTATGAGATTCCTCTAAACAGAATTTTACCAATTGTGATTGTGTTGGCTTCTCTGAGTGTTTGAAGTCATAGCTTCCATCCAAATATAGGAGGTTTTTGTGAGCTAGTCAAGGTGGAAGTTATCTATTTTGCATCAACTTGTTCTTGTTGATGTTTCAAAGTAGCCATTGGGTTTTATTGCATTAATACAAAACCCATAAGGTCTATATTAGATATCCAAAGATGTAGGGCAGGTCATATGCTGGTTTGCTCAACCATCTTCACCATCTGATGACCCAACTCTTCAAGCTTCTCCAAACCTCTCCAACTTCTCTTAGTACATGTATTTCAAAATAGTCTAACTAAAAGCACACTCTATGTAAAGCATGCAAATGATCTATTTCTTATGATTGTTGCTTATGTATATGATATGCTTCTCACTGGTCTTAATGGGATGCATATTTTAGATTTTTAAGGCTGATGAGCATCCCTCTTTTGAAATGTCAAATTTGGGGTATTTGCATCACTATTTTGGGCATTCAATTTATGCAAGTTGATTGCAAAATTTCCTTTTGTCAAATTAAATACAATGAAACTTTCTTGGAGCATTTTAGCCTTGAGGATTATAAACCTATTGCCACTCCCATGGAAATAGGTTTATGATTGTGTCTTGATAATTGGAGATGCATTTGATGTTGGCCTATATCAACAAGATGTTGGATGCCTCATTTATGTATGTTGGGATTATCGGAATCTCAAAGGGAATGCTTTTCCATTTCGGTATGGTCAAGCCTATAACCTTGGCACCTTACATTTTTTTTCATGTTATTCCTCCATAGATGATATGTCATATGGACTTAGGTCATTTTGATGATGTTATTTGTTATGGGAGTAAATGTTTGAAAAATAGGTATAAATGGGAGATAGTAGGCACAACTAAGATGGTTTCCCACCTTTAAGATGATCTTTTATTAGACTTCTTAACGGGAAGGATACCAAGAAAACAACACACAGAGATGATCATGTACAATGTGTACATGAAGTTTGGGGGATGTCTAGAGTATTTATATAGCTTTATTTTTGAGCACAAAAATATTTCTCAAGGGGGAAAGAATGTAATAAATTAAGTCTAGGATCTAAGGATTTGGTCAATTAAGACAGATATGAAATCAGACATCGTTTGGTCACTCATGTATATGGCCAAACGTCTAGAGATTAGTCTTAAGGATAAGTTCATGTGGCCTCTTAAACAAGTGATCCACTTAGCTTAGTGGTTAAGTCTCAAGGTTCTAAAAGAGGATCTCTTGGGTTCAACCCCCATGGGGAGCATGGGGAGAGATTTTTGACCAAAGAGTCTTCTAACTCAAGTTAACATGAGTGAACTTGAATTCAGAGAGACTTAACTCTAGTGGCGACTATGCCAACCACTAGTGGACTCTAAGGGAAGGTACTAAAGTAGTGGTCACGATCACTTCAACCACCAATAGACTCTAATGGAAGATATTAAAGGAATGGTGGAGATTGCACATGCACTTGTGGACTCTAGTTACATTTGTGGTCCTCATTGATTAGAGCAGATATATATATACATGCATATGGTTGGGAGGAAAAGGAGACCCATCTCTCTGTGTACGTCATTAAAATGTTTCAATCACATATACTCAAGTAGTGAAAAGACCTCCATTCATCATCATCCCTCAACCCATTTAGTGTATGAGATACCATATCATTGTTGTCAATGGAGCTGCCTATTGATCCTAAGGCATCTACAATCTCTTTTACATTGAGATTATAATATTTGATGTTACTATTTGAATCCTTAAGTTTTTCATCTCATTCTTGAGTTGAATATTTCCAGTCTTTGTGGAGGTGGAGCAAAATCTCTCCAAAGCCTTGTTGGAAGTGGGGTGGGCCTTGTTGGAGATAGACGTCTGCGGAAGCACGTGAACAACACAAGGAAGAAGAAGAAGCTTGGAGCACAAACACAAAATACTGAATGTATTACTAGAGAATGTACAAAGATAAGTAGCCCATTAGGGCAATAGGTGTATATACAAGCCGGGGGAAAAAAACCTCCTAAAGAGGGAAAAAAGTGCCTCGGCGGTCCTAGAGTGTTCACACACATCACTACCTAAATATATCAACAAATCCCCCCTGGGAGTGATGCGGTGAACAAGGAGCTGGCACTCATGTATAAGGAAGTGCCAAGCTATGTGGAAATCACTCCACAAAAGGAAGTAAGCCCAAAGCTTTGCGGAAAGCTTCAAACTTCTCCCTAGGCAGAGCCTTCGTGAAAAGGTCTGCAATGTTCTCCTGTGTGGGCACATATGCCAAGCTGATCTCCCGACAGAGAACCTCTCCCTGACATAGTGATAATGCACCTCAATGTGCTTAGTGCGAGCATGGAACACAGGGTTCCTCACAACTGCCAATGCGCTCTGACTGTCAGTGAAGATGGTGGTGGCAGAAGACTGGCCAACACCCAAATCAGCCATAAGGCGTCTGAGCCACACACACTCAACAGTCGCTGTGAAAGCTGCCCTATACTCAGCCTCACAACTGGAAGTGGCCACAGTAGGCTGCTTCTTGCTCAACCAAGATATACATGAGCTACCAAGCATGAAGCAAAAACCACTGGTGGACACACGAGTGTCATAGCAACCAGCCCAATCTGAGTCAGAAAAAGCATGCAAATCTGGCGGTAGTGATCCCCCCTTGGGATAAAACAACCCAAGTAGCCGAGTACCACTCAAGTAGCGAAAGATGCGCTTAACCGCTTTCCAATGCGTGACTCCTGGGCAATGCATAAACCTGCTCATCTGTGAGACAACAAACTGAATATCTGGCCGAGTAATGCATAAGTAAATCAAGCATCCAACAGCCTGCTGATAGAGAACAACATCAAATGCATCTCCAGCATCATGAGGACTCAATCGTAAACCTGTCTCCATAGGAGTGGCAATAGGCTCACAATCTTCAAGGCCAAAACGCTGCAATAATGTGTCAATATATTTCATTTGACACAAAGCCATTCCACCATCAACGCGCATAAAGTGAATGCCCAAATAGTGATGCAAATGCCCCAAATCAGACATCTCAAATGAGGCATGCAAATCAGCCTTAAAATCAGCAATATGTGTCTCAATAGGACCAGTGAGCAGCATGTCATCAACATACACAACAATGATCAGAAGCACATCATTAGCACGTTTAACATATAAGGTGCTTTCAGTTGGACTGTTCTCAAAACCATGTGCAATCAGATAGGCATGTATCTTCTCATACCAAGCACGTGGTGCTTGCTTTAAACCATATAATGCCTTGTTTAACCTGCAAACCTGGTTTTCATGCCCTTTCTGCACAAAGCCACGAGGCTGAAAAACATACACTTCTTCATGCAAGTCACCATTCAGAAATGCTGTTTTAATGTCCAACTGATGTACATTCCAACCATGATGGGCTGCAAGTGCACAAATGCTCCGAACAGTAGTCATACGACATGTAGGTGCAAAGGTCTCATCAAAATCAATGCCTCTTTCCTGTGCATAACCCTTGGCAACAAGCCTAGCCTTATACCTGTCAACTATACCATCAGGTTTACGCTTCAGCTTGTATACCCACTTTGTGCCAATGGCCTTCTTGCCAGGAGGCAAGTCACATAAAGACCATGTACCATTCTTCATTATAGCATCATATTCAAATTGCATAGCAGCCATCCAATTTTCTGAATTTTGTGCTTCATCAAAAGAAACAGGCTCATTCTCATCACAGAGACTAGATGCAGCCATAGCATAGCAATCTGATGCAAAGGAGGCACTATGAGAGCCTGAACGAGTACGATATGACAAAGGTGCATCTAATTTGCTGTCACGCAAAGTCTGCACCAGCCATTTTGGCATAGTCTTTGCCTGCTCAATATCAGCTCTCTCATCAACAAGTGCATCATGTAAATCTGCATCAGAAATGGAATGATCTGCATCATCATATGAAACCTGCAAAGGCTGAGAAGTTGCCTCATTAGGACCAGCACTAGCCTGTCCACCTGTAAAAAGAGGCATCAAAGTATCATACATCTCTTTGGAGCTAACTGATGTCTCCTAAGTACATGAAAGCAATGGCTGAATAGCATCTTCCACAAAGACAAGATCACGGCTAACCAAAATGCGTTTAGTCTGTGGATGATACAGACGATAGCCTTTACTTTCAGAACTGTACCCAACAAAAATACATTTTACTGCCTTATCGTCCAATTTTCTGTGATGTTGTTCAGGCACTAATGCATATGCCAAACAACCAAAAACACGCAGACGAGCAACAGATGGCTTGCGGTCATGCCAAGCCTCATATGGAGTGATAGACTGCATTCAGTACATATGCTGCACACATGACAGCCTCAAGCCAGAAACTATGTGGTAAAGCCTGACTTTTGACCATGCACCTCGCCATCTCCATGAGTGACCTGTTCTTTCGTTCAGCAACTCCATTCTGTTGAGGTGTATACGACACTGTACACTGGTGTTTTATCCCACGTTCAGCCAGAAATGCATTAAAATCTGCAGACATATATTCCCCCCCTCGATCAGAACGGAGGGTGCCCATTTTACATGCTGACAGATTTTCAGCCAAAACCAAAAACTGTTTGAAGCACATGAATGTTGATATATTTAGGTAGTGATGTGTGTGAACACTCTAGGACCGCCGGGGCACTTTTTTCCCTCTTTAGGAGGTTTTTTTCCCCTGGCTTGTATATACGCCTATTGCCCTAATGGGCTACTTATCTTTGTACATTCTCTAGTAATACATTCAGTCTTGTGTGTTGTGCTCCAAGCTTCTTCTTCTTCCTTGTGCTGTTCGCGTGCTTCCGCAGACGTCTAACTCCAACAATTGGTATCAGAGCAGGTCGTTGCTTCTTTTAGGGCGCCGTCGACACTCCTCCGTTTGCAGTCTCAGATTCGCACAAAATTTGGTGAGCATACTCAGGGTGTTTCCGAGATCAAAACAGCTTTGCTGTGTGGTGCCGAAATCGCGATCTGAGCTCGTTTCGGTCTCCGAACGCACTATCGCAGTGCTTGTGCAGGCTATTTTGTCCTTTTGTGCCAAAGGTATATACCAGTTTCTGTTCGCCAGTTTAAGCGTCTCGAAGTCTGCTATAGGTCTAGCAGAACTCGTGTGGGAAGTTCTGTTCAACTTTTTGAGATACAGTCAATTTTCTGCATCAAGGTATTTTAGTCACCGGCCATGGCTGAAAGCAGTGATGTATTCCGTATGTTGGCTGTTGAGGATAAGTTGGATGGTACCAACTACCCATTATGGGCTTATATGATGCGACATGTACTGGTTGCAAAAGGATTGTGGAACATTGTGCAGGGTGTTGAAAGACGTCCTGTTACACCTGTAACGACAGGTACTGCAAATACAGGTGTTGGAGCTGATGAAGATGGTGTCGAAGATGATATTCCGCAGATTCCTGTTCGTGCTGCTGTTTCTGTTGCACCTACTGCAGAGCAGATTCGTTGGGATGGCAGAGATGCCCAGGCACATGCATTGATAGCTTTGTCTGTCAAACGTGCCATTATTCCTCACATTCGCTCTTGCAGAACAGCAAAGGATGCTTGGGATACACTTACCACTTTGTACCAGGCTAGGAATGAGGCTCGTGTTGCTTACCTCCGAAAACAGTTGGAGAGTGAGCACATGAATGAAGGTGATTCGATGGACAGTTTTCTTACAAAGATCAAAGACCTGAAGGAACAATTGATTTCTGCTGATGAGGTTATACCAGATAGCTCACTTGTGCAGACCCTTCTGAATGGCCTTCCTGATTCATATCAGAGTTTTGCCTCTACTCTTCGATTGATGATGAAAGGCAATCCGAATGCCTTGTCATTTGAGGAATTAGTCTCTGTTCTGTTGCAGGAAGATCAGTCCAGGCAGAACAGGTCCATTATGCGTGTTGCAGATCAAGCTTTCCTGGCTAGTCAGAAGGGCAAAGGAAAATGGAGCTCTTCTACTAGTAAGCAGAAATCTGCAAATGCTGCACAATCGAAGAACCAGGATAAAGATGAGAAGAAATCAGAAAAGCAGAAATTGTTCTGCAAGTACTGTAAAGGAAATGATCATATTATAAAGAACTGTCCAAAACTGGCTGCTAAAGAGGCAAAGAAGAAAGAGGCTGGAATGGTTGTTGCAGAGGCCTCTACACAAAAAACAGAGTCTGCAAATCTTGTGCAGGAAGAAGAATGGGCGTTTACTACTGTCTGCAGTTTTGACCCATCTTCTCATGATCAGTGCATGTCTGCAGTAGACTCAGATGTTTGGTACTTTGACAGTGGGGCGACCAAACATATTACCTCGCAGCGCAGTTTCTTCTCTTCACTCGAGCCTGCCCCTACAGGGAATACTGTCACATGCGCCAATAACTCCTCTTATCCTGTTAAGGGAGTTGGTAAGATCATTCTGACTACTGCTGATGGTAGTTCTTTCACTTTGTCAGATGCTTTATTTGTGCCAGGGATCAAAAAGAACCTGTTATCAGTTTCTGCATTAGCCAAGATTGGCTTGGTTGTGAAATTCGTTGATGACAGGTGTACAGTCCATGATCTCTCAAATGGCGATGTGATTATTGCTTCTGGCATTTTATGTCGTGGGCTGTATAAGCTCATAGACTATGAAAGATCTGTGAATGATTCGGCATGTGCAGTTCATGATTCTCAGGCTATGTCAGATGCAAAGCTTTGGCATGCACGCTTTGGTCATCTGAATTTTGCTAGCTTGTTACGCCTGCAGAAATCTGAAATGGTGTCCTCTTTGCCCAAACTTGAGGCACCTGGAAAACATGTTTGTGAAGGCTGTATTTTGGGCAAAATGCAGCGTTCTTCCTTTCCAAAAGATGGTTCAGTTCGGGCTATGCAGAAATTGCAGCTTGTACATAGTGATGTCTGTGGTCCTATCCAGACACCCTCTTTTGGAAATTACCTTTACTTCGTGACTTTCATTGATGATTTTTCCAGGCATGCATGTGTATATCCACTCAAAGCAAAGTCCGAAGTGTTCATGTGCTTCAAACAGTTTTTGGTTTTGGCTGAAAATCTGTCAGCATGTAAAATGGGCACCCTCCGTTCTGATCGAGGGGGGGAATATATGTCTTCAGATTTTAATGCATTTCTGGCTGAACGTGGGATAAAACACCAGTGTACAGTGCCGTATACACCTCAACAGAATGGAGTTGCTGAACGAAAGAACAGGTCACTCATGGAGATGGCGAGGTGCATGGTCAAAAGTCAGGCTTTACCACATAGTTTCTGGCTTGAGGCTGTCATGTGTGCAGCATATGTACTGAACAGGTGTCCCACCAAAGCGTTGCAGTCTATCACTCCATATGAGGCTTGGCATGACCGCAAGCCATCTGTTGCTCATCTGCGTGTTTTTGGTTGTTTGGCATATGCATTAGTGCCTGAACAACATCGCAGAAAATTGGATGATAAGGCAGTAAAATGTATTTTTGTTGGGTACAGTTCTGAAAGTAAAGGCTATCGTCTGTATCATCCACAGACTAAACGCATTCTGGTTAGCCGTGATGTTGTCTTTGTGGAAGATGCTATTCAGCCATTGCTTTCATGTACTAAGGAGACAGCTGTTAGCTCCAAAGACATGTATGATACTTTGATGCCTCTTTTTATAGGTGGACAGGCTAGCGCTGGTCCTAATGAGGCAACTTCTCAGCCTTTGCAGGTTTCATATGATGATGCAGATCATTCCATTTCTGATGCAGATTTACATGATGCACTTGTTGATGAGAGAGCTGATATTGAACAGGCAAAAACTATGCCAAAATGGCTGGTGCAGACTTTGCGTGACAGCAAATTAGATGCACCTTTGTCATATCGTACTCGTTCAGGCTCTCATAGTACCTCCTTTGCATCAGATTGCTATGCTATGGCTGCATCTAGTCTCTGTGATGAGAATGAGCCTGTTTCTTTTGATGAAGCACAAAATTCAGAAAATTGGATGGCTGCTATGCAATCTGAATATGATGCTATAATGAAGAATGGTACATGGTCTTTATGTGACTTGCCTCCTGGCAAGAAGGCCATTGGCACTAAGTGGGTATACAAGCTGAAGCGTAAACCTGATGGTACAGTTGACAGGTATAAGGCTAGGCTTGTTGCAAAGGGTTATGCATAGGAAAGAGGCATTGATTTTGATGAGACCTTTGCACCTACATGCCGTATGACTACTGTTCGGAGCATTTGTGCACTTGCAACCCATCATGGTTGGAATGTACATCAGTTGGACATTAAAACAGCATTTCTGAATGGTGACTTGCATGAAGAAGTGTATGTTTTTCAGCCCCGTGGCTTTGTGCAGAAAGGGCATGAAAACCAGGTGTGCAGGTTAAAGAAGGCGTTATATGGTTTAAAGCAAGCACCACGTGCTTGGTATGAGAAAATACATGCCTATCTGATTGCACATGGTTTTGAGAACAGTCCAACTGAAAGCACCTTATATGTTAAGCGTGCTAATGATGTGCTTCTGATCATTGTTGTCTATGTAGACGACATGCTGCTCACTGGTCCTCTTGAGAAGCATATTGCTGATTTCAAGGCTGATTTGCATGCCTCATTTGAGATGTCTGATTTGGGGCATTTGCATCACTATTTGGGCATTCAGTTTATGCAAGTTGATGGTGGAATGGCTTTGTGTCAAACGAAATATATTGACACATTATTGCAGCGTTTTGGCCTTGAAGACTGTAAGCCTATTGCCACTCCTATGGAGACAGGTTTACGATTGAGTCTTCATGATGCTGGAGATGCATTTGATGCTGTTCTCTATCAGCAGGCTATTGGATGCTTGATTTACTTATGCATTACTCGGCCAGATATTCAGTTTGCTGTCTCACAGATGAGCAGGTTTATGCATTGCCCAGGAGTCACGCATTGGAAAGCGGTTAAGCGCATCTTTCGCTACTTGAGTGGTACTTGGCTACTTGGGTTGTTTTATCCCAAGGGGGGATCACTACCGCCATATTTGCATGCTTTTTCTGACTCAGATTGGGCTGGTTGCTATGACACTCGTGTGTCCACCAGTGGTTTTTGCTTCATGCTTGGTAGCTCATGTATATCTTGGTTGAGCAAGAAGCAGCCTACTGTGGCCACTTCCAGTTGTGAGGCTGAGTATAGGGCAGCTTTCACAGCGACTGTTGAGTGTGTGTGGCTCAGACGCCTTATGGCTGATTTGGGTGTTGGCCAGTTTTCTGCCACCACCATCTTCACTGACAGTCAGAGCGCATTGGCAGTTGCGAGGAACCCTGTGTTCCATGCTCGCACTAAGCACATTGAGGTGCATTATCACTATGTCAGGGAGGGGTTCTCTGCTGGGGAGATCAGCTTGGCATATGTGCCCACGCAGGAGAACATTGCAGACCTTTTCACGAAGGCTCTGCCTAGGGAGAAGTTTGAAGCTTTCCGCAAAGCTTTGGGCTTACTTCCTTTTGTGGAGTGATTTCCACATAGCTCGGCACTTCCTTATACATGAGTGCCAGCTCCTTGTTCACCGCATCACTCCCAGGGGGGATTTGTTGATATATTTAGGTAGTGATGTGTGTGAACACTCTAGGACCGTCGGGGCACTTTTTTCCCTCTTTAGGAGGTTTTTTTCCCCCGGCTTGTATATACGCCTATTGCCCTAATGGGCTACTTATCTTTGTACATTCTCTAGTAATACATTCAGTCTTGTGTGTTGTGCTCCAAGCTTCTTCTTCTTCCTTGTGCTGTTCGCGTGCTTCCGCAGACGTCTAACTCCAACAATGAACACTTCGGACTTTGCTTTGAGTGGATATACCCATGCATGCCTGGAAAAATCATCAATAAAAGTCACGAAGTAAAGGTAATTTCCAAAAGAGGATGTCTGCATAGGACCACAGACATCACTATGTACAAGCTGCAATTTCTGCGTAGCCCGAACTGAACCATCTTTTGGAAAGGAAGAACGCTGCATTTTGCCCAAAATACAGCCTTCACAAACATGTTTTCCAGGTGCCTCAAGTTTGGGCAAAGAGGACACCATTTCAGATTTCTGCAGGCGTAACAAACTAGCAAAATTCAGATGACCAAAGCGTGCATGCCAAAGCTTTGCATCTGACATAGCCTGAGAATCATGAACTGCACATGCCGAATCATTCACAGATCTTTCATAGTCTATGAGCTTATACAGCCCACAACATAAAATGCCAGAAGCAATAATCACATCGCCATTTGAGAGATCATGGACTGTACACCTGTCATCAACAAATTTCACAACCAAGCCAATCTTGGCTAATGCAGAAACTGATAACAGGTTCTTTTTGATCCCTGGCACAAATAAAGCATCTTACAAAGTGAAAGAACTACCATCAGCAGTAGTCAGAATGATCTTACCAACTCCCATAACAGGATAAGAGGAGTTATTGGCGCATGTGACAGTATTCCCTGTAGGGGCAGGCTCGAGTGAAGAGAAGAAACTGCGCTGTGAGGTAATATGTTTGGTCGCCCCACTGTCAAAGTACCAAACATTTGAGTCTACTGTAGACATGCACTAATCATGAGAAGATGGGTCAAAACTGCAGACAGTAGTAAACACCCATTCTTCTTCTTGCACAAGATTTGCAGACTCTGTTTTTGGTGTAGAAGCCTCTGCAACAACCATTCCAGCCTCTTTCTTCTTTGCCTCTTTAGCAGCCAGTTTTGGACAGTTCTTTATGATATGATCATTTCCTTTACAGTACTTGCAAAACAATTTCTGCTTTTCTGATTTCTTCTCATCTTTATCCTGGTTCTTCGATTGTGCAGCATTTGCAGATTTCTGCTTACCAGTAGAAGAGCTCCATTTTCCTTTGCCCTTTTGACTAGCCAGGAAAGCTTGATCTACAACACGCATAATGGACCTGTTCTACCTGGACTGATCTTCCTGCAACAGAACAGAGACTAACTCCTCAAATGACAAGGCATTTGGATTGCCTTTCATCATCAACCGAAGAGTAGAAGCAAAACTCTGATATGAATCAGGAAGACCATTCAGAACGGTCTGCACAAGTGAGCTATCTGGTATAACCTCATCTGCAAAAATCAACTGTTCCTTCAAATCTTTGATCTTCGTTAAGAAACTGTCCATAGAATCACCTTCATTCATGTGCTCACTCTCCAACTGTTTTCGGAGGTAAGCAACACGAGCCTCATTCCTAGCCTGGTACAAAGTGGTAAGTGTATCCCAAGCATCCTTTGCTGTTCTGCAAGAACAAATGTGAGGAATAATGGCACGTTTGATAGACAAAGCTATCAATGCATGTGCCTGGGCATCTCTGCCATCCCAGCGAATCTGCTCTGCAGTAGGTGCAATAGAAACAGCAGCACGAACAGGAATCTGCGGAATATCATCTTCGACACCATCTTCATCAGCTCCAGCACCTGTATTTGCAGTACCTGTTGTTACAGGTGTAACAGGATGTCTTTCAACACCCTGCACAATGTTCCACAATCCTTTTGCAACTAGTACATGTCGCATCATATAAGCCCATAATGGGTAGTTGGTACCATCCAACTTATCCTCAACAGCCAACATACAGAATACTTCACTGCTTTCAGCCATGGCTGGTGACTAAAATACCTTGATGCAGAAAACTGACTGTATCTCAAAAAGTTGAATGGAACTGCCCAGACGAGTTCTGCTAGACCTGTAGAAGACTTCGAGACGCTTAAACTGGCAAACAGAAACTGGTATATACCTTTGGCACAAAAGGATGAAATAGCCTACACAAGCGCTGCGATAGTGCGTTCGGAGGCCGAAACGAGCTCAGATCTCGAAAACACCCTGAGTATGCTCACCAAATTTCGTGCGAATCTGAGACTGCAAACGGAGGAGTGTCGACGGCACCCTAGAAGAAGCGACGACCTGCTCTGATACCAATTGTTGGAGATAGACGTCTGCGGAAGCACGTGAACAACACAAGGAAGAAGAAGAAGCTTGGAGCACAAACACACAATACTGAATGTATTATTAGAGAATGTACAAAGATAAGTAGCCCATTAGGGCAATAGGCGTATATACAAGCCCGGAGAAAAAACCTCCTAAAGAGGGAAAAAAGTGCCCCGGCGGTCCTAGAGTGTTCACACACATCACTACCTAAATATATCAACATGCCTCAATAACAATTAATCACATGCTTACAGGATCTTCCAACAATGAACTTCAGCATACACACCTTAAGACTCAAAAAGAAGATGAGTGAGAGATAGAGAGAGAATAGGCAAGATTTCAAGTGTAATGGTAAGCTATGAATCTCACCTACACTATCTATATTCCAATGTCAAATTACAATGTGTGAATATGATAAAATTTTCAATATCTCAATCTAGGAAGAAATAATTACTAGATACAAGAGATTGTGTGCCTAAGAGGTATGAAGAGTGTGTGTGTGTGAATATGGAAAATATGAACAATTTAGAAATGTTTTAGAAAAAATCTGAATTTTGATTATCCAAATCAGAAACTAGTGAATGAACAAGTGAGAATAGATGTAAACTTGTTCGTTATTCATAGTACGTTGGTTGATACGAACTCCTCTAGAAGTCTCTAGATGTAGAGCATACCTCCTCCAAGAGTGTAGAAACACCTTCTCCTTGATCTTCTCCAAGCTCTCCTCCTTGAGTTGATTGTAGCTTGAGATGATGATCATAAAGTGTGGCAATGCTTTGTTTATATAGTTTATGAGGTCCTAGGAGTTATGAAAATCACAAACAAAAAAAGCTCTACGATCACCCACGGAAGCATTCGTGCAAATTTAACAAATGCAAAGAAATAGTGCTACCTGTTCTTACTTTTCAAAAAATCAATGGTTTCCAAAAATAAAGTATTCTGTGCTGCCCCTTGTTGGATGTTGGATTTGAACTCGCATGGGTGCTTTGGGAGGTGCTTGTGTTAGCCAAGGCACACACTCCTATTTTTGTAAAGAGCTCTATGAAAGACAAGTAGTATGTTGTACTTGATAATTGGACATTGACTCCAACAATCCCCCTTCAATGTCACAATGGGTACAAGGTTCAATAACCTACAAAGCTTCCGATGTCTACAAATATCTCTTAACCTATTTCCATTGAATCTTGAGTTGACTGTGCATGGACCTTGATACTTGATAAACTTCAAATTGAATGTTCAGACATGTATTACATAGATATATTAAGCAACCAACTAGTTGACTATATAATATAGCATTATGCTTTTGGATTTGCTTCAGACTATAATAACACATTGACATCCATAGGTGTCTGCATATGCTTGGAATTTGTCATCTCAAAGCTTTCCAATAATTTTTCAATGTATTTTTGTTGTTTCATGTAGATACACTCATCTTTGTACTTGAACTCAATCGCCAGATAATAATGTAAAATACCTAAGCCTTTTACATCAAATCTTGGCTTAAGTTTTCTTTAAACAATTGAATACCTGAATCTTTGGGACCTGTGATAATCATATCACTTTATAGTGTATCTTGAACCCTAGGTGGTTCATTCTCAATTGAAGTAAGAGCTAAAATGTTACGGATCTCAAAATGTTCTACATAATTTATCTGGTCTTCTTGTGGTCTCCTTGTCTAACTTTTTGTTCTTCCACTGTATACCTTTATACCACTATCCTTCCAGGTTAGATATAACCACTTTGGCATATTCTTGAGAGTGGTGGAATCCTTTCTGGTTCTTCAGCATCTCTTTTGTCTGAAACTTTGGAACCTTCTCCAACTTCATAAGTTGGAACTTCAAGAGGTACTGATGATGGACTAGGTACTGATGTAGGTAATGAAATTCTCTCTTCACTTGCATCTCTTAGGTTTTGAGAAGGTTCATCAACCCCCTTGTATGGGTGAATGTAAGAATCCAAATTCCTTCTGAAAAATGCATAATCATTTGCTTTTATGAATTCTAGAATCTCTTCCTTCTTATCATAAATCTGACTTTCTGCAATGTATTCATTGTGTGAGACTAGGATATCACCTCTACCTAGAACATAGAATCTGTATCATTTTCTTTCAATTGCATAACCAATAAAGACTGCTTTAATGGCATTTACATCAAGCTTACGACGACCCTTCTTCTCAATGTGAACATAAGTTGGGGAACCAAATACTTTGAAGTTAAGTCACATTGGGTTTCTTCCCATAATAAGCTTCATAAGGTGTCATAAAATTTAAAGCTTTTGTGGAAGACCTATTCAAAATGTGATTAGCTATATGTAATGTATCGAACCAAAACTTGGGAGAAATATTTTTGGATGACATCATATTATGCATCATCTCAATAAGTATCCTATTATTTCTCTCTACAACACCATTCTATTTTTTGGTGTATAAGCAATAGTGAGTTGATGAGAGATACCCTTGTCTTCAAAAAAAGGCTTAAAGTATTTAGACATATACTCTCCTTTTTATCACTTCTCAAAATCTAGATCATTGACTGAATTTCATTTTCAACCATAGCTAAGAATTCCTTAAAAGTAGGAAAAACCCTGACTTCATTTTAAAACTTTAATCCACAAATATCTTGAGAAATCATCAATGAAAGTAACAAAGTACTTGAAACCTTGAATATAACTTGTTCTCATTGAACCATTCACATTTGAATGTATGATCTACAACTTCCTTGTGGCCGTGATATATCCATGCTTCTTGAAAGGTAGTTTATGAAGTTTTCCTCTAAAACATCCTTCACATGACTCTGCATCATCTAGTAAAGCAAAAGTAGGCAAACTCTCCAACATAACTTGATCTTTGATATGCTTGAGAGCTGTGTAACTGATATGACCAAATCTAGCATGCCATAACTTCATGTTCTCCTTAGGTGTTGTAGACCTAGCAACATTAGCATGACTTATTTTGGACAATACAAACATACCACTTCTATTTTCACCTTGAAGTAGACAATGCTTCTCATCAGGTGAGAGAATCTGACATGAATCTTTCTTAAAAAGAAATTTGTAACCATTTGACAAGAAAGTAGAGATAGAGAGCAGATACGTCTTCATGTCTAGAACGTAAAGAACATTGGAAATTGTGAAATTTGCACCTACTCTGGACTTTCTCCAACACCGACAACATCTAAATAATGGACATATGAAATGTTCAGTCTTCTACCTCAAGAGTTAGAAAGGGAAGAAAATACCTTTCTGCAACCTTGCATATGCTTAGTATTTCCAGAATAAAAAATCCAATGATTATCTGAGATTGCATTTAATGCTACCAGATCAAAAGCTATCTCTTCAATAGTAACACACACATATGAATCTACCTTTGACGATTTAGGGTTTGGATCACCTTGAGCACTATTACTTGATGCTTTCTTCTTCTCATAAAAAATCCTTGCTTTGCATTCTTCTATGAAATGACTTGGTTTCTTATAGTAATGGCATACTCCTTTCTTTGAATTAGATGTAGTGAAAGACTTTTCTTTGGGTGTAGAGGAAGCATTAGGAGAAAGGCTGGTAGACTTTCTTTCACTCCTCTTCGAGGATGATAAATGACTTCATTATTCTCTTCCATACCCTTTTGTTGATGTTCATCTTGAAGTAACAGGAACTATAGCTCTTCAAATGAAAGTTCTCTATCTCTTGTGGAGAGAGATAAAGAAGTAACAAAAGCATGATATGTAGATGGAAGTGATTTTAGAATGTTCTGTGCCATTGGTGAAAGCACAACATCTGGCACAGTAGGGACCTTCTTTATGACAATCATGGCCACTATGGGGGATAAAATCAGTGATGGGGAATCTCCAAAGTCCTCATCTCCATCGCTCCTTGCCTGAGTGGGATTATAACTATGGTGGTTGTTATTTTCTTTTTCTTAGGATAGTCCTTGAGCAGGTGCTACCCTAAACACCCATAGCATAACCCCTCTTTCATTGCCTTCTCTTTCTATTGAAGGGTAAGTATCGACTTATTATAAGCCCTCTCAGCCAAAGCAAACATTTTTCATTTACCTCCTACAACTGTCTTGAACATATGCACCTACTTAGCCTCTCTAGAAGGCTGTGCACTGATCGAGCCAGGAGTAGGTGTGTGGAAGGGTCGTCTTACCTTAGGCCATGAGGACCTTTGAACTTGGGAGCTTGTGCCCCTATGGCCATCCTCATAGATGAAAGCCATCTCCATGGCATGTGCCAAGGAATGTCATCTCTCCTTCCTCACGAATGGTCTAATAGTTTCTCAGAGATAGTATCAAGTACTTTAAGAAGTACCTCTCTATACTTATCCAAGTACTCCTGAACGGTTTAATTCTTCTGATTCATGAAGAACTATTGTCTAGCGCTCTAGACCTCTCATCAAGCGGTACAAAATTGTTGTAGAACAAGATCTTGAATTGATCCTAAGTCTCAGGATCTTTCTTATCTTGTTCTATCTTGCACCACCACCTATAGTCCATGTCCATAAGGTTATACATGGCCTATTGAATCTTATGCCTATCATCCACAATATGGCATAAGCAGAAGCATTGCTTCCACTTGCTGAGCCACTACTCAACAACATCAACAGTCCTAGCAATAGTTGATCCATGGTATCTAGGTGGCTTAAGATCCTTAAGCTGCCATCTGGCCTCTCTAACTAGGATTCTATCTCTAGGGATTTCTGGAGTTGGATGCTCATCTAGAGCATCTACCTCCATCCCTGGCAAGTTAGGTTCATGCACATCTTCTTCTTTCTTGGACCCACTCACATGTGCCAAGATATCGCAAAGTGTGCTCTCTAGACTGGTAATCCTAGTACTCATGGTCTGAATGGGATCTTCAAAGTTCTCTTCCATGAATGTATCTCTCCAACGATTGCTTTACGGTATAAACCAACACTAGGTCTCCCTCTTTCAATCCTTTATCTTTGATATGTGCATCGAAGTATGCCTTTTGCCTTTTGTTTGCAACATATATACCTGCAGCTTCTTGTAGCCTTGTCTCACCTAAGCGTTCTAGATCAAAGATCCTCGAGGATAACTCGTGTCCATTCCACTCATGCTCTTGTGCTACTTTTAAAGTTGGGATTAGGAAATCAAAAGGTAGCAGAGCATTCTGTCCGAAGACAATTTGAAATGGGGTTGTATTAAGTATTGTTTTGTAGGCAACTCGGTAACCCCAAACAACATGATGAAGCTGCTTATCCCAATCAGAACGCTTATTATTGAGCAATTTTGTCAATACATTACATAGGATCTTGTTTGTGCTCTCAACTTGTCCATTAGCTTGTGGATGATAAGGGGCAGACTTCTTATGTATCACCAAGAACTCTTGGAGGAGATTTTCAATGAATTCATTCAAGAAGTGCGTACCTCGATCACTCACTAACTCTATTGGTAGTCCATATCTCGTGAACACATTCTCAAATAAAAACTTAGCCGTTCTTTGAACATCATTCTTTGTAGTGGCTTTTACTTCTACCCACTTCTTAAGGTAATCTATGGCTATAATAATGTACTCTGCATGGGAGTTTCTAGCTAGGGGTGGATAGGACCTACAAAGTCTATAACCCATTTTGAAAATGCACATCCTCCCATCATTGGCCTCAAAGGCATCTCATCTTTTCTAATTTGGTACTGGGCATGTTGGCATGTGTCACATTTCTTCACATAGGTATGTGCATCCATATGAAGAGTGGGCCACCAAATTCCTAAGAATAGAATAGTCTTAATTACTCGGTCAGGACCAAAGTGTCCGCCTGCAACACTGCGATCGGCAATTTCTAAGATTTTCAAATAGTCCAACTCATGAATGCAAAATCTTAAGAATAGTCTAACTCGTGAGGGCGTAGTCTTGAGCTTCTTGCTCCATGCTTCGTCTCCTTGCTAGACTAGCCTCATTGGATAATGCTCCTGATCTCATGAATTCCACAAATGGAGCACTCCAATCTAGAATTAATGATACACGATAAAGAGTCGCATGCTCCACAGGGGGTCTCTTCTGGCACATTGGACAATTCTTGAAGCACTCATGAATTTCTTTTTCCATACAAGGCCAATACACTCCTAAATGTTTTAGACTTTGTAATGTTCATTGTTTAGAATAGTGATTCCCTAGAAATCCTTCATGGGCTTGTTGGAACCAACTGCAGTGCACAAACATCTCTTCAGCTCATTGAAGGAATTTTTGCATTCATCATTCCATTCGAAATTTGTCAACAAGGCATAAAGAGGTTTAGCTATGATTGCATACATGTGAATAAACCTACGGTAATATCCACAATGGCCCGTAAAAGCTTGTACCTCTTTAACATTCCTTGGCCTCGACAACTCTGCTATAGATCTTACTTTATCCTCATCTGTAGATATTCCGTTCTTAGAAACAATATGACCTAAGATTTTACCTTGTTGTACCATGAACACACACTTCTCTAGGTTCAAACACACTCGATATTCTCTACACTTGTTGAAGATCTATCTGAGCTTAGGGATGTGGTATCTTCTTTCTTGAGAATGAGCACATAAATCATCCACATATACCTATAAGCTCTTTTGCAATAACTCTTTGAAGGCATGACACATGAGCTTTGGAATGTTGCAGGTGCATTGGTGAGTCCAAATGGCATCACACAAAATGCCAAAATTCCCCACTCTATGGCAAAGGCCATTTTGTGTTGATCTTCTGGGGCAATGGTGACTTGGTTGTAGCTTGAAAATCCATCAAGGAAGCTATACACTTCCTTGGCTGCAACACGCTCCAGTAAATGTTCAATGATTGGAAGCGGATAACTATCTCTTGTTGTGGAAGCATTAACTTTCTTAAGGTTAATACATACATGCAACTTTCCATTCTTTTTGGGTACCACAACAATGGGGACACCCATTCCGTATGCTCAATCTCATAGATAAATCAAGCTTCAATCAACTTGTCAATTTCTTCTTTTATTTTAGCTGCATAAGTGTCATTATATGTGTAGGGCTTCTGTTTGGTGAGCTTGGCATTTGCTATCATGGGGATCGTATGAGAACAAATTTTCGGATCTGTTCCCTTCAAGTCCCTATAGTGCCATGCAAACACGTCCCTATAGTGCCATGCAAACACGTCCCTATATTCCCTTAATAAGGCTACCAACTTTGCTTCCTCTTCTTTACTTAGGTCATCTCCTATGTACATACATCTCTCTTTGTTCTCTTTAATGGTGACTACGATTTTTTTGGTCTTTTCTTTGTTATCATATGCTTCTCCTATGGTTGTCTCTCTCTTAGGCATTGGTACCAAAATTTTATGGTCTTCAACTTCATATTTCTTGAAATTCTCTGGTACTTCAAACAATGATTCCTCCTCTTCTAGTTTCACCACTTTTCTTCTCTTCTTCTTTTGACCACCTTCACGTCCATCCTCTGAGTTTACAACTTTGATGCTTTTGAGATGTTCTTCTTCTTTTTGTGTAAATACTCGTATGTCTTCTAGATAGTGCTCCTCTGAAATAAAAAACTATCCATCTGAACGGGCTCTGGATTGTCATCATTCTCTTCTTCTTTTATGAAGTCATTAGGGTCACATTCTTCTAGCAAGGGTTGACACATGAACACTAAAATATCATAACCCTCCTCATTGCAATGAGGTGTCCACTATTCTTCATTGACAGCAATGTCCATGGTGGCTAAGATTTCTGCCCAGCCATGAGGCTCGAATTCCTCATCTGGGAAGATCATCAGTGTGTAGGCTGGGTCTTTAACTGGTATATCCCCTTGATAAGTTCCTTCTTCTCTTGATTTTAGACATTTTTCTTCTTCCTTTGCGACTTTGCACATCTACAAATGAGTATCTTCGTGCATCCAAGATGTATCAGATGAACTTTTAGAATGCATAGAGATTGAATCTTCTTGCTCCTTGTGGATAGGATTCCACTATAGGGGTGGTACATCTTTGAAGGTGTAATCCTTCAAATTGACCTTGGTTGTGAACCCTAAGCATTGCAAGTATAAGGAGTTGGTTCCCCAATCCTGTACAACTTGCAATTGTCGTAGGAAGGGTCTTCCTAGAATCATTTCGTAGGTATTAGTTTTACCAAAGTCACATATAGCAAAGGTGTGATCAAACTCCACACCACAAGTGGTTAGAATTATCCTTTCTAACAATCCTAGAGGTCTTTCAACATGGCCATCATCCATCTAAACCTTCATTCTAGTTGGTCTTAATGCAGGTTTAACCCATTGCTTCCACAAGGAGGTGGTCGCAATAGCAACACCAACACCTGAATCTATGATCGCTTTGGTTGTGTAACCTTGGTAGGTGATCGGAAGATAAGTATTACCTTCTTCACCTTCACTCATGTCCCCTATTTTGTCTAGAGGTACCTCTAGTACTTTCTCTTTAGAGCCTGCTTTTGGCATTTTGGAATCAAGTTCTAGAACTTTATTCGCCACATGTTTCCATAACTCAAGTTTTACTTTGAGCAGGTCTTCTAAAGTGAGATGACACTGAACCTTAGTGTTCTTCACGACTTCAATGTTTCTTGGAACCACTGAGTCTTCATTTCTGATCAATATTGTGGGAGATCTGACCTAGAGAGATTCAGATTCCCGTGGGCCTGTGAACTATGGCAACTCTTGTAAAGAATTGGATTCAAATTCTAACCTTTCTCTCCTTGTTGCTCTACTTGGACTTCATAAATAGATGGAATGTCTTGTGGAAATTGATTGTGAAGTTCATCAATCTCAAGAATAGGAGGGGGAACATCCTTCTCCTTGGCCCATTTCTCTTCTTGTATTTCCCGCAAGATCTTTTGAGTGTGTTGTTGAGTTTAAAGAGGTTCTCCATCATCTATGGAGTCAGGAACATAGACTTTCTTTGGTGATGAGATTTCTCTTTCAATAGTTGGAGCATGTGGAGGTAAAGAAACTTGTGTTTTATTTAACAACTACTCTAATCTATCTAGTAAGCCCTGGAAGTGCAAACCCGACATAATAGCACTTGTTTGATTGAATGATTCATTGGCCTCGAACATAGCTTGAGCTAGTTCCACCATTTTTATGCATATTTTTGTCCATTCAATCTCTAAATTTGCTCTAGGGTAGCTCTTGTCTAGGTTTGCAGGTGTTGGCCCTTCTTGAAGTCGAGCCTGGTATGCCTTGAACATCATGTCCAAGTCTTTTAGGGTTGGATCTGCAAGAACAAACCCTAGTTATGGTCTATTTACAATGGTTGGTGGGTGGGGATGAGGTTGGGGATGAGGTGGTGTGCATGGAGTTTTCACATGCGAGGGGTTTTGAGAGGCAATATCTTCTATTTTTGTTTTTGCATCTTTCAGGCTTTCTTCTAGTTCAGATAACTTTTTGATCCACTTACGATTGGCCTTCTCTCTAGTATCCTTCCATGTTCTTGTTTTTCTCTTACTAGGTTCTCTTGACTCACTTGGCTCTGATTGCTCAACTAGTTTAGCTTGTTGTAAGGCTTGTGCCCTAGTAACTACATGTATAGGAACCACATTACTCCCACTGGAACTTGAATCCCTTACTAAGCCTACTACATTAACGGGTGTAACCTTGGGTGCACTAGAGGGATTCTTGGAACAATCTCTTGGGAGTTGTTCCTTGCCACACTCAGGACAAAAGCCTTGTATTTTGATGCTTTGTCCGTAGACGTTTTGCATATACTAAGATTCTCAATGTTCCATTGGTTAGACCTTCGAAAAATAGGGATATCACTTTCTATTGAGAAGGTCTCTCTATCATAGGGCATCGGTCTACATATTGATTAAATCTTCGTGTTGCATTTTGTTAAATGTTATAACCTTTTTATAGTTTAAGGTTTAATTCACTCTAGGTTCTTGGGATGGTCAGGGGTCTGTAAACAGAGGCCCTATTTGTATTTTCCCAAACTGCAGATTAAGATTATATGACTTCACTGAACTGAGTGCTAACGTATTCTCTTCCAATACTACTCGAATACGTCGGTAAGGCACCTTCACGTCAGAAATTTTACCGTGTAACTCTTTCATGTAGCGCATTAATCAAATTACTCAACACTTCAATTAACTTCACTTAATGCTTAAACTTAATCAACGAGACAAACTCTGTTACACAGAGTTCCACAACAGTGCTCGCTTCCAGCTTCTCGCCCAGACAACAGTGCGGTGGGTCCACCTTCTGCTTAACGCGACTCTTTCATTAATCTTATCAAAGGATACAACGTTGCGCTATGCCTTTTCATGCGTGCAACTTTTCAGGTTATATTTTACAAGAAATATGAGTTCCATTCCAGCGGCTTACACTGGCATGCAGGGTGGACTCGAACCCAAAAATGAAAATTACAGTTAAGGCTCACCAATGATGCCCTGGATATACAGAGTTCTAGATAATTTAAAGGTTCGGGTAATCTTCTGCTTTAAAGAATCTAACATATCCTTCAAGATATCTGGTTCTATAAGTTGTGCATCAGTTCTAACACAATTGGCAGCAACAACTTGACTCATCAATAAATCTGTCTGCATCTGCAAAAATGATTCTTGAAGGTAGAACTCATTGGCGATGGCAACATCTCTTCTCAGCTTCATTTTAGCTATCTCTGCATCCATTCTCGAGAGCCTGTCTGCTTGAGCTCCTAACTGTTTTTCTCGTCTTTCCAGCTCCTAAGCTTGAAACTGAATAGTTTTGTAATAAGCATCTCGCTCTTTCTTAATAGCTTCCATCTCTTTCTTTAACTGAATGGTCCGAACAATTTTTGCTTCCAATTCACGACCCTTCCCAAAAGGTCTTCGGACACCTGCTTTAACTCTGCAGTAGTTTGCATGGCAAGGTCTGCCATTTCTTGTCCTTTCTGCTCTACCACAGCAAGATCTGCACGTGTCTCCTCTAGCATATTTCCCAGCACAACACGAGCATCTTCTTTGTCAATCACCATTTGTTTTTATTGAACAATTTCTTCATCGCGAGCAGCAGGACATTCGTCACATTCAATTCAGCAAGTGCAGTGTCTCATTGAGCAATAATATTATCTTGTTCTGCTAACCGTTCTTGGAGTTGCTGGAGCTGAATCTGCAATGCATGATTCTCGACTTTGACCACAAGCGCTTCTTCTTGGAGCGGGGCAATATCTGCTTTGAGCAAGTTAACCTTACTCTGCAACTCTTGCTGAATGTTCTGAGTTGCTATCTTCATCTGGAGGAGCAATTGCTTGGAAATTTGGATAAGACGTTGGTCCATGGACGTCAATTTTGTGAACATTACTGCTGGGTGGGTAAGAGAAGGAGGGGGCTGTGATGATGAGGCAGAGATCAGATGAGGTGAGGAAGGTGGAGAGTAATCGGGAGAGGAGAGAAGAGGGGCTGATGCCTCACGAAGGGCAGTTGAAGGTGCAACAAGAAGAACGGTAGCAGTATCAGGAATTGTTGGAGCAAGTCTATGACAAGCCTAAGCATTGGCTTGAGTCCCACAAAGTCATAGAAAAAGCCTTAAAATGAAGACTATGTAAAGTTCACTTGTGAACTACCTCTTGTAACTTTTGAAGAGTTTACTTAATGTAAAAGTGAAAGAATCTTAAGTGGTTGAGTCCACTTGATCAAGAATGGAAAGAGGAGCCACGAATTCGTGATTTGTGGTAGGTAGAGAATCAAATCAATCATTGATTGACTGGAGAGTGATTGAGGGAAGTTAGCCTCCCAAACTCAACTATAAATAGATGGCAGTTTTAGTCGTGGTTAGAGAGACCTATGTGAAGACCTCCAAGAGCTGAGCTTTATGCCATATCAAGGTGTGATTACAAGGCACACATATGTATCAGTAAGTCATTGTATTGTACAAGCAATATACTTTCATTTTCATGATTATTTGAGTTCATCTTTCCATGTTCTTGTGAAGTGTACTACTCACTGCCATTACTCTCAGTTTTCTCAGTCAGCTTGCAGAGATGTTTTCTCTGAGCTTGGTGTCTCATTTTCAGTGATTTAACTTGGTAAAGTTAGCTCTATAAGTCTACTATATGCTCCCAAATTTTCATGTCATTTGGAGTTGCAAACTTCAGTTATGTTCATTTGAAGTCAACAGGGTCTGTTCATCTTCACTTCTCTGTCAGGTACCCGACTTTTTCACTCATCTTGTCAGAGCCATTTCTCAGTGGTTACTTATCCAAATTCAGTGATTTAAAGCTTGCTGGATTCAGCTTACTGTCTAGTATAACCATTTAAATTTTCATAATCGTTGGATTCCTAAATTTTGAGTTATGTGATTTTTCTGCTCACTGGTCTCAAACTGTAGCAGCCCGTGAAAATCGGGATGATGTCATCACTTGCTAAAACTCATTCTCAGTGTTTGGTTTGTTATTTTTGATGAAATTACTCTTGAAAGTTAGCTCTTTAAGTTATATAGACTTCCCCAAGAGGAATTAAGCTAATTGCTGCTGTGCTCAGAGAATTATGTAAAACACTGGACATGTGTATGAACCAAGAATAGCAAGTTTTCACCTCTGAGCTAACTCCAACTTATCTGTTTTGATCTATCTTTCTGAGAGTGATCTTCCAAGGTACATAGGGTGTCTAATACATCCATTGTCAAGCTAAAAGGGCCCACCATATACTCCTGGATTTCAATTGGCTGGTGTAGATCAAGGATTTTGCAACACCTCTTCATCTTCAAGCACATACCTATCCATCTCTTCACAGTGGTATCAGAGCAAGGTTGGACAACATGGCAGATGGATTTCCTTCATCAATTGACAAATTAGACAGAGGTAACTACTCAGCTTGGTCATTAAGAATGGAAGCCTATCTCCAAGGTAGAAGTTTATATGGTAATGTGGCTGGAGATGAAGTTATGCCAAGTTTCAGGAACAAAAGTCAACCAACACAAGAAGAGCAAGAAAGATTGAGCACATGGTGCTCCAAGCATGCACTTGCAAGGTCTTATCTCCTCAACCCTATCTCATATTTTTTGTTGCCTCACATTAGGAGTTGTAAGACATCTCAGGAAGTGTGGGATGCACTTGAAGCTTTCTTTTCTTCAAGTACCAAAGCTAGGAAGCATCAACTATGGCAAGAAGGCTCCTAAACAAAATGTGACTAATTTTGTCACAAAGCTCAAGGACATAGCGGATCAGTTGGGAAGCATTGGAGAGGTAATAGATGAAGAAAGGCAGATGACAAGTGGGAAGCATTCACCACAGCTATGGATTTGTACATGGACATGCATGTACCTGATTTCAACACACTCATTGGACAACTACTTACTCAAGAGGCAAAGCTTATCAAAAATGGAGAAATCTCTAAAGGTAATCAATCTTCAGCTTTATACACGGATAAAAGCAAGTCTAAAGATAACAAAGGAAAGGCAAAGAAAGTGGATGATGAAGCAGGTACATATCAAGCTAACTATGTAGGTAGAGGAAGACATGGCAGAGGTAGAGGAAGAGGAGGTAGACAAGGCAGGGGGAGATCCCAAGACTCCAACTCATGTTCTATTTGTGGATTAACTAATCATACAAGTGAAAATTGCTTTAGGAATTCCAGGAATCAAAGAGGCAGAGGATACAATAGAGGAAGTTATGGATACTCAAGAGGAAGGTTCAACAACTACCATGGCAACTACAACAACTACAATAATTCAAACTATCAAGGAGGCTACAAAGGAAGGAGAGAATACAATAACTACACAGAAGATTCAAACAAAGAGGATTCATTATTGATCATGAACATGGCTATGCCACAAGGTAAATCTGATGAGCATGTTTTCTACATAGATTCAGGTTGTTCAAATCATGTGGCAGGAAATGTGGCACTCCTATCAGATTTAGAAGATCCAAGGAATAAGCATGAGGTACAAACAGGAGATGATACAAAACATCCTGTGGAGAAAATAGGTAATGTCAAAGCACCTGATGGAAACATCAACCTACTTAGTGAGGTACTCTATGTCCCTACCATTACAAAGAATTTGATAAGTGTTGGGCAGATAGTAGAGAAAGGGTTGCAAGTCAGGTTCACAAAGGCAGGAGCATTTGTTGAAGATCCAAGTCAAGGATTCAGAAGAATTGCAAAAGGTGAAAAGACAGGTAGATTGTTCACATTTGAATTACAAGACACTAGAAACATTGCTCTCTTTAATTATGGTAGTCAGACACTCACATAATTGGAAGTATGGCACAAAAGGTTAGCACATACTGGTGAAAGGTCATTAAAGCAAATCTGCAGGGACCAAAGTGTACTTGGACTTCCTAATTTGTCAAAACAACATATGATTTATAAGTGTAGTGCATGTCAATTTGGAAAGTCTCACAGGTTACCATTCATGAAGAAAGGTTATATGCATGGAGATCTCTTGGAGTTGGTTCATACAGATGTATGGGGACCTAGCAAGGAAGCTTCAATATCTGGATCAAGGTATTATGTTTCCTTTATTGATGATTGCAACAGATGGACTATCCTATTCTTTATGAAACACAAAGATGAAGTTTTTTCATGTTTCAAAAGATATTTGGCTCTTGTGGAGAATCAAACAGGTAAATCACTAAAAAGGCTAAGGTCAGATGGAGGGGGAGAATACTTCTCCCATGAGTTTGATTCTTTTCTTCAAGAAAGAGGAATCAAAAGAGAGGTAACTACAAGGTACACTCCTGAGCAAAATGGAGTGGCAGAAAGGAGGAATAGGACAATTGTTGAAGCTGCAAGGTCTATGTTAAATGAAAATCATTTACCTAATTACTTATGGGCTGAGGCTGTATCTACAGCCACTTACTTGATTAACAGGTTGCCTTCAAAATCTCTTGATGGGATGACTCCATATGAGGCTTGGAATGAAAGAAGACCAAGTTTAGATCATTGTAAAATTTTTGGATGTATTGCTTTTGCTCATGTTCCTTCACATGTTAGAGACAAGATGGATCCAAAGGCAGAAAGGTGTGTATGTATTGGATATGACAACAATCAAAAGGGCTACAAGTTATACAACCCTACCAACAAAGGATTCTTGGTAAGCAGAGATGTAGTTTTTGATGAGAACAATTCATGGTATGAAGATTCATGCAGGAAGGTCAATTTACCATATAATCTTGAAGAAGATTTTCCAAAGCTTGGTAGAGAACAACCGAAGATTGAAGAACAAGACACCTCAGAGGATGATGGAGAATCTCAGATGGAAAAGATCAAAGCATGGAAGTCTAAAGGTAAAGCAAAGTTGCAGGAACTTGGACATGAGGCAGAATCATCACATCATGGCCTAAGAAGATCTATGAGGGAAAAGAAAAAACCAGAAAGGTATGGGTTTGACACCTCATTAGTAACTAAACACTCTATCTACATAGCACAGGATATAAACCAAGAGGAGCCATCATCATTTGAAGAGGCCAAAGCAAAAACAGAATGGAAGCATGCAATGAAGGAAGAGATTGAAGCACTTGAGGAAAACAACACTTGGGATTTGGTGCCCAAGACTTCATCCATGAAGG
The DNA here is from genome assembly GCA_020310875.1 of Ceratopteris richardii. Lineage (NCBI taxonomy): Eukaryota > Viridiplantae > Streptophyta > Polypodiopsida > Polypodiales > Pteridaceae > Ceratopteris > Ceratopteris richardii. Next base: position 156,036,561 of record CM035409.1, read on the forward strand.
TAATAGGCTCAAGATGGGTCTATAAACTCAAGAAGAATTCTGATGGTTCAATTAACAGGTATAAGGCAAGGCTTGTGGCAAAAGGCTTTGCACAAACTCAGGGAATTGATTATGAGGAGACTTTCTCTCCTGTGGCAAAGATGCCTACTATTAGGGTTTTGCTTAGTATTGCCTCTTCCAAGAATTGGAAGATACTTCAACTAGATGTAAAGAATGCATTCTTGAATGGTTGGATAACAGAAGAGGTATATATGGCACAACCACCTGGTTTTGAGAATCAAGTTTATCCTGATTATGTGTGTAAATTTAACAAAGCATTGTATGGTCTCAAGCAAGCTCCAAGAGCTTGGAATTTCAGGCTTGTTTCATTCTTGCAAGACAAAGGCTTTCAACCAAGCAAGGCAGATCCTTCACTCTTTATTAAAAAGAGTAATTCTGAGATCATCTATCTATGTGTATATGTAGATGATATTATATTGACAGGAAATGATGCAGATGGTATGAAGAAGATCAAAGAATCAGATGAGAGAAGAGTTCAAGATAAGTGATTTGGGTTCACTTACCTACTTCCTAGGTTTGGAAGTTGTCTACAAAGATCATGGTTTGTTTCTCACTCAAAGAAAGTACATTAAGGACATGTTGGCAAAATTCAAGATGCAAGATTGTAAGATTGCAGGTACTCCAATGGAGGTCAATCACAAATTGAGCTCACATGAAGGTGAACTCATAGAGGACATCACATCATATCAAAGTCTAGTGGGTAGTCTCAACTATGCCACATTGACAAGAGTAGATATATGTTACAGTGTGAGTGTGCTAAGCCAATTTATGCACACACCAAGGAAACCACATATGGATGCTGCCAAAAGGATTCTCAAGTATCTCAAAGGAACCATAAATGAAGGACTTTATTATCCTTATGTATCTGATTTAGGTTTGAAGCTATTTTCTGATGCAGATTGGGCTGGCTCCAAGGAAGATAGAAGGAGCACTTCAGGTTATCTTACCTTTGCAGGTTCAAAGCTTATTTCATGGTCATCCAAGAAGCAACCCACAGTTGCTCTCTCTTCTACTGAAGCTGAATATAGAGGTCTTGCCATAGCTACACAAGAAGCTATGTGGATGAAGACATTATTCAAAGATCTTGGATTGGAGTTTGGAACTCCAACTATTTTTGGTGACAATATGAGTTCCATTCACTTAGCTGCTAATCCTATTTTTCATGCAAGGACTAAAAATATTGAAGTTCATTATCACTATGTACGAGAAAAGGTTCTAAGCAAAGAGATTCAAATATCATATGTGTCCACTCATCAACAATGTGCAAATATTCTAACCAAAGCATTGGATGGTACAAAGCTTTGCAAATTCAAGGCTATGATTGGTTTGCAGGTAATCTTGGAAGATTGAAGACCTCAAGCATACTTGGCTTGAGGGGGAGCTGTTGGAGCAAGTCTATGACAAGCCTAACTATTGGCTTGAGTCCCACAAAGTCATAGAAAAAGCCTTAAAATGAAGACTATGTAAAGTTCACTTGTGAACTACCTCTTGTAACTTTTGAAGAGTTTACTTAATGTAAAAGTGAAAGAATCTTAAGTGGTTGAGTCCACTTGATCAAGAATGGAAAGAGGAGCCATGAATTCGTGATTTGTGGTAGGTAGAGAATCAAATCAATCATTGATTGATTGGAGAGTGATTGAGGGAAGTTAGCCTCCCAAACTCAACTATAAATAGATGGCAGTTTTAGTCGTGGTTAGAGAGACCTATGTGAAGACCTCCAAGAGCTGAGCTTTATGCCATATCAAGGTGTGATTACAAAGCACACATATGTATCAGTAAGTCATTGTATTGTACAAGCAATATACTTTCATTTTCATGATTATTTGAGTTCATCTTTCCATGTTCTTGTGAAGTGTACTACTCACTGCCATTACTCTCAGTTTTCTCAGTCAGCTTGCAGAGATGTTTTCTCTGCGCTTGGTGCATCATTTTTAGTGATGTAACTTGGTAAAGTTAGCTCTATAAGTCTACTATATGCTCACAAATTTTCATGTCATTTGGATGTTGCAAACGTCAGTTATGTTTGTTTGAAGTCAACAGGGTCTGTTCATCTTCACTTCTCTGTCAGGTACCCGACTTTTTCACTCATCTTGTCAGAGCCGTTTCTCAGTGGTTACTTATCCAAATTCAGTGACTTAAAGCTTGTTCGATTCAACTTACTTTTTAGTATAACCATATAAATTTTCATAATCATTGGATTCCTGAATTTTGAGTTATGTTGATTTTTCTGCTCACTGGTCTCAAACTGTAGCAGCCTGTGAAAATCGGGATGATGTCATCGCTTGTTAAAACTCATTCTCAGTGTTTGGTTTGTTATTTTTGATGAGATTACTCTTGAAAGTTAGCTCTTTAAGTTATTTAGACTTCCCCAAGAGGAATTAAGCTAATTGCTGCTGTGCTCAGAGAATTACGTAAAACACTGGACAGGTGTATGAACCAAGAATAGCAAGTTTTCACCTCTGAGCTAACTCCAACTTATCTGTTTTGATCTATCTTTTTGAGAGTGATCTTCCAAGGTACATAGGGTGTCTAATTCATCCATTGGCAAGCTAAAAGGGCCCACCATATACTCCTGGAGTTCAATTGGTTGGTGTAGATCAAGGATTTTGCAACACCTCTTCATCTTCAAGCACATACCTATCCATCTCTTCACAGGAATGGTAGGTGGAGGAGGAAGAGGGATAAGGGCCGTGGGCACCAAAACTATTCCAGTCTCAATCGAGGGTACTGACGAGGTGGCTTCGGTAACTACCGCTGCATTTCCAATCATTTTCTTGACTGCATCTGCTTGGACAGTGACTACATCTGCTTGGGTAGTGACTACATCTGCTTGGACAGTGACTGCATCTGCTTGGGCAGTGGTGGTTGGTGAAGAAGGAGGTTGGCACTCCAGACCAGTGGTATCTTCCACGGTCTCCTTCACAACCTCAGCATCCAGTTGAGGAGATTGCTCGCGCGATGAGACTTCAGCTATGTCTTCCACAATAATGTCCGTGTCCGGCTGTGGATTAGGAGAAGGCGGGACAGAGTCGGCCTGTAAAGAAGTGGCGGCGTCATGGAATTCATCAACATCTTGTACTACATTGGAGCCCTGCACCTGACTTTGCGAGGGGCTAATGCGACAACATTTTCGGTGGAAGAAATGAAGCAGGTCTTCATCATCATCGTCTTCCAGCATCCGTGTAGATTCTTCGTGTAATAGAATAATATTGGGTGGGGGGGTTGCATGGATTGGAGCACCGAAAGGAGAAGGGTAAGGAGGTGGGGTAATCGAGTGCGAGGAATGTCATGTTTGGCTACCTCTTTTGTAACTGCTAAGCATTCATAGTGAATGCACCGGAAGAAAAAAGGTGTAAAATTGACACCCTCTCGTGAGGCAGTATCAATCATTGCGTAAAAAGGTCTAGAAATGCCATACGTGCATTTTTGCAGATTTAACGTTGCTACAAGGAATTGCAGAGCGGTACACTCTGGTTCAGGTCAGCAAAGAATGGCAAACTCATGAGATGAGTGCCGGGGAAACAATTCCTTCATGGTGGCGAGAGGAAGGAGCGGTCCATTTTCCAACCCTTCCTGAAGGAGACGGAATCCCTCAGCAACCGTGTTTAGAGTAACTATGACATGGGAGTTTACGCACATTATTGGCCAACACTGCTCTGTAGCAGGTGTGGTAGCGATGGCAAAAATGATCTACGCATGGAAGGGGTGACACTCCACTGAATGCCAAGGCAATTCAGCGAAGGCCAACAATCCCCGAGTGCGCAAATACTCACTCACATCCGGAGTGAGACCGGCACAGAAGGTTACTATGTTAGCAAGAGCTTCCATGGCACAGGCAGAGATAAAGGAAGACACAGAGCACACACGGGTCACAAACACATAAAAAAACACAATAGCGACTAACAACAAAAGGAACAAGCTTAAGTAGAAAACACTTCAATGAAATAGGCGGCAAGAACCCGAATCAGAACGCAATATTGAAAATATACCGACATAATGGTGACATGCATGTATTAACAGATGCAACGACATAGAGGGGGCTATTAATCATGGTTAGATAAGAAAACGTAAAGATTACGGTCAGTAGGTCAACTGAAACAGAGAGAGCGGAACAGAAAAATCAAGTGATAAGCGAAAAAGAGTAAAAATACCAAAGACATCTCATGAGTGGTAGACGACGGGTGATAGGGGCGAAGCTTGGAACCATTAATCACTTTTGGAAGAAGGACACCGGTTAAGGTTGCCAACTGAAAAGTTGCAGGTCCCACTTGTTCAGCAATACGGTAAGGGCCAAACCATCGTAGCTTAAATTTTTCGGCAGATCGATTAGACTTAGCGTTATAGAAGAGGACCAATTGATTGACCGTAAACACAGGGGTTTTGAGAAAGCGATCATGTGTTTTGGCCTGTCTCAACTGCACTGCTTGTAGCACCAAGAAACTCTCCAGACGCTGTTCATCCAGAGACCGTAAGGCCTCCAAACGGAAGGGAAAAGATTCCTCCGGTAGGAGCTTCTGTTCAAGGGCCACACGTAGACTAGGAACCACCAATTCCATTGGCACAATTGCTTCCAATCCATATGCCAACTTAAAAGGAGTTGTTCCGATCGCAACTTTGTATGTGGTACGATAAGCCCATAGTACGCAGGGAGAAATTGGTCCCATCTCTCTTGGCAAGCTAACACCAGTTTCTTCGAGATGTTTAAGAGAGATTTATTGGTACTCTCAGCAAGTCCATTTGCCCGTGGGTAATAGGGAGAATTGAATTTGTGCACAATCTAGAATGTTTTCGTAAGCACTTGCATCAAGGTATTGGCAAAGTGTGTATCTTGGTCAGTTACGATCTCCAAGGGCAACCCATAGGGTGGAAAGATATCCTTCATTAAGCATTTAACAACCGCAGCCGCTGTAGCTAATGGCAGAGCCCATGCTTCGGCCCATCGAGTAGCGTAGTCTGTGCATGTCAGAATATATCTATTATTGGTGACTGTCACCGGAGGTGTAATTGGTCCTATGAAATCCAAACCCCATTTCTAAAAGGGTTCCAAAGGCACAACAAGTTGGAGAGGGAAGTAGTGTCGCTGTAAAGGCTGCCCAGAATGCTGGCACTCGTCACACTGTTGTATATACTTGGTCACGTCACGATACATCGTGGGCCACCTCAATCCACTCTAAAGAATCTTCTGATGAGTCAGATCAGCCGCAAAATGTCCTCCGGTTGGGGCAAAATGGGCCATGTTAATGACTGAAGCATATTCATGTGGGGGAACACATCTGAGTAATACTCCCAAGTGATCTATGTAATATAACTGTCCGACAATCAACCGAAAGCATCGACTGTACATGGCTAGTCTTCGTCGAGCAGCTGAAGAAAGCATACTCGGCGGACATCCACTAGTCAAGAACAGAAGCAAGGTATCATAGTAAGAAGGGGGTATCGGTAATTCCTGTGGATCATCCGGTATGGTCTCTGCTATGTAGATGGCTGGTGTTGTATCATCAATTCCCTCCGGAGGCTCACCAGAATCCAACCGAGAAAGAAAGTCATCAAGAGCATGTGCTAACCCTGGTCGATGGACGACGCAATAATCAAATTCTTGAAGCAGCAAGACCCACCGTGCTAACCGTCCACCCAAATGCTGTTGTCACACCAAATACACCAGTGCTGCATGGTCTACGTGAAAGGTGAAGCGTTTGCCCAACAGATAATGTCAAATTTTTTTGACAGAGTATACTAAGCCAAGGCATTCTCATTCAGTAACAGAATAGTTATGCTCTGCCGGGGCCAATCTACAACTCACATAATATACCAGACGAAACCATTTATCTGTCTGCTACATCAACATGCTACCAATGGCACTGTCAGATGCATCCACAAAGACATGAAATGGCAATGCCCAATTTGGTGCTTGTAAAATGGGAGCCTGAGTTAACAGTGTTTTCAGGCGGTCAACAGAAAGTTGACACTCTTCGGTCCATTTGAACTAACGCGGGCTACTGGTTATCAAACAATTAAGTGGTATAGCCAGATGGGCAAGCCAACGTAGATGTCGCCCATGCCACTGAATTTGTCCTAAAAACCACATCACGTCTTGAGGTGTCTTAGGAGTAGGAGCCTCCAGTACGGCCTTTACTTTATCTGGATCCACCTGAATACCTTGTTTGTAGATAACATGTCCAAGCAACTTGCCACAAGAAACAGAGAATACAGATTTATTCGGATTCAAGCACAAGCAATATTCCCGACACTTTGAAAAGCAACACTGTAAATGATACAGGTGTGCCGAAGTATCACCCGATAGCGAAAAGTCATCCAGATACACTCGCATAAATGTAGTGAGATAACGGGAAGAAATTTCCTGCATGCAGTGTTGGAACGTACGAGGAGCATTACATAGTCCAAACCACATTACAGTACACGCATAGACACCCTAGTTGGTAATAAATGCTGTCTTGGGTATATCCTTCTCTGCCATCCTGACTTGATTGTAACCACTGTATCCATCTAGAAAGGAATACATCTCCCGATCGATAACGTCGTCTAACATGGTATCCAAGAATGGCAACGGAAATGGATCAGGTACAGTTGCAACATTGAGTTTTCGGTAGTCCATGCATATCTACAACTGCTTGTTTTTCTTCGGAACTATAACAATGGGAGAGATCCAGTCTGCATGCTCAATGGGCACAATAAATCCAATCTTCAACAACCGATCAATTTCGACTTTAACCTATGCCGCATAATTAGGATTCATCCTGTAACTGGGTTGTTTGATGGGTCTCACATCTGGTTTTAGCACACTCTATGTTGATAAATCCACGGGTCCAACCCCTTCATGTCCCTATAATCCCAAGCAAACACATCAGCGAACTCTCATAGCAATTGCAACAGTTGCTCCTAGAAGGTTTCAGATAGTCCAACGTCTCGGGACTGGAGTAATAGTTGTAGCATCAATTCATCCAAAGTCGGCTTGGTACTCGACTCATGCTTGCCTGTCATAGGTACCACCAAACAGGCTACCGGACTCCATTTATCAGCCACTGTTTGTAGATCTACAGTGCCAAGTGCAATCAAATCTTTGTTAGCCTTCAAGAAAGTCTCCTCTTCTTCATTGGAGAGACCATCCAACATGTGTACAGGTTCCGCTAAGTATGGTCGTGCATGTAAGTCACAGGGTTTCATGTCGTCCAACAGGACAACATATTTTCGGTGATTATTTTTAAAGACTAATTCATGTGTTGACCAGCCTTGCACTACCTTAGCTTGTTCTAGCTAGGGACGTCCAAAGAGAAGATTGTAATCCAAGCTCGAGTCTTGTAGATCCAACACAACAAAAGTCATTTTGAAAATAGAACCTTGTAGAGTAATCAGAATATCTCGCACCAAGCCCACCGGATGGACTTGAGATTGATCAGCCATACGTACAAAAAATTGAATAGGTTCAATTTGTGTCCACCCTAGCCATTTGCAAAGGGCTTCTATGGCAATATTGACACCAGATCCGCCATCAATTAAGACTTGTGTGATTTGTGATTTTTGTAACATACTGTAATCAGTGTTACCGTATGGTCCACCATTGGGTCCAATTCGGATTGGATTGTAGGTGTTGCAGGAGTACTCGAGGATCCTGGACTAACCTGCTACTAGAAATGTTGGCGAACTCCAGGGAACAAAGCCAATAATTGACCCAATGGCAATGTAATTGATGCCTTGGACAGAACATCCCACACCGAATCAATTTTGGGTGTTTTCGGTACGGTCTCCGGTATGGACTCTGGTACCGTATGAGTCAAATTTTGCTTCTCTGGTACCTTCGACAGGATACTTTGCTGCGTCACTGGAATTGGATCAGGGAATATGGTTTGCGCTTGTGTTGCCCACTTGCTTGCTCTTGTAAACACCTTCTATTGTTCACGAATGCCGGGCTCAAAAATCTCTACAACTGGCTATAATTGTTTTCTGAAACGTGTTTGAACCACTACTGCTTGTGTGTCTGCTGGTGACATATACACCATATTTGCCATCGGATGTTGCCATTCTTTTTTCTTTTTGTCATACTCCGTTGCATCTTTGCAGAACCTCCGAATATGCCCTATTTCCCCATAGAAATGACATTTAGGAGTTTGATTAGATGTACCTTCTCCTGACGGGCCTGCATTCCATCGAGCTTGATCAAAGTTATTTGTGCGCCCTCCTCGATAATTCCTGTATCCCTGGTATGGGGTGTTCCTCATCTGTGGTGGTACATAATGGCTAGCCGGTTGTCCCTGCTCCTGAATGATGGCATTAACTGCTGCTCTGTTTTGTACCTTGGCATTATACGGACAAGTCTCTGTGGTATGATCTGTTATGTGGCAGATGGCACAATACATTTGGTTCAGTGCGCATGTTGAGCTGCTATGCCCTAGGTTTTTGCATTTGGTACAATAAACTTGTTTTAAAGGGTCCTCATTGGATTGCCTAGATGCTTTTAGCCACTCCAGGTCTTCGGTAAATTCGCCCACTTTGTTCTCTAATTGTAACGCCATAGCGATTACGGGATTCAAAGTCATTCCACCCACGCACCGTATGATCATAATCTGCTTCAATTGAGGCTTTAATCCATTGATGAACCATTGTGTAATAACGTCATTTGGTAGATTAGCATGCGCAAGTGGCAACTACCTTAGATGTGTCCGAAATAGTGTGGCATAATCCTGTACCATTTGGTGTGGTTTCTGCCTATTGTTCTGCAAATAGTCAAAAATTTTGGCGGGGTTCTTCTTCAATTGAAACCGTTGTAGAAGGGCATCCTTTACATCATCATATTGCTGAAAGTGGTTCAAATCGTATTCAGTTAACCATCGGGCAGCTTCATTAACCAGGGTTGCCTGGAATACAATAGCTTTGTAGGCAGGGTCTGCTGGATAGTTCAGAACTGCATAATTAATCTCAAAGGTCCGTACGTGCACATCTGGATCATCCCCTGAAAATCCTCCAAATTTTGTATACGTGACCCCCGCTGGCACCGGACACAGTGGGATAACCTGTTGCTGCTGAAATTGCGGTTGCGGTTGCGGCTGTGGTGGTGTTTGTTGCTGTTGTTGTGAACCACTCATGGTGCTGTTGTTGGTGGTGTTGTTGTTACCTGAATTTTGGGGAGATATCTCTTGATCTTCTTGAACTGTATGGTCAACTTGCTCACTTTCCGGTCCTAAAATGTCGTTGAACCATTTGCTTAACTCCAAGTCTAGCAGCCTTTTCTCAACTTTGGTGTCGAAATTAGGTAGACTTGCACCGAAAAGTGGTAAATGCAGTAAGTGTCCACTAGATAGCACCGCAGTGTCACCGAAAAACTTTGAATTGCCACCAAGTGGTACCGAACTCCCACCAAAACCCGTCGAAGTCTAACCGGACCAAGGTACACTATCACCGGGAATGTTCTCACCCGATAACGCGAATCTGTCACCGAAAATGACCGAATTCTGACTAAATAGCGCAGAACTGACTCCACATTGCATCTCTGTACAAACAAAAATCACCGTACTTTCTCCAAAAGGTATCGGACTCGCACCGGAATTCACCGGAATGATATCATGCGCTATCGAACTAGCACCGGAATCACTGCTGGCTAGCTATACCGAACCTTCTACAACTGGACTTAACTGTCCTGTACTCCTACCACTAGGGGGTGTTCCTAATAAGTTTGGAACTGCCCATGGATGTTGATCTCTGTGGAATTTGGGGTATGATTCACCGGAGCGTGTTACCGGCATATATCAAAGAATTCTTCGTCAATCTTTAATCTTCTGTGCAAACAACTACTCCATTTCCCACAGATGGCGCCAATGTTAAATGTTATAACCTTTTTATAGTTTAAGGTTTAATTCACTCTAGGTTCTTGGGATGGTCAGGGGTCTGTAAACAGAGGCCCTATTTGTATTTTCCCAAACTGCAGATTAAGATTATATGACTTCACTGAACTGAGCGCTAATGTATTCTCTTCCAATACTACTCGAATACATCGGTAACGCACTTTCACGTCAGAAAGTTTATCGTGTAACTCTTTCACGTAGCGCATTAATCAAATTACTTAACACTTCAATTAACTTCACTTAATGCTTAAACTTAATCAACGAGATAGACTCAGTTACATAGAGTTCCACAACAGTGCTCGCTTCTAGCTTCTCGCCCAGACGATAGCCAAGCGGGTCCACCTTCTGCTTAACACGACTCTTTCATTAATCTTATCGAAGGATACAATGTTGTGCTACACCTTTTCATGCGTGCGACTTTTCAGGTTATATTTTACAAGAAATATGAGTTCCATTTTGTGCTTGATCCCTCGCTTAATGAATTCCCGAGTAAATTCTTGGAAGAATTGTTCGATATGGCCAAAGAAATTTGGATCCAAGGATTGAAAACAAGTTAGGGCTATTCTCATGAGGGTTAGCCCAAAGGATTCATATTGCACAAAAAAGTCATCCACTTTCTCTGCTCGCAACACTTGCTTGTATTATGCGATATGTCCATAGGGCTCTCTTGTGCCATCATAATGATTTCACATACATTTGGCAACTAGGATTGGTCTTAGTCTTTTGCTTAGCTCTGGGGATCGAATTATGATGGGAATAGCAGGTTTTACTAGGTGTATTCCAGCTTCTACACCTTGGGGTGGTTCTGCCCTAAAGGTGACTCTATTCATATTTCCCATTCCTTGACTAGTTTGGTTGTGGTAGTTAATTCTTGGCATGGTGAATTGTACCTGTGGTCTGTTGGGCATACTACATTGGCTCTTTTGTCCTGACATTGCATTTTTCGTTCTTTGTTGGGTCTGGAATGGGTTTTGTGAGGTAGTGGCCTGATCTCGGGGAGGGAATATAGGCAGACCCATGTACTTTAATCTAGACCTATCCACTTCATCTACAGGCCAATATCTCCTTTAATTTTGGTCTAGGTATGTAACTCTAGATGGATTTTTCGGATCCCTTAACTCATATATAGTTGTTGGGCTGATGCCTTCTCCTTGTGTCGATGAATCAATTTGTAGGACTAGGTCTTATCCATGTACCAAGTATACCTCCATTAGATAGTCATCTTGGGGTCTCATGTTCGCTTGTAATACTTGAGTCATTACTGACTTTCCCCTAGGGGTAGTCACCGTATCTCCACTGTTGGTTTTCCCAAAAGTTCCTTGTCCCTCTAACTCTCCTCTTTTGTTAATCTGATCCAGGTTTTCAGTTACTACATATATTTGGCCCATCTTGTCCATGTAAACTCCACCTTCGTACTTGATAGCTGGTCTTGGAACTAAGATTCTGTAGTGTTTATCATTCTTGCTACTGACCTATGTATGAAAAATGTACCTTGATTTAGACTTATAATTGTCTAAACAACCAACACAATCAAAATCTATGCAACCAATAATGGATGCTTTCCCTCTACCTAAGCATATAAACTTGTCCTTAGTGCCTTTCAAATATCACAAAATCATCTTGACCACTTCCCATTGCTTCTTGCTAGGATTAGACATATATCTGCTCACAACTCCCATTGCAAATGCAATGTCTCATCTCATCCTTTCACATATGTGGATAAAGGTGTACTCAATTACTTTCCACCTTGCATATTGAACCTATGAAGTACTTTGGATATGTACTCACTTTGAGACAAGAATATGCATCTTTTACTCCTATCACAAGTAATGCGCATGTGAAGAATATGTTTGGCATCTACCAAAATCTTCATATCATTGATATAAGCATACCAAGCTACCATCTCAGCATCTCTTTGTGTAGGGATAATGATCCTCATTGCTTTGAGAATAGCCTTGAGACCTCATAAAAGCACCAAAACTTTGGTACCATTGTCTAGGGGACTATTTAAGTCCATATAAGCTCTTCTTGAGCTTACAAACTAGACTTTCTTTGCCAAGAAATACATAACCCTCTGGCTATTTCACATAGATATCATCTATACAATCTCCATGAAAGAAAGCAGTTTTCACATCCATTTGGACTAGCTCTAAGTCCTCCATTACAATGAATCCAAGTAACATGCACATTGTAGTCAGCTTGACTACTAGAGAGAAGATTTTCTTGAAATCAATGCCATGTTGTTGCTTAAAACCCTTTGCAACAAGTCATGCTTTATACTTTGGAGAAGAACTATCTAATGTGAATATCAATTCATTTAACCATTTACATGGTAAAGCTTTCCTACCCTTTGTCGAAGGTACTCAATCCCAAGTACCATTCTTGTGAATAGAATCCCATTCACTCCTCATGGACCACTCCCACTTGACATTATTTTCTGTCTACAGAGCCCCTTTCTAGCAAGAAGGCTCACCAGCGTATGTTAGTATAACAAAATCGAAACCTGGAATACATCTCTCACATAGATGAAAGACATGTGTGGAGCATCTCAATGATTGCTAGAAAGGAACATTTGCAAATTGATCTGAATGGAAATTTTCTTTATGTGCAACATTTTTATGCATGTGAACTGGAGAACTAGTATCCTCAAACACCACTATTCTCACTTCAACATCCTTAATGGGTTGTTTATGCATCTTAGACTCATTGAAAATGACATTAATAATTTTAAAACTTACTAATAATTTTAAAACTTACCATGTTTCATGATCCCATAAGCGATATCCAAATTTTCCTTCTTGACCATATCTAAGAAAAATGATCCAAACTTCTTCTAAGATTCTTGGGTATATGAACATATGCTTCACACCCAAAAACGCAAATATGATCATAATATGGTGGCTTCCTTGTCCATAACTCTTGTGCCACTTTCAGACCTTTGGTAGTACTAGGTGGAAGGTTAATCACATGAACTACGACCAATACTTCTTCTACCCAAAAGCCTTGTTAAATGTTTGCATGATGTAGCATAGAAACTACTCTATCCTAAATAGTTCTATGGATCCTTTTAGCTACACCATTCCATACTACAGTGTAAGGAGCTATAAACTCTCTACAAATTCCTTTATACTTCCAAAAAAACTGAATTCATGTGAGGTATATTCACCCCCATTATCTGAACGTAAAGCCTTAAGCTTAGTTCCTTTTTTAGTCTCAACTAAAACAAGCCATTTTTTTTAAAATGGGGAATACCTCATCCTTCGATTTGATATAATACACCCATACTTTTCTAGTAGCATCATCTATGAAAATGAAAAAGTAAAGAGAATCACCTAATGACCTTGTGGGCATATGACCACACACATTTGTATGAACAAAATCTAAAGGCTAAATTGAAGAGTCAATGTGCATTTATGCATATTGCTAGTTTGATATCCATATTGCCAATGCTCACAAAATGAAAAATCAAGGAAACATAACACAAGTAAGTAGGCAAAACGAGAAAGATTTGCCATTCCACTATGCAATATGTGGCCCAAATAGCAATGCCAATACAAGCTAATAGGCTGTTTAGTAATAGCTAACAAGTGTGCTTTATGTGATATAAATAAAGGATAAAGTGAGCGAACTTTGCTTCCTTTTTCAATAACCATATTGCCCTATGATATGCAAAAATATTGAGCATAGAAAACCATCTTGTAACCAAGGTCATCAATTTGATCAACTGACATCAAACTACATGATGATTGAGGTACATGGCATATATTATGCATAGTAAGTTTTGAACCATTAATGAATTGCACAACCACATCTCCAATCCGAACAACATCACATCGGTAAGAGCCATCAAGTCTCATAGTAACAAGAGACGTTGTTGCATAAATAGAGAACCATTCTCTATGTGGCCTCACATGGAAAGAAGCACGAAAATTATCGGACAAGTGTGGGAAAGAGAATCGGCCATAAGAGCCTCAACAGGCATTGTACTATCAAGTGTCAACACATCAACATCATAGGTAGCTATTTAACATGCCCATCAACATTCTACCTTTTACCTTTAGCATTCTTTAATGCCCAGGAGTATTTCTTCATGTGTACTTTCTTATGAGAACAATGGCATTCAATATCCCTCTTTCTTGATTTACTTCTACTCTTATTTCATTGACCATTCTTTTCCTTGCTTTTGCTCCTGTAATATTGCTGATTCTTTCCTTGGTAAGAGTAAAAGACATTATATGCATCTCCACTCTGAGTGCCAACCATGGATTTTCTACGAATCTCCTCACTCAAGAGTGCTCGACAGATGTTGTCATAGACCATTTTACCACTAGGTGCACTATTGCTAATAGTTGTGCAAAACATATCCCATGATGATGGCAAGGTGCATAACAACAAGGTTGCTTTCATTTCATTATCCATTTCCAATTTTTGAGCCTCTAACTGGGAGAATATAGCTTCAAACTTGTTTAGATGGCCAACAACACTATTTGTGTCCTTCATGCGATGGTGATATAACTTTCTCATCAGATACACTTTATTTGATGCCATTTTTTTTCATGTGCATTGCATAATTTCTTGCAAAGCTCCTCTGCACTTTCACAATCCAATATTGTAAAGTAAACATTATCTACTAGGTGCAATCAAATGGTAGACCTGGCAATTTCATCCAACTCATCCCAATAATCCTCATCCATATCAATAGGCTTCTTTGAATTCCATTTAGTGACTTCCACTGTCTCCTCTGAATAAATAAATCTTTAATTTTGTTCTTCAATAGAGAAAATTTTATGCCATCAAATTTCTAGATCTCAAAATGGTCTTTGCCTTGCAAGTTTTAGCTTGTCTTTATAACACTGTCACTAGACCCAGATCCACTAGATGTGCTTGAGATTTTTGATACCATGATGATAGAGAACTAATAGAATGAAAATGGAGCTAGAATAGTCCAAGCACCCCTATGGCTCAAGAAAGAATGACCAAGTGTCAAATTCTAGGAAAAAATCAACAGTCTTCCTAGGAAAATGGATTAATGAAAAGTAAGAACCAACCAGAAGGATAATGTGAGAGTGAATGAGCTCACATCAATAAGTGTATCAAGGAGTAAATCGACCACTATAGAGTTGGCAAAATCAAAAACCTAGAAAAATTTTGCCAGATTCTCCTCTACAAAAAGAGCATATGATATATTTAAAAATCTCATAAAACTACATGTGCGTACATGGAAACCTTCATAGTGAATCACTAACTCCACTGCATATAATCAATTACTTGAAAGAAGCCAACTAGGCTTATCAAGCAACTATGAACAACTAGCATACATCTCCTATGGCAAGGTAGGGTAAGTCTTCCACCTGCATCTCTAAAGAGTCCTTGACATCTGGGTGTCTCCTAGTTAAGAAAAACTCACCATGACTCTCTTTATCAGACATAAAAGGCTTTATGCAAAAAACATAATCGCTATATCAATGACCATGTGGACGTACATAAGAGATATCCAGAGAAGCATGCATAGTTTGTATGTTCTCAACATATGTAGTAAAATGGAACTAAAATGCTGAATTCACAGCCTAAACACTAGCCAACAACACTTGCAAGTGTCTATCAGTTCTATTCTTTAAGCTCAAAAAACTTGCATAAACTTGTAGTGGCTACTTCCACCACAACAAAAGATCTTCCAAGAAACTTGTAGATTTGTTGATATAGTGATGTGTGTGGACACTAGGACCGCCGAAGCACTTTTTTCCCTCTTTAGGAGGTTTTTTTCTCTTGGCTTGTATATACGCCTATTGCCCTAACGGGCTACTTATCTTTGTACATTCTAGTGGTAATACATTCGGTATTGTGTGTTGTGCTCCAAGCTTCTTCTTCTTCCTTGTGATGTTCACGTGCTTCCACAGACGTCTAACTCCAACAATTGGTATCAGAGCAGGTCACCGCTTCATATAGGGCATCATCGACACCTCTTCGGTTGTAGTCTCAGAATTGCACAAATTTTGGTGAGCATACTCATCGTGTTTCCAAGATCAAAACAACTTCACTGTGTGGTGCCGAAATCACGATCTGAGCATGTTTCGACCTTCAAATGCACTATCCCAGTGCTTGTGCAGGCTATTTTGTCTTTTTGTGCCAAAGGTATATACCAGTTTTGGTTTGCCAATATAAGCATCTCAAAGTCTGCTATAGGTTTAGCAAATTAGTCTTGGCAGTTCTATTTAACTTTTTGAGATATAGGTATTTTAGTCACCGGCCATGGTTGAAAGCAGTGATGTATTGGTATGTTGGCTATAGAGGATAAGTTGGATGGTACCAAATACCCATTGTGGGCTTATATGATGCAACATGTATTGGTTGCAAAGGACTATGGAACATTGTGCACGATGTTGAAAAACGTCCTATCACACTTGCAACTGCTACAACTGCAGGTACTGAAGCTGATGCAGAAGGTGTCAAAGATGATGATATTCTACATATTCCTGTTCGTGCTGCAGTTTCTACTACACCTACTGGAGAGAAAATTTGTTGGGATGGCAGAGATGCCCATGCACATGCATTGATAGCTTTGTCCATCAAACTTGCCATTATTCCTCACATTCACTCTTGCAGAATAGCCAAGGATGCTTGGGATACACTTACCACATTGTACCAAGCTAGGAATGAGGCTCGTGTTGCTTACCTCTGAAAACAATTGGAGAGTGAGCACATGAATGAAGGTGATTCTATGGACATTTTTCTAACAAAGATCAAAGACTTGAAGGAACAATTGATTTCTACTGATGAGGTTATACCAGATAGCTCACTTGTGCAGACCGTTCTGAATGGTCTTCTTGATTCATATCAAAGTTTTGCTTCTACTCTTCAGTTGATGATGAAAGGCAATCGAAATGCCTTGTCATTTGAGGAGTTAGTCTCTGTTCTATTGCAGGAAGATCAATCTAGGAAAAACAGGTCCATTATGCGTGTTGTAGATCAAGCTTTCTTGGCTAGTCAGAAGGGCAAAGGAAAATGGAGCTCTTCAACTAGTAAGCAGAAATCTTCTAATTTTGCAACAATCGAAGAGGGAAGACAAAGATGAAAAGAAATCAGAAAAGCAGAAATTGTTTTGCAAATACTGTAAAGGAAATGATCATATCATAAAGAACTGTCCAAAACTGGCTACTAAAGAGGCAAAGAAGAAAGAGGCTTGAATGGTTGTTGTACAAGCCTCTACACCAAAAATAGAGTCTGCTAATCTTGTGCAGGAAGAAGAATGGGCATTTACTACTGTTCGCAATTTTGACCCATCTTCTCATGAGCAGTGCATGTTTGTAGTAGACTCAGATGTTTGGTACTTTGACAGTGGGGCGACCAAACATATTACCTCGTAGTGCAATTTCTTCTCTTCACTCGAGCCTGCTCCTACAGGGAATACTATTATATGCACCAACAACTCCTCTTATCCTCTTATGGGAGTTGGTAATATCATTTTGACTACTGTTGATGGTAGTTCTTTCACTTTGTCAGATGCTTTATTTGTGCCAGGGTTCAAGAAAAATCTGTTATCAGTTTTTGCATTAGCTAAGATTGGCTTGGTTGTGAAATTTGTTGATGACATATGTACAGTTCATGATTTGTCAAATGGCGACGTGATTATTGCTTCTGACATTTTATGTCATGGGCTGTATAAGCTCATAGACTATGAAAGATCTGTAAATGATTTGGCATGTGCAGTACATGATTCTCAGGCTTTGTCAGACGCAAAGCTTTGGCATGCATGCTTTGGTCATCTGAATTTTGCTAGTTTGCTATGTCTGCAAAAATATGAAACGGTGTCCTCTTTGCCAAAACTTGAGGCACCTAGAAAACATGTTTGCCAAGGCTGTATTTTGGGCAAAATGCAACGTTCTTCCTTTCCAAAAGATGGTTTAGTTCGGGCTACTTTGAAATTGCAGCTTGTACATAGTGATGTATGTGGTCCTATGCGGACACTGTCTTTTGGAAATTATCTTTGCATCATGACTTTCATCGATGATTTTTCCAGGCATGTATGGGGATATCCATTGAAAGAAAAGTCCGAAGTGTTCATGTGCTTCCAAGAGTTTTTGGTTTTCGCGGAAAATCTGTCAGCATGTAAAATGGGCACCCTTCGTTCTGATCGAGGGGGGAATATATGTCTTCTCATTTTAATGCATTTCTGGCTAAACATGGGATAAAACACCAGTGTACACTGCCGTATACACCTCAACAGAATGGAGTTCCTGAATGAAAGAATAGGTCACTCATGGAGATGGCGAGGTGTATGGTCAAGAGTCAATCTTTACCACATAGTTTCTGGCTTGAGGCTGTAATGTGTGCAACATATGTACTTAATAGGTGTCCCACTAAAGTGCTATAGTCTATCACTCCATATGAGGCTTGGCATGATCGCAAGCCATTTGTTGCTCATCTTCGTGTTTTTGGTTGTTTGGCATATGCATTAGTGCCTGAGCAAAAACTATGCCAAAATGGTTGTTGCAGACTTTGCATGACAACAAATTAGATGCACCTCTGTCATATCATACTCGATTAGGCTCCCATAGTGCCTCTTTTGCATTAGATTTCTATGTTATGGATGCATCTAGTCTCTGTGATGAGACTGAGCCTGTTTCATTCGATGAAGCACAAAAGTCAGAAAATTGGATGGCTGCTAAGCAATCTCAATATGATGCTATAATGAAGAATGGTACTTGGTCTTTATGTGACTTGCTTCCTGGCAAGAAGGCCATTGGCACTAAGTGGGTATACAAGCTGAAGCATAAAGCTGATCGTACAGTTGACAGGTATAAGGCTAGGCTTGTTGCAAAGGGTTATGCATAGGAAAGAGGCATTGATTTTGATGAAACCTTTGCTCCTACTTCACGAATGACTAGTGTTTGTAGCATTTGTGCACTTGCACCTCATCATGGTTGGAATTTACATCGGCTGGACATTAAAACAATATTTCTGAATGGTGACTTGCATGAAGAAGTGTATGTTTTTAGCCCCGTGGCTTTGTGCAGAAAGGGCATGAAAACCAGGTGTGCATGTTAAAGAAGGCATTATATGGTTTAAAGCAAGCACCACGTGCTTGGTATGAAAAGATACATGCCTATCGGATTACACATGGTTTTGAGAACAGTCCAACTGAAAGCACCTTATATGTTAAGCATGCTAATGATGTACTTTTGATCATTGTGGTGTATGTTGATGACGTGCTACTCATTGATCCTCATGAGAAGCATATTAATGATTTCAAGGCTGATGTACATGCCTCATTTGAGATGTCTGATTTGGGCATTTGGGCATTCAGTTTATGCACGATGGTGGAATGGCTTTGTGTCAAACAAAATATATTGACACATTATTGCAGTGTTTTGGCCTTGAAGACTGTAAACCTATTGCCATTCCTATGGAGATAGGTTTACGAATGAGTCGTCATGATGCTGGAGATACATTTGATGCTATTCTCTATCAACAGGCTATTGGATGCTTGATGTACTTATGCATTACTCAGCCAGATATTCATTTTTTTGTCTCACAGATGAGCAGGTTTATGCATTGCCTAGGAGTCAAGCATTGGCGGGCGGTTAAGTGCATCTTTCGCTACTTAAGTGGTACTCGACTACTTGGGTTGTTTGATCCCAAGGGGGGATCACTACTGCGAGATTTGCATGCTTTTTCTGACTCTGATTGGGCTGGTTGCTATGACACTCGTGTGTCCACTAGTGGCTTTTTTGCTTCATGCTTGGTAGCTCATGTATATCTTGGTTGAGTAGGAAGCAGCCTATTGTGGCCACTTCCAATTGTGAGGCTGAGTATATTGTAGCTTTCACAGCACTACTGAGTGTGTGTGACTCAGACACCTTATGGCTAATTTGGGTGTTGGTTAGTCTTCTGCCATCATCATCTTCATTGACAGTCAGAGCACATTGATAGTTGTGAGGAACCCTGTGTTCCATGCTCTCACTAAGCACATTGAGGTGGGAGAGGTTCTCTGCTGGGGAGATCAGCTTGGCATATGTGCCCACATAGGAGAACATTGCAGACCTTTTCGTGAAGGCTCTGCCTAGGGAGAAGTTTGAAGCTTTCCACAAAGCTTTGGGCTTCCTTCCTTTTGTGGAGTGATTTCCACATATCTTGGCACTTCCTTATACACGAGTGCCAGCTCCTTGTTCACCGCATCACTCCCAGGGGGGATTTTTCGATATATTTAGGTAGTGATGTGTGTGAACACACTAGGAACACTGGGGCACTTTTTCCCTATTTAGGAGTTTTTTCCTCCCCCGCTTGTATATATGCCTATTGCCCTAACATGCTACTTATCTTTGTACATTCTAGTGGTAATACATTCAATATTGTTTTTTGTGCTCCAAGCTTCTTCTTCTTCTTCCTTGAGCTGTTTGCGTGCTTCCCCAGACGTCTAACTCCAACAAGATTTACTAGTGTGGCTGAAAATAGAGCCCAAAATCTGAATATTAGTTGTTGTAGAAGTACAAACAACAATCTTCTCAATGTTCTTGAACTTGTATAAAGAGAACTATGCGTGAAAGTACTATAAAATGGCTCCAAAAAGCACCGCCAAAATGCTTCAAAACAGGTTTTGAATGAAGCTTTGAGGGCCCAAAACATGTTGAAGGTAATGTGAACCTTAGTCTCTCTGCTTCCTCAAGCACCAGAAGAGTGTAGCTTAGTGGCATGAGCTATGTTGTTTAAGCGAGATCTAAGGGGAACAAACTGGGATGGGTGACCTCCTGAGAAGTACCAAGAACCTTCCTCTTCCTTGATCATCGAGGTCCTCCTCATGCACAGCCAATGGTGACTTGGGTGACTCAGAGGACAAGATATGCCAAGGTCTATGCCTTGGTCTCCACCTTAGTCATAAGCCTTGGTGAAAGCCTTGAATGGGTGGGAAGGTGCTCCCTTTCCTTGCACAAAAGGAACAAAGCTTTTGTATCTAGAATGCTCTAATACCAGTGAAGTATTTCTATGGTGATGCATGATGGCAGAATCTCCTTCTTGAGAGCTCCAGAAGGATAGCCTTGCTATAAAAACCCAAACTCGAATGCCACTTACAGTATTCTACACACAAGGTGCAAAACACATAGGAAAAACACACAGTACACAGACCACAAACACATATTTCTTAGGTCATACAAATGCGGTCTAACATAGAGTCTGTGGTTGACCAAGACACTATATGTTTATCTCACGTATCGATTCCTTTTTGTAGATTACTTCTATGTCTAAGAAGTACTTCAATTCTCCAAGATCTCATATCTTGAATTCTTTTCCAAGCTTATTCTTGCTCTTGCTAATGTTTTCTTTATCATTCCTTGTAAGAATAAGATCATCAACATAAATGCAAATGTCGACAACAAGATCATCTTCCTTCTTCACGTACAATGAAGAGTTAGCATCACTTTGTTTGTAGACACATTTTTCTAAGTATTCCACTAGCATTTGGTTCCAAAATCTTGGGGCTTTCTTGAGACTCTAAAGAACTTTATTTAATTTGCACATATGATGAGGATAGCTCTGATTTTCAAAGCCTTTGGGATACTCCAGTGATAGTGGGTACATGGAGAGACTTACTCAACGTCAATGTAATGTAAAATTGATTGAGAGCCTTAATGTAGAATCTTGAAGCCTTCCATGCCTCTTTCAAATGGTATTTTGAATTCTAATAAAAGCAAGCTAGTTTGGTATGATGGATGGAATCAATCTCCTACTATAGAAAAAGGTGAAATCAAATCTAACAACTTGTTTCCAGGTGAATTGAGTGATTGATTGAACATCAAGTTGAACTACTTCAAATTCGTGGATCTTGAGTCTTCAATTTATCCTTCAACAAGTATAAAGCTCTAGGCTTTTACAAGATTAAGTGATCCTTAAAGAATCCTTATGAAATACCAAAATGAAAATAAATGAGAAGTATTTTCATTAGATGTTTTTGACATAATCCAAATAATGATTTGATTTAGAGCAAATCCACATCAAGCATAATGCAAGCTTGATGATCCAACAACCCCTCACATATATACATACATACATACATACATATAAACACACACACACACATATATATGTATGTGTATATATATATATATATATATATATATATATATATATGTGTGTGTGTGTGTGTGTGTGTGTGTATGTGTGTGTGTTGGACTCAAGAAAAGAGATGGTTGAACTACACCATACGAGGGAGAATTAGGAAATATTCCTTAACCATGGATTTTGGGGCAAGTGGGTAGCCGATCATACTCGTAGCCGGTAGGTCATGAGTTCAATTCCCACAATTGGTATTAAAGCCTAGGAAGTAGGTTTGGGCAAGGTGAATGGAAGGCATGCATCTCGCTTTCAAAGATGAGCCTATCAAAGAGTATAATGTACCTTTGAATCCGTGGGTCGGATTTAGATGTGTAAGATACCATTGAAAAGCTCTCACAATGCACTTTCCAATAAATGTAGTACATTGGGGATCTAAGATACCTTGCATGGGTGAGAACCAGGTTCAAGAGACAAAGGTTCTGAGCAAGGAAGGTCCATAGGCTAGTGGTGAAGAAGTGGAAATGCAAGGTTCAAGATACCAAGGTTGACAGTAAGGCAAGTCCATAGGCAAGTGGCCAAGAAGCCGAAAGGCAAAGCTCAAAAACCAAGGTTGAGATCAAGGCAACTCCATAGGCAAGTAGCCAAGAGGCTGAAAGGCAAGGTTCAAGAGACCAAGGTTGAGAACAAGAAGGTTCAAAAGACTCTGGAAGGATGAGGACATCAATTCAAGGGGAGATCAAGGATTGATCATTGAGGACAATTAACTCTAGAAGTGGAAGAGAGTGTTAGGGTTCAAGAAATGATAGGCAAGAGATGACTAAACTACACCCTTAGAGAAAGAATTAAGAATAATCCTCAATCATGAATTTTGGAGCAAGTGTTTAGCCCATCATACTCATAGACAATAATTCATGAGTTTAATTCCCACTATATATATATATATATATATATATAGACACACACCACAAATATACATAAAGGACATACATATATCGACACACATACATACAATTCACTAATATATCCATGATCATCGTAAATAATTATGTGTATTTATAAGGAAATTATTTTGCATGATTTAATATATTAATGCATGTTTCATGGGTACCGCAAGACTTCGAAGTTTATTTGGTTCATTTGAAATTTTAGAGAATAACGTATGCCTTATGTTGCATAGTATGGCTATATGTAATTTAAATGAAGTTTAGTAGTGCGTAGTTTCCTTTGCTTGAATTAATTAAAAAACAATAGTATAGTGGAGGGCATAGTACCCTTGGGATCCCCTTATCCCACAAAGTAGGGGTAGGATGGCATGAAGGTGCTATAGTGGTGATGGCCAAGATATGGTAGGAAAGCAATGTTTTAGATGAAGTTACAAAGAAAGTTAATGATTTTTTTGTTGTTCTCATGGGAAATTCACTTACTTTTGATCTTGCTATAATCTAGGAGGAAAATCTTATGATGTCTAAGGTATGGCTGATCTTAGAGGCATCTATTAGGATGGTAATTAAGTCAAAAATTCTAAGGAATTTCATAATGATATGAAAGGAGAAGAGAAATATGTTCTCATTCTCTTTCCATCTTTATTTTACATTAGAATGATGGATTTTATGAGAAGGATGTACATCATAAGTGTTCTATTTCCATACTAAGAACCAAAATTAGTTTGTCGTTTGACGCAATCAAGCAGATTCCATCTTTTTTCTTCATTTCAACCGTTTACATTAGGAGATTAACAATTTTTGTTCATAATTTGGTCGCTATATTTATGTTTAAAAGTATTTTAAGGTATTTCAAGACATATAGTGTGTATATCGACCATGATAAGAATATTGGAGTGATTTTCATTTATTTATAATGGAATAATTAGATGGTTTCCCCTTCTTCTTTTACCTAAAGGTGATGGAATAATCTCTTCCTACGTACAAACCCTAGTATCATTTGTAATTGGTTTTGTATATATCATTACATACTAGTTCTCTACACAAATTCCATTGAGGGAAAATCTCATTATACTTCGCGGAAAGAATGTGATTTTTTTGGTCATACATTTGATGAGGATTGACATGGGGCTCATTATTCTCAATTCAGACAATGACATGCGTAAGCTCTTTCGTGTTTGCCATGATGATTATGAGGTTGTTGCACATATGGAAATTTTTGATAGCATGCCTAAAGTTCTTCATTCAGGTTTTTCATTAAACTCTATGCAGAAAAAGTAAACTCCATCATTGTGGAATAGTGATGGTCGTAACTCCTTACGTGTGAATCAAACATCCATTGTGTGTACGTACCAGTGCAAGTGTATTTCTGTTGGTCGTGGAGAAATTAATTAATCCATTGGTTTTCCATTCTTGTGGTTAATATTTTCCGGTGAAACATTGATGCCTGGACCCAAATATGGAAACTAGATCGTTTTTGTATTCGAGTAAGGAGGAATTTTCCTATATATATATATATATATATATATATATATATATATATATATATATATATATATATATATATATATATATATATATATATATATATATATAAGCAATTGCAATTATATTAAATACAATTGCCGTTTCATTAGAGTGTTGAAGCATCAAATGGGAGCACAAAAGGTGTTGTTATTTTATGGATTAAATAGAAGAAACCATTGTTTCTCCTCCAAAATACTTTTTATTTCTTTGAAGGGGAATTTCAATCGAAGCCTAGTCTCCTTTGATTGAATTGATTAAAAAAAAAAATTGTAAAAGGGAATGGGCATAATAATCGAGCCCCCCCATCCCACAAAGCAAGGGTTAAGGTGGCATAAAGGTGATGCAATGATGACTGCACAAAGGTGATAAGGAAACCAGAAAACAATGCTTCTTATCATATTATTAGAATTGGAGAAAGTCAAATTATGGATGCAAATGGAGGTATTGTGCAATGGATTGTATCACTTGGCTACATATAAGGGAGTTTTTTGAGATGTCTTTCTTACACATACTTCTTCTATGGTTGAAATGGGGCTATGGCATGCTCGTTTTGGTCATTTAAACTTCAATATTTTGCTTTACTTGCAAAAGAAGAATATATTGATTGGTTTGCTGGAACTTGCATCCATTGAAAAGCATGCATGTGAAGGTTGCATACTTGGAAAAATTCATCTTGGTTCTTTTCCCAAAGATGGTGCTATACATGCGACACGAAAATTGTAGCTTGTTTATAGTGATGTATGATTTTTGGTCCCTCATTAGAGGTGGTGCTCCTAAGCACACATGGGGCAGCCATGGTGCACTCTAGGAGCATGTTGAGGAGCAGCTATGGAGTTCTTCTTGGAGAAGAGTGTGCTTGCACTCTTGCTTATGGAGAGGACTTGCCCATGAGCAACTTGGTGGTGTGGATCAGCCATCTACATAATGTATTTGAAGATTGCCTTCTACATGAAGATTTAGGTGTACTTCAAAGACATTGGATGGAGGTTAACATAAGATTTGCATCTTAGGTTAAGAATTCAGGTACATATTCTCTTTATGCACACATGTACTACTTGGAGTTTATGGAGGCAGAGGCATCCATATTAGGAGGAGTCCTATTCGGCATAACTAAAGGAGAATCAGTACATGCATGCTACATGCATTCGGATGAAGTGTTAGAGAAGGTGTTTCACATGAGTATGAGGATTTCTGACAGCAACATGTTAGCATTCTTTGCTAATTCTATAAGTATGTGATCTTTCACACACACATTTGATTTAGGGTCTTCCATAGCCTAAAATTAGATTAGGGTTTGTTGAATATCAGTTTTCAACTTATCTTTCCTCTTTCTGTCACTCATATACACTCTTCTACAACCTATCAGGTCATACATCTCATACATATTCAGATTTCTGTTTCTACATCTGAATATTCTTGTAAATTTTGTACATTCACTCATCCATCTATTTTTGTTCACATAGAGTGGTTGAGATTTTGACTCCCACATTGTAAATTGACATTTGTATATATGATAGTGTGAGTAAGAAATGTCTTACATAACACTTTACACATGTTGTCTAATCATTCTCTATCTTTGTCTCATCATTTATATGATTAAGTGTGGTATGTTCATGTTTCATAAATATTGGAAGATTGTTGGATTCTATGTTGTAGATCTTGGACCGATGGAACTTGGACCTGTGGTATTAGTTATGGGCCTACTAAATTTCCAACATTTGGTATCAGAGCATCCATGTTCTCAAATTCCCAAGTTCCCAGAATTCTAGGTTTACAACATATGATTTAAGAGCATCTTCTAACATTTGACATTTGACATACACACTTAATCTAGATGAGTAGATATTTGAGAATTAGACAATTCAATCACATGTTTATTCATCAATGTGGAGTATGAAGTTGATGATGTGTCAACAGCCGAATACTTTTGGAAGAGTATGAAAATACTTTACAGAAGTATTCCTTGAAGACCCAGACTTGATGAAGAGAAGGCTATTTCAAATTCAAGGAAAAACAATGGGTTGGAGAAAATGAAGGAACCAGATCAACATCAAATCATAGGTATTATTTTCTACTATTAGATTATCATTTGCAGGTCATATATCTTAGAAGAGCAATTATGAAGAGATTTGAAGGATTGAAGAAGTGCTTTCATACACTTTCATTCTTTGAAAGTAAAAGCATTAGGTACATCAAAACTGTCAAGAACAAGGAGATTAGATGAGTTTTGATAAATCCCTTTCATGGCAAGAAAGCTCATCTAAGTCTTCTCTTTACGTGTGAATCAAACATCCATTGTGTGTATGTACCAATGCAAGTGTATTTCTGTTGGTCGTGGAGAAATCAATTAATCCATTGGTTTTCCATTCTTGTGGTTAATATTTTCCAGTGAAACATTGATGCCTGGACCCAAATATGGAAACTAGATCGTTTTTGTATTCGAATTAGGAGGAATTTTCCCAAGTTACAGTGCCACTAGCTAGATTGTTCTTGTATTCGAAATATGTCTTTAATGCCAAATACCTAAAAATATACAAGTTCATCCACGAAGTCGAAGAGAGGATATGAAATGTGAACAAGCTACTGGAATCAATTAGGGATCGGGGAACATGGTAAAGAATCTTTACGTAAACGAAAAGAAGAGAAAGAGAGAGGAAAGGAGAAAGGGGAAGAAGTTGAAGAAAAAGGTGAAGATGAAGATCAGTGGTAATTTAATGGAGTGTGAATCTATTATGTTTATCTTTTCTGCTGTATTTCCGCTCTATCGCCCAAAACCATTGGTTAACCTACGGAATAAGGCTTCATGTTTTCCAGGACATCCATACAGGCTATCTTATGCATGATACATCCTTCATATCGATGGTCTCGACTTCTACCTGATGTTTAGGCTGGGTTTACACAGACCTGGTGGTACTTTGGATAGTTTTAGCTATGTTCTGGATGGAATAACACAAAACATGATGTTGCCGCCGTTTGAGTGTTCAGATAGAAAGGTGGATTATACAAAGACTTCCTCAAGCCCACCGCCCTCTGTGAACAGTAAGACCACTCTCTGTGAATACTAAAATGGTAGAGATACGTCAGAGATGAATTGAAAAAGATAACAATATATTATTTTTTTAAATGAATTGTCAGCCGGTACGTATAAGGGGCGAGGGGGGGAGGCCGGAACAGAATTCTGTATTATGTGTCGCTGATGTGGAATCAATGTGCTATGGTGCCTCCGCCTATTGTGAACACCATAGGACACATGGCACTAACTGATTGCTCAGAGACCCTCATAGAATTGTGCCGCCGCTTGATGTGAACCCAGCCTTATTGTGTCATTTGTATCGCTAGCTGATGTTTATTGTGTCGCCTGGAGCTCTGATCGCTCGCGAAAGTGGCTCTATACGAGAGAGAGAGAGAGAGAGAGAGAGAGAGAGAGGTTCTTCTTATGTTACAGTGAAGCATAATCCACTTTCCACAGTGTTTGTGTACTAGCAATAAGGTTTCTATTTCTTATGTTACAGTGAAGCATAATCCACTTTCCACAGTGTTTGTGTAGCTAGCAATAAGGTTTCTATTTGGCTTTCATACAATGTGAGACGTCATCATCCCATTTAACGCACCACTATATATATATATATATATATATATATATATATATATATATATATATAAATACCCAACACGAGAGAGAGAGATTTGTTTTAACATTGA
Source organism: Ceratopteris richardii (assembly GCA_020310875.1). Taxonomy (NCBI): domain Eukaryota; kingdom Viridiplantae; phylum Streptophyta; class Polypodiopsida; order Polypodiales; family Pteridaceae; genus Ceratopteris; species Ceratopteris richardii. The sequence continues at coordinate 156,064,693 of CM035409.1, forward strand.
TCAAATCCAAAGTACGATCAAATATTCCAAGCAGATACAGAGGATAAGGTAACAAGAAAGATGGATGAGATGCATCAATGAATAGCTTTCTGATGATATACTGCAGAACAGGGTTTGGATCTTCAGGTGGACGCATTCTCCTCCATAAACAACGTCTAGTCTCCAAGCTTTAGACCTGCAGGCGCAAGTCATAATGCACAACAAGGATCGATGAGAACGATTCAGGAAGTTCAAATTTCTGTACAACAGATCACTATGGCTTACGTTGCTGTGATATGTAATATGCTAGTCTCTCTCTCTCTCTCTCTCTCTCTCTCTCTCTCTCCACACACAACAACAACAACTAACATCTGTATGAAGGCTTGCTCATTACCTCCGCAAGTGTTTTCAGAGGGGAGCTCGAGACCGCATGTCTGTAATACATTCTTGACGGCCTTTACGTTGACAAACTGGAGCACGTAGGACGGAAGCGTTTGGGAACAGAGGCAGGAGAGTGGGCTATCACGCAGAGCGGAGCAGCAGGCAGATGCACCAGCTCCCCACATGGGCAAGGGCGCCATGCCCACTACGTAAGCCTGGCACGCCGCCATCAACGCTTCCTGCGAAACAGCGGCCTTCTCGCAAGCCACGGCTTCGCTGTCCAGAAGCTCCCTGGCGCTGGTAGCGCTCCAGCTTGTGAGCAGCACTGCAAATAAAAGCACCATTGCGGCGGCATTTAGGTTTTGCATGGTTTGAGCTGGTAGACACCGTCACACAGATACAGAGAGCTGCTGAGGAAGTCGGAGGAGGCCACGAGCTTATAAGTAGCTTGCCCCGGCTTCATCAGAGGCAAGACGATCGCACGAGGTGGCCACTGCCATGTGCATCGAGTGAACGAAGGTCAAAGTTTGCAGGGTCCTGGCATACCCGTGAACCATATCTGTGTCGCACACAATCCTTCGTCACGAGCAGCACCATTCATAAAGGTCAAACGACAGCGAATCAAAAAACTAGTGGTCACAAGGAAAGACATGAATCAGAGCTTGCTCCCTCGAGTGAATCTCTTCTGTACTACTCTTTGACTTGAGGGTGCCACACAAGGAAAGACATCCCAGAGGTACATGAAAGTACGATCAATAGAGAACTAAAGTTTACACAAGAAATTTGCATTCTTATGCTCATTTGTTTACCTTTGTAGGTGCATCAAGAACTAGGTTCTCACCTTAGTTTATTATACTCTCCATGTGCCTCCACATGGACCTAAGGTTCTCATCTTCGAGTACTTCGCTTTGCATGTGCCTCTCCATCTGCTCTCAAGAGAAGGGAAAGAGGCATCATACTTGCGTTGAACAAGAATAAGTAGAGAAAGAATACCCATCAACTACTCGGTTAAAGTCTACACACTTTGGATCAATATTTCCAAGCTTTGATATGAAGTAAAAAGCCTCTTTCAGAGAGATCCATCACACCACCTAGGAGCCTCTTGCAATAAGAAAATTGGGTTTTAAATACACACCTTATTGAAAATATATCAGGATTTTACCTTTATTGAAGGAAGCAAGAAATTGTCATTTAGATTGTTGTCCCATTGCATAAAGGAAAGTAGGGAAGAATTAGATCCCATGTCGTGTGATGTTTGCAAATCTCATAATCCTATAGAGAGTACCAAGGATCTTGAACACCTTGAATGTGCATCAAGAAATGAGCATCCCACCTTGGATTACTGCGCTTGGCATGTGCCTCTACATGCTCGTCTAATAATCTAAAAGAGTAGATAAAATGCAAGGAATGTATAACCTAGCTTAAGGTTGCTATTGATTTCTTTGATCTCATTGGTATAAAATCCAAGGGATGTATGATTTAGCTTAAGGTTGCTAATGGTTTCTTTGATCTCATTGGTAGTGAGGGGTAGGTCTAGGGCCTAGACATTGTTTGTGTGTGTTAAAGTTTTCTTTCCATAGGAAAACAGTTTTGGATCTAGCCAATCGGATAGGCCACTTGCTCTTAGGAGTACCAAATAAAACAATATTGACAAGGAACTCGCCTTTCACAATTTGAGTTAGGGAATCATATGTTTTTTTACTTTTATAAATATGAAACATGACTTTGTTACTTCTTTCAACCTTTTTTAACCAAAAGCTCTCTTATCTAAACAAGACAACTTCTAGAAGGTCTATACTTAAGATCAACGAGTTGTTTTAGATGTTAATTGCATATTTCCGAATCCTATCTTGAATAAAATTACAAAAACTCTATATGGGATCTTGGATTTATCCATTGTCCTTTTGTATTTTGCAGGTATGAAAGAGGGGAAATTTTATTTCGCAACCTACATTATAAGAACATCAACAGAATGCGGAGACCGATGAGTATCGTCATCAATGGATTTATTCTCAAATCATGGACATCTTCCACACATATGTACCTTTGGTGCTTTTGACAGAATCACCTGACAGTCGAGTTCCACTCCTTATACTATCGTCATCTGAGGCCACATTTTTTGTGGGAGTTTCAAAAGCTCGAGTAGTACTATCAGCATCATCGTTGGGGTAGGCTTCAACCAAATTGTCTATGTTTTTCTCTTTCACCCACTTGTTATTCATGTTGAGATAAGGGAGAAACCCTTATCTCAACATGTTGAACTTAGAAACTCTTCATGCAGCCTTGCCAAGTAGAATGACTTTCGAAAGCTAGCAGAAATTATGATACCCCCTAAATCCTTCATAACATCATTATTTTCTATAAAAAAGATAATCAGGTATACTTATTTCTTCAACAGATGTTTTTTTTCTCAATCCTAAAAGGAAGTTCGGCTCTGGACTACTCTCCCGAAATTTAATTGAAAAAAAAAAGAAGAACAAGTTACAAGTGAATGACATTAGTGACCTTGAGACAATGCCCAGTATATAATGCAAAAAAGAAAAATATTTATCGATTTAAAAAAGAAATGGCATCCTTTCATAACCATCTATCGGTGTGTACAGGAAAAAAAAATAGCAAATCCAAAAGGGCATGATCAAACAGTTTAAAGAAGAAAAAATAGTTCTCTTGCCAAACGAAGCACCGCATGGAGAAAACTGGCCACTTATGCTAAGCACACTCATGGACTGTACTATCTGGTAGAAAGAGTCTTCACAAACGCCTGTTTTCTATCGTAAATCATGTAACTTATCATGTATTAACTAAACGTTGCACCAGAGATGTCATACATGAAAAGATGTGAACACTATGGTCATTCGTATTGACCCCAAAGTTTAAAAGTACTAATAAGCATTCCTCAAGCATCTAACCTGATTTGAAACAGTAAATCTATTACTGTTTGCAATAGATAGCACCATGGAGGACTTGCAATATGTCAGCAAAGATGTACTCTATTAGTGTTCGCAAGACATAGCACCATGGAGGACTTGCAATAGAGATAAGCACAGTTCAAGCATGAACTTTGACTCAACAACTTGAAAAAAGGCCCCCTCAAACCGCTAAAGGCTTTATATAGTCTCAAATATCCATACTTTAATAAAGGAGTGTAGTGGGACGTGCAAAGTTTCATCATGGACACACAGTTAATTACCTACCCATGATGTGGTATCACGAGGCACAACAAGCCACTGTAACTAGCTACTAGTATGGTAATTTCTGCTAGAAAAAAGAAAAAAAAAACAACATTTAGTATCACAAACATCATGCTATCCGCATTCAGAATAATGGTTTAGTTAAAAGCAAATAAATTATTATTAGTTTTTCTATTACCCTTTAACAGTGACTTCTCATATTGGGAAAAAAAAAACAAAGTAACATTGATGTAAACACATTAGATTCCTACAAGCAACACAATAATAAAATATATTTCCATTGAGTTAAAATGAATGTGAATGTCCACATACATTATGTAGCAAAGAAAACTACGTACTATCAATACCCGAATTATGAGTTTCATCACGTACCTCTTACTTTAGTGCAAAATTCATTAATCCACATATTACCCATTCTTATCGAAGCAGTAAACATCTAGATTCATGAAATTTATTTCAACATAAACATGTAGAAAAGAATTCCGATCCACATTGTCAACATAACTAGGCTATTTCATCATGCGTATTACAGGGGTTGTAGCCTAATTAGAATGATCCCAACAGATTCACAATCTAACTTTATATCTAAATCACATATTGTTGTTGAGGATAATAAGGTATTAAATCCTAAGATACTTATTTGAGAACATCAGTCATTTACCATTTTTCTTCCAAGTAAGACTTTTTGATAATTATGATAGCAAAAACTACATTCATCATATTTTACTTCTCATCAAGAGTAAACCGATATAAAAGAAGATGCTATGCAAAACAGTTCATCAAGAAGGATATTGCAAAAAAAATATGCTCAATGCCAAAAAAAACAGTTCCTTTCTTCCAAAGTACTACACCTAACTTTTCAATCCTACAAACTCACACTAGTATTTGAAAAGTTCTGTAAGTCCATTGTCACACGCAAGATGTAGAAAATTTTCAAAATTGCTGAAGGAAAAAAGAACTCTCGTTGATATTGAACCTGGCAAAAAGGAAGCTTTTGGTTTCTATAAAGTTCAAAAATTTCTTATGCAGAATTTTGTCATAAAATCCGTGCTCTTTAAACGAAGAAAACCACTTTAATCAAATCAGCAATTGCATTTCTGACATATGGAGCATTTTAAATAAATGGTTTAACCTATGAAAAAGTTAAATTATATGAAAATTATCAAGGTCCACATAAAATAAGGTGGATAAAATGAGACACAATAGAAGAAGCACTTTCCTCTAGTTTGTGGAAGAAGAAAAATATTCTAGAAATAGTCAATGAAGTGTTCAAAAGAGTTATCAAAGAAGAGTATGGTCGTGATCTTCAAAATGAGTATGTTCAGTGGATCGATAGGTCCCAAACCATCCTAGCTTCTGTGACATAAGTCAGAAAACTAGTTACCAAGAAACCAAAGATCATCAATGAACCTAAAAGAAAACATGAATGCTTGAGGAATATTCATGTGGCCTTTTGATACAAGATCCCTCATGGCAGAAATTTCATATTATGCACGGTGCATTGTGCACCACAAAGGAGAACACGAGAAACCCAATGTTGGCACCTAGAGATAAGTACAGTTTAAGCATGAAGTTTGACGCAACAACATGAAAAAAGGCCCCCTAAAACCACTAAAGTCGTTATATGGCATTAGAATACTTTAATAAAGGAGTATTACGGGGCCTGCAAAATTTTATCATTGACACATAGTTAATTATAAGTTAGCAAAGCCAAGCCAAATTCTAAGTATTCCCAATCCTTCAACCAAAAAATTAGTATTTAAGTAGAAATTCATGCCACAACTATTGGAGATCAAGGTATGTGGAAGCATGCCAACAACACAAGGAAGAAGAAGAAGCTTAGAGCACAACACACAATACTGAATGTATTACCACAAGAATGTACAAAGATAAGTAACCATTTAGGACAATAGGCATATATGCAAGCCAGGGGAAAAAAACCTCCTAACGAGGAAAAAAGTGCCCCAGTGGTCCTAGTGCATTCACACACATCACTATCTAAATATATCAACAAATCCCCCCTTGGGAGTGATGCACTGAACAAGGAGCTAGCACTCATGTATAAGCACGTGCCAAGCTATGTTGAATCAATCCGCAAAAGGAAGTAAGCCCAAAGCTTTGCGGAAAGCTTCAACTTCTCCCTAGGCAGAGCCTTCGTGAAAAGGTCTGCAATGTTCTCTTACCTGGGCACATATGCCAAGATGCTCTCTCTAGCAGAGAACCTCTCCCTAGGATAATGATAATGCACCTCAATGTGCTTGGACAAAAGACACTAGTGGACACACGAGTCTCATAGAAACCAGCCTAGCTAGAGTCAAAAAAAGCATGTAAATCTGGCGGTAGTGATCCCCCCTTGGGATAAAACAATCCAAGTACTTGGGTACCACTCAAGTAGCAAAATATGCGCTTAACCACCTGCCATGCTTGAGACCTGGGAAATATTGCACAAAATTTCTCATCTATGAGACAACAAACTAAACATCTGGTCGAGTAATGCATTAGTAAATCAAGCATCCAACAACCTGTTGATAGAGAACAACATCAAATGCATCTTTTGCATCATGAAGACTCAATTGTAAACATGTCTCCATAGCAGTTGCAATAGGTTTGTACTTTTCAATCCTACAAGCTCACACTAGTATTTCAAAAGTTCTGCAAGTCCATTCTCACATGCAAGATAGAAAAGTTTCGAAATTGCTAAAGTAAAAACAACTCTTCGTTCTCTTTAAAAGAAAAAGATCACTTTTCTTAAATCAGCAATTGCATTGCTGACATATGAAGCATTGTGAATAACTGGTTTATCCTACGAAAAAGTTAAATTATATGGTAATTATCAAGGTCTGCCTGAAATTAAGGTGAATAAAATGAGATACAACAGTATAAATAAATAGTCAATGAAGTGTAAAAGAAGTGCTCAAATTTTTTATCAAAGAAGAGGATTATCTTCTTCGAATTGAGTAAGTTCAATGGATAGATAGGTCCCACACCATCCTGGCTGTTGTGATATAAGTCAGAAAACTAGTTATTAAGAAATCCAAGGTCATCAATGAACCTAAAAGAAAACATGCATGCTTGAGGAATATTCATGTGGCTTTTTGACACAAGATCCATCATGAAAGCAATTTCATATTATGCAAGATACATTGTGCACCACAAAGGAGAACAAGAGAATACCATAGGTATCCATATTTTTTCTACATATGAGGTAAAAACATTCAGATAATAATCCTCACACATCAGTAGAGAAGGTTGGAATGTATTAAACCGATTACAAAAACAGTCTTGTAAGAAAGACCTTTCTACACCATCATCATTTGAGGTACATAAAAAGTTCTTAAGTTGCTTATTGAGTCCCCAACTGTAGGTAAAGCCCGAAAAAATATAGGTAAAGCCTAATACTTTCTCAAACCCAATAGCTTTAGTTTGAAAAAACATATTGAAATTGCTGCACTTGTTTTGGGTCAATACAATTTAAGAACAATGGAGCAAACGTTTACCTTATCATTGTTCAAAATTGCTTCATTACGGAGAAAAAACATTTATCATCACGGAGATTAATTTTTTTTTTTCATCTTTAAGTATATCAAAGTTAGAAAGCTGTGACTAAGCTTTAATTTCCAAGGCTTTAACCGCAAGGCTATAAAACGTAAAGATCTTATCCACGATTTTGGAGCCAAAGTCCACATAAAGGTCTACTTATCCATAGTGAAAAAAGTAACTTGTCTAGTTCTTCTAAAATGCCAAATTTTACCTTGCAGTAACTCTAGAACTTTAACCAATCGCTAGCAGATGCAATCTCAAGAACACACAGGACCTGAGCTTTTTGTTCATGCAAGGGATACATTTTTTAAACGTGTCTTGGATTTCCTTGACAATGAAAGTCCAATCTTGAAAATGTCGAAGAGCTCGAATCTCCTTTTAGTAGTTTTACAGGAGTTTTTCTTTAGTTCATTTAATCCTTGTAAGTTTCATGTCACGATGTATCAATCAAACTCTAAAATTAGAATGATTCCTTTTTTTATTAAAGAAAACACGTTTGCAACTAGAAAGCTATACAGCCCTAAACTTTTAGCTAAGTTGGTTGTTACTCCAAATCAATCCAAAACATTATCTCATTTTTCTAATCACAGCACAGCTTCTAGGGCCAATATGACCCTTGCAAGACAAAGTTAACCTTTTGAAGTTAGGAAGCATCATTTCTTGTGATTCTTCAAGTTTTAACCATAAATACAAAAACTCTTTATGGGTTCTTAGCCATATCCATTTTCCTTTTGGATTTCGAAAGCCTCAAAGAGGGGAAGCATTTCTTTTACAGTGTAGGTCCGAAGACCATCAATAGAATGTGAAAATTGATAAGTATCCTCATCAATGGATTTGTGCTCATACCATGTAAATCTTCTACACATATGTTCTCCACATTAGTAAGTTTAGTGATTTTGACAAACTTACATGAAAAAGAATTGCATTCCTTTTTTTTTAATGGAGGTTTGGTCGAGGCCTACTCCCCTGGGTTTTAACTTTGAAATTGCAAGTATATAAGGAAGGGCATAGTACCCATGGGACCCCCCTTATCCCACAAGAATAGGGGTTTACATGGCTGGGTTAAAGAGCGGTCACAACTACCACGGGGCTAGACAAATAATGGCACATCAGCCACATGCTTCATCTTTCCAAGTTATACGTGTCCCTTACATATTGCCCACGGGGCTTGAACCCTCGCCCCTGTCTCAAGAGGCAAGAGGCCCAACCACCCGCCTTAGCAACCTTGGACAGAATTCCACTCGTTATTATTACTCCTATTATTTTCATTTAAGGCGATATTTTCTTTGGGAGTTCCAAAACATGTAATACTATCGAATCACCACTAGGGTAACCTTCAATCAAATTACCCTTGTTTTTCTCTTTGTCCACTTGTTGTTCATCTTCAGAGAAGGAAGAGACCTTATCAGGCTGATTAATAGGACCATACACATCCTCCAGACAAACTGTCAAAAGATCTTTTACTTCCAATGTTAGTGTTGTTGAAAGACCATATCATTCCATTCTTGATTATCTATTTTCGTTTCTTGATGCTACGTTGATGCTTTTGTTATGAGAACCGTAAAGATCATCGTTGATATCTTTGACCTCCTTCGTTTTAGGATTATAATTTATCCAGTGACCTATCTTTATACACTTGAAACAACTATTATATAGGTGTCTATAGAGAATTATGTGGGTATGGAGAATGATTTCATAATAGTGTATGATAAGGATTTGACTTTTAATTTTCCTTATATGTGTCAATTACTATGAGCATGTGAGGATCCCATTTTGGATTCACTAAAAAGGTTTTATTTTTGTCCGATTACTCTAAAAATAAGGGCACCTAGACGTCTTGCCCAAGGGAGATAATCCATTAGAGTTCAATAAACTCTATCCACATAGGGATCCTACTAGACTTATCCCCTCTATAACTAAACCCCTACTACCATCTAGATATTGATATAAGAGTGTTTTCATTAACCACTATTGGCATAAGATTGAAAATCAGAGAAACTAAAGTAAAGAGTTGAAGTCAAAAGAATAGAAGGGGTGCACTGATTGTTTCAATCTGGATCATGAAGAGTATGCTAAATTACTTGGAAGGAACCAAGCAATAAAGAAGCTTCAGAGAGAAAGAGAGTTAGGAAAAAGAGGAAATATTACATGCCATACATGCATATCTCTTGATTTTTTTATTTATATTTTTACCTATTTGATGAGGTGTAATGTATTCCCACTCCATTTTTGTAAAGGCCGAGTCCTTGCACTTCAACAATGCTTCCCCAATCCTGAATAGCTTTTATGGGATTTTTTAGACTTAATTTTCATAGTCTAGTGAGCTTTAGAACCATTTTTAAATGTTTTTTGTTGAAATTTCATATGATAATGGTCATATCCATTAGTATAAAGGACAAAGACCCTAGTTTGTAAGCAATGTTTTGTATAAATTAAGTGGATTTTTGTGCATCTTGCTTCTTGGTTTGTTTTCTCTCTTCTTCATCTTCATTTGGAACCTCCATGGCGTGCATGAAGTGTTCTAACTTCATCTCCACCTATGGTAAGCATTTATGCACTATGGTCCAAACTAGCTATGAAATCTTAGCTAATGTTCGCAAATCACATTGTCTTCCATCTGTGCTCATGGATCAATGAGGACCAAAAGGGATTCATAAAGGGTAGATCCATATTAGAGGCTATTATTGGTGTGTATCAAGGCCTAGAATTTGCTAAGAAATCTTCTCAAGTTTTCCTCTTGATCAAGATTGATTTTGACAAAGTAAACGATCACATGGAGTGGGAATTCATCATGCAATCCCTAAAAGACATCAGGTGTGGACCTAAATTCATCAACATGATCTGTACACTTAGGGGTAATGCATAGGCTTGAACTAATATCAATTGTCAACTCTCTCAAGAAATCATGCTAAAACACTCTATCGATGAGGGTTGTCCTCTCGCTCCTCTTCTTTTTGCCATTGCCATCGATCACCTTAGTTGTTGGGTTAACCATCAGACCCTTCTAGGTCAAATTTAGGGTCTTTGGCTCCCTCATAGTCAAAACAAGATGCTAATGAGACTCTTCTCGGGTGACACAAATTCTTTTGTGCATAATGACGTTAATAGGATCAAAATCTTCTGGAAACATCTAAATGTTTTTTTCACCACATTCGAATCTAAAATAAATCGCTCAAAAAATGCGTTCAAGGCCATTTTTTAGCCCACACCACAATTCTTGGCCAATCAGGGATGTAAAGAAATGCATAGTGGACATATTTTTTGGCTCTTTGATATCCCAATGGGGTTTAAAGTTCCAATGGTGAGCATTGTTGATATATTTAGGTAGTGATGTGTGTGAACACACTAGGACCGCCGGGGCACTTTTTTCCCTCTTTAGGAGGTTTTTTCCCCCGGCTTGTATATACGCCTATTGCCCTAATGGGCTACTTATCTTTGTACATTCTCTAGTAATACATTCAGTAGTATGTGTTTGTGCTCCAAGCTTCTTCTTCTTCCTTGTGTTGTTTGCGTGCTTTCGAGGGCATCTATCTCCAACAATTGGTATCAGAGAAGGTCATCGCTTCATCTAGGGCGTCATCGACACTCCTCCATTTGCAGTCTCAGAATCGTACAAATTTTGGTGAGCATACTCAAGGTGTTTCCGAGATCAAAACTGCTTCACTTTGTGGTGTTGAAATCGTGATCTGAGCTCGTTTCGGCCTCCGAACGCACTATCACAGCGCTTGTGCAGGCTATTTTGTCTTTTTGTGCCAAAGGTATACACCAGTTTCTGTTCGCCAGTTTAAGCATCTCGAAGTCTGCTACAAGTCTAGCAGAACTCATCTGGGCAGTTCCATTCAACTTTTTGAGATACAGTCGATTTTCTGCATCAAGGTATTTTAGTCACCGGCCATGGCTGAAAGCAGTGATGTATTCCGTATGTTGGCTGTTGAGGATAAGTTGGATGGTACCAACTACCCATTATGGGCTTATATGATGCGACATGTATTGGTTGCAAAAGGACTGTAGAACATTGTGTAGGGTGTTGAAAGATGTCTTGTTACACCTGTAACAACAGGTACTGCAAATACAGGTGCTGGAGCTGATGAAGATGGTGTCGAAGATGATATTCCACAGATTCCTGTTCGTGCTGCTGTTTCTGTTGCACCTACTGCAGAGCAAATTCGTTGGGATGGCAGAGATGCTCAAGCACATGCATTGATAGCTTTGTCTGTCAAATGTGCTATTATTCCTCACATTCGCTCTTGCATAACAACAAAGGATGCTTGGGATACACTTACCACTTTGTACCAGGCTCGGAATGAGGCTCGTGTTGCTTACCTCCGAAAACAGTTGGAGAGTGAGCACATGAATGAAGGTGATTCTATGGACAATTTTCTCTCAAAGATCAAAGACCTGAAGGAACAATTGATTTCTGCTGATGAGGTTATACCAGATAGCTCACTTGTGCAGACCGTTCTGAATGGTCTTCCTGATTCATATCAGAGTTTTGTCTCTACTCTTCGATTGATAATGAAAGGCAATCCAAATGCCTTGTCATTTGAGGAGTTAGTCTCTGTTCTGTTGCAGGAAGATCAGTCCAGGCAGAACACGACCATTATGCGTGTTGCAGATCAAGCTTTCCTGGCTAGTCAGAAGGGCAAAGGAAAATGGATCTCTTCTACTAGTAAGCACAAATCTGCAAATGCTGCACAATCGAAGAACCAGGATAAAGATGAGAAGAAATCAGAAAAGCAGAAATTGTTTTGCAGGTATTGTAAAGGAAATGATCATATCATAAATAACTGTCGAAAACTGGCTGCAAAAGAGGCAAAGAAGAAAGAGGCTGGAATGGTTGTTGCAAAGGCCTCTACACCAAAAACAAAGTCTGCAAATCTTGTGCAGGAAGAAGAATGGGCGTTTACTACTGTCTGCAATTTTGACCCATCTTCTCATGATCAGTGCATGTCTGCAGTAGACTCAAATGTTTGGTACTTTGACAGTGGGGCAACCAAACATATTACCTCGCAGCGCAGTTTCTTCTCTTCACTCGAGCCTGCCCCTACAGGGAATACTGTTACATGCACCAACAACTCCTCTTATCCTGTTATGGAAGTTGGTAAGATCATTTTGACTACTGCTGATGGTAGTTCTTTCACTTTGTCAGATGCTTTATTTGTGCCAGGGATCAAGAAGAATTTGTTATCAGTTTCTGCATTAGCCAAGATTGGCTTGGTTGTGAAATTTGTTGATGACAGATGTACAGTTCATGATCTATCAAATGGCGATGTTATTATTGCTTCTAACATTTTATGTCGTGGGCCGTATAAGCTCATAGACTATGAAAGATCTGTGAATGATTCGGCATGTGCAGTTCATGATTTTTAGGCTATGTCAGATGCAAAGCTTTGGCATGCATGCTTTGGTCATCTGAATTTTGCTAGTTTGCTACGCCTGCAGAAATCTGAAATGGTGTCCTCTTTGCCCAAACTTGAGGCACCTGGAAAACATGTTTGTGAGGGTTGTATTTTGGGCAAAATGTAGGGTTCATCCTTTCCAAAAGATGGTTCAGTTTGGGCTATGCAGAAATTGCAGCTTGTACATAGTGATGCATGTGGTCCTATGCAGACACCCTCTTTTGGAAATTATCTTTACTTGGTGACTTTCACTGATGATTTTTACAGGCATGCATGGGTATATCCACTCAAAGCAAAGTCTGAAGTGTTCATGTGCTTTAAGCAGTTTTTGGTTTTGGCTGAAAATCTGTCAGCATGTAAAATGGGCACCCTCCGTTCTGATCGACGGGGCGAATATATGTCTTCTGATTTTAATGCTTTCTGGCTGAACATGGGATAAAACACTAGTGTACAGTGTTGTATACACCTCAACAAAATGGAGTTGTTGAACGAAAGAACAGGTCACTCATGGAGATGGTGAGGTGCATGGTCAAGAGTCAGGCTTTACCACATAGTTTCTGGCTTGAGGCTGTCATGTGTGCAGCATATGTACTGAACAGGTGTCCCACTACAGCGCTGCAGTCTATCACTCCATATGAGTCTTGGCATGATCGTAAGCCATCTGTTGCTCATCTGCGTGTTTTTGGTTGTTTGGCATATGCACTAGTGCTTGAACAACATCGCAGAAAATTGGATGATAAAGCAATAAAATGTATTTTTGTTGGGTAGAGTTCTAAAGTAAAGGCTATCGTCTGTATCATCCACATACAAAATGCATTCTGGTTAGCCATGATGTTGTTTTTGTGGAAGATGCAATTCAGCCATTGCTTTCATGTACTAAGGAGACATCTGTGAGCTCCAAAGACATGTATGATACTTTGATGCCTCTTTTTACAGGTGGACAGTCTAGTGCTGGTCCTAATGAGGCAACTTCTCAACCTTTGCAGGCTTCATATGATGATGCAGATCATTCCATTTCTGATGCAGATTTACATGATGCACTTGATGAGAGAGCTGATATTGAGCAGGCAAAAACTATGCCAAAATCGATGGTGCAGACTTTGCGTGACAACAAATAGATGCACCTTTGTCATATCGTACTCGTTCAGGCTCTCATAGTGCCTCCTTTGCATCAGATTGCTATGCTATGGCTGCATCTAGTCTCTATGATGAGAATGAGCCTATTTCTTTTGATGAAGCACAGAATTTAGAAAACTGGATGGCTACTATGCAATCTGAATATGATGCTATAATGAAGAATGGTACTTGGTCTTTATGTGACTTGCCTCCTGGCAAGAAGGCCATTGGCACTTAGTGGTTATACAAGCTGAAGTGTAAACCAGATGGTACAGTTGACAGGTATAAGGCTAGGCTTGTTGCAAAGGGTTATGCACAGGAAAGAGGCATTGATTTTGATGAGACCTTTGCACCCACATGTCGTATGACTACTGTTCGGAGCATCTGTGCACTTGTAGCCCATCATGGTTGGAATGTACATCAGTTGGACATTAAAACTGCATTTATGAATGGTGATTTGCATGAAGAAGTGTATGTTTTTCAGCCCGGTGGCTTTGTGTAGAAAGGGCATGAAAACCAGGTTTGCAGGTTAAAGAAGGCATTATATGGTTTAAAGCAAGCACCACGTGCTTGGTATGAGAAGATACATGCCTATCTGATTGCACATGGTTTTGAGAACAGTCCAACTGAAAGCACCTTATATGTTAAGCGTGCTAATGATGTGCTTCTGATCATTGTTGTCTATGTTGATGACATGCTGCTCACTGGTCCTATTGAGACGCATAGTGTTGATTTTAAGGCTGATTTTCATGCCTCATTTGAGATGTCTGATTTGGGGCATTTGCATCACTATTTGGGCATTCAGTTTATGCACGTTGATGGTGGAATGGCTTTGTGTCAAATGAAATATATTGACACATTATTGCAGCGTTTTGGCCTTGAAGACTGTAAGCCTATTGCCACTCCTATGGAGACAGGTTTACGATTGAGTCTTCATGATGCTGGAGATGCATTTGATGCTGTTCTCTATCAGCAAGCTATTGGATGCTTGATTTACTTATGCATTACTCGGCTAGATATTCAGTTTGTTGTCTCACAGATGAGCAGGTTTATGCATTGCCTAGGAGTCACACATTGGAAGGCGGTTAAGCGCATCTTTCGCTACTTGAGTGGTACTCGGCTACTTGGGTTGTTTTATCCCAAGGGGGGATCACTACCGCCAGATTTGCATGCTTTTTCTGACTCAGAATGGGCTGGTTGCTATGACACTCGTGTGTCCACCAGTGGTTTTTGCTTCATGCTTGGTAGCTCATGTATATCTTGGTTGAGCAAGAAGCAGCCTATTGTGGCCACTTCCAGTTGTGAGGCTGAGTATAGGGCAGCTTTCACAGCGACTGTTGAGTGTGTGTGGCTCAGACACTTTACGGATGATTTGGGTGTTGGCGAGTCTTTTGCCACCACCATCTTCACTGATAGTCAGAGCGCATTGGCAGTTGCGAGGAACCCTGTGTTCCATGCTCGCACTAAGCACATTGAGGTGCATTATCACTATGTCAGGGAGAGGTTCTCTGCTGGGGAGATCAGCTTGGCATATGTGCCCACGCAGGAGAACATTGCAGACCTTTTCACGAAGGCTCTGCCTAGGGAGAAGTTTGAAGCTTTCCGCAAAGCTTTGGGCTTACTTCCTTTTGTGGAGTGATTTCCACATAGCTTGGCACTTCCTTATACATGAGTGCCAGCTCCTTGTTCACCGCATCACTCCCAGGGGGGATTTGTTGATATATTTAGGTAGTGATATGTGTGAACACACTAGGAACACCAGGGCACTTTTTTCCCTCTTTAGGAGGTTTTTTTCCCCCGGCTTGTATATACGCCTATCTAGTGACTCTTAAAGGTTTTGATCCTTTTTGCCCCATATGGAAGATTTGGAACAAGATGAAACCATATATCAAGGTTAATGAAGATTGGAAGTGGGTAGTTGTGATTAGACAAAATTATTCTAGTTGGTTTCCTGTTAAGAGATTCAAAGATATTTAATTGGCGAACATCCAAAGAGCAAAGAAGCTATGGAACAAGTGTTTTAGCAATAAAAAACATTGTTTCACCCAAGTGATAGGTCATTGGATTAGATTTGAGTACATAAATCCTATGACATGGGTTGACTATGATGTTTGGTGCCTTCTCAGACACAGAATCAACTCTTGGGACAAATCAAAGACTCATGTCCTTCTCGAGAATGACCCACCCCGGATTGAAGGGTTAAGATGGACCAACGATATTAAATCAGATAAAACTCTAAGGATCCACAAGCACCTTGACTTGCATATCTCCCTTAATAGGTGGTGGTGTTAGCAGTGGTGAAACATTAGATGGAAACTTATGTGGAGGGACCTATGGCATCCTCTCATGGAGAACAAAAAAATCCCTTTTTATGTGGAAAATCCTTCATCATGGAATCGGGACCAATGCCAAAGCTAATAAAATGTGTGGGGCCCCTCATTGGTGTAAGTGTTGCATTCGAGGCAAAGAGGACCATGGCCATGTCTTCTTCTCATGCCCTAGAAGCTTCCCAATCTAGCAATTTCTAACCAATATTTTGAGCTTAAAAAGGCAAATCAACTGGAAACAAGTGTTACTTGGGGAAACAATTGGTTGTTCTTTTGCTTTGCAGAACACCATCAGAAAGGAAGCTCTCTGAAATATATGCAAAGAAAGATGGGCGATCAACTTTGATGCCCATCCGAAAGAGTGGTTGATTGAAAAATCCCTCTACTTGTTAGGTAGAACAATATGTAATTTCAAAAAATCTTTGTTTTTCAGGCACCATAGGATGTTTGCCTCAAAAAACAACAAGATTAAAAGCAAGTGGGTTGCTCATGAAGGCAATGAAAATCATTAAACTTCTCAATAACTCTCTATTAAAATGTTTTTCACCCATCAAATCTTAGGTATCCTACCAGTTTTGGGGCCATCCTATTCCTAGTTTGTGGGATATAGGGGATTCCAAGGGTACTAAGCCCATTCATTGTATATTTGTTCTTTTATAAATTCAAACTTGGGAGAATATGCATCTACCAAACTTCCTTTTGATAAAAAAACATCCAAATTCTCACATTTGCAACATTTGCTCATGAAAGCTTGTGCTACTATGCATGGTTCTTTTTTTATTTTCAAAGAGATTCTTCTTGGGCATTGGAAACCGCTAATTATTTGAGGTGTTTTTGGGTCCAATGAGACAATCATATTTTCAAGGGGATTCTTTTTATTGTTACTTTGCTTTCATTTTTGACTTAAGAATTCTTGAGTTGCTGCCTCAAAATATATGGTTGAGGTGTATGATAAGACGATCAAGTGTATTAGAAACAGACTTTAAGCAGAGTCAATGGAGGGAATTTATGCTTCGTATTCTTCTTCAATTCTTTAGATTATATATAATACTTAATTGTATCTGAGACGAATATTTTTATGATCTTCTCTTAATTTATTTTGTTGGCTCTCGAAACACAAAGAAAAAATTCTTTAAAAATCCTAAGGTTTAAATAAATAAGAAAAGAGAACCCTGGACGGGTAGCTCCATGCATCAAATAAATATGAGAGCACGTGGAGGCACATGCAAAGCGAAGTACTCTAAGGTGAGAACCATAGGCACATGCAAAGTCTCGTAATTTAAAGTTTTGATGCACATGCAAATGTAAACAAACTTTTGTGCAACTTTGTTCTCATCAAGTGTATTTGCATGTAACACTAGGGAGGGAAAAACATCATGAATAAGAGGTAATTTGCATGTTTCTGTATACTTGCACGAGAGGTGTCTTTGCATGTAACCATAGCGAGCAAAAAAAATTACTTGCACAAGAGGTGATGCTTAAACTATCTTTTCTTATTTGTCATCGAATTTGGAGTGTTTTTTTTTTCTTGTACGCTTGACGCCATGATCAAACATCCTAAAGTCAAAAGAGTGTAGAAAAGATGCACTCGAGGGAGTGTGCTCTGAAGAATGACGAGTGACCAGTGACCACTAGTTTCTTTTTTTTTTTTTTTTTTATAAAACAAGTTCGACCTTGGTCTATTCTCTCTCGATTTTAATTAAAATAAAAAAGTTACAAGTGAATGGAATTAGTGCCCATAGAACCCTAAATCAAATGGCTTCGACATGAGTGACATGATAGATTTGTCCGCCTCATTTGTAATGCCGTCTAGCTTACCACTAGTTTCTTTCATTGGCTGTCGTTTGCCCCTTATGAATGCTGCATTGGTGCAGCTCGTGACAAAGGATTGTGTGCGACACTAAACAATGGGTCACGGGTATGTCAGGATCCTGCAAGCTTTGACCTTCGTTTCCTCGATGCACATTGTAGTGGCCACCTCCTGCGATCGTCTTGGCTCTGACGAGGACCAAGCAAGCTACTTATAAAGTTCGTAGCCTCGTCCGAGTTCCTCAGTAGCTCTCTGTCTCTGTCTCTATCAGCCGAAACCATGCAGAGCCTCAATGCGGTCGCCATGGTGCTTTTATTTGCATTGCTCAGTAGCTGGAGCGCTACCAGCTCCAGGGAGCTCCTCGACAGCGAAGCCGTGGCTTGCGAGAAGGCCGCTGTTTCGCAGGAAGCGTTGATGGCGGCGTGCCAGGCTTACGTAGTTGGCATGGCGCCGTTGCCGATGTGGGGACCTGGTGCATCTGCCTGTTGCTCCGCTCTGCGTGATAGCCCACTTTCCTGCCTCTGTTCCCAAACGCTTCCGTCCTACGTGGTGCAGTTCGTCAACGTACAGGCCGTCAAGAATGTATTACAGACATGCGGTCTCGAGCTCCCCTCTGACAACACTTGTGGAGGTAATGAGAAAACCTTCATACGGATGTTAATTTCACGTTTACTTTCATTTCTTTGATGCTGTTGTTGTTGAGTCTGTGTGTGAGAGAGAGAGAAGAGAGGAGAGAGAGAGAGAGCAGCATATTGCATAGCACAGCAACATAAGCCGCAGTAATCTGTTGCACAGAAATTATTCATAGTTAACTTCGCCAAATCGTTCTCATTTATACGTTCTTGTGCATTATGACTTGTCCGTGCAGGTCTAAAGCTTGGAGACTAATCGTTGTTTATGAAGAAGAATGCTTCCGCCTGAAGGTCCAAACCCTCTTATCAACGATCACCAGAAACCTATTCATTGATACATCTCATCTTTCTCGTTACCTTATTCTCTTATCCTCTGTATTTCCGTGTAATGCTTGAATCGTACTTTGGATTGGATCAATGTTGCGTCATGAAACAAATCTCAAATCTCTCTCTCTCTCTCTCTCTCTCTCTCTCTCTCATTTATTGATGACGTGATATGCTCCTTATAAAAGAACGATTGTGTACACGATGATCTCATAATAGAAGTCTGTATCGCGCGTCTCCGCATGCACGAAAAAATTTGTTGCCATGTCTCCATGAAGTCCTTCCTCTAAGAGAATCTTTTATTTTTTTAAATGGAGGTTCAGCCGAGGCCTACTCCCCGGACTTTAACTTTGAAATTGCAACTGTACAAGAAAGGGCATATTACCCATGGGACCCCCCTTATCCCACAAGAACAGGGGTTTATAAGGCTGGGTTAAACGACGGTCACAACTACTGCAAGGCTGGACAAACGGTGGCACATCAACCACATGCAACATCTTTTCAAGATACACATGTCCCTTACATGTTGCTACCAGGAGTTGAACCCTTGCATCTGTCTCAAGAGGTGAGAGGCCCAATCACTAGGACAGCGACCTGAGATGGAATCTTTTATTTTGGTGTGGTGACTAGCATAGATGTTTAATGCACGTACAAGTGTGCTGAAAAAGAAACTAAGTTATGTCGGAATGAGGGCATGCTGTGCACAACATTTTTTTATAAAATTACATGTGCCAATTAGCACACATATATTGATAAAGTGCATTTAGAGCACTTAGTGTCTGTTGATAAGCTTGCACTTGTGCAGCCATTGTTCTATAAATATTTCCACATTTTTATGCTTAAAGTTGCATAAATCATAATCTGCTATGACTAGGTCTAGCGGATAGCTTTCCACCCAGATAAGGGCATACATTTATGAATACTTTCTTAATATGTAGTCTAAAAATATTATCGTTTATAAGAAACACAATGAATACATTCATTCAGATATATCCAAGAGCTTGGAAGAGATATAATATGTTCTCTTTCTAGCTAGCTAGTTGCTTGAAGATAGAAGAATTGTAGTAGATTTTATTAGATGATGAAAACATCATCTGGATGTGTACTTTGATGGTTGCCATCGGTTTAAACATCTACACATCCATCTGTAGACACCGAAAAAACATATGCGGATTGCAATATGCATCTAAAGGCACGTGGGCATTTTTTTGGTGCTTCCCTCCGCATATTGGTCGTTATGCAACTCCAAATAATAGTATTTCCACGTGCGTTGATATCAATATCCATGGCTAGAAACTACATTCAATAAATAAATAAAGTAACTAAAAAAATAATGCTTGTTAACTTAATAAAATATACAAAATTACTTACAACCACATGTTTAAGTGTGGTCATTCCACTGCTCCCTATATGCAAGGTCCCTACACTTAGAAAATGCATATCTATTGCCTTGTTGTCTTGTCAATAATGTTTAGGATCTTCTATTTCCTCTTGTAACTGCACCCACTCCTATAGAGTAATATTTGAGGGATTCACAAGCTCCTCAAGAGCATATTTCCTCATGAGATCACATACAAGCTAAAAATACCCTAGATCTAGTTTTGAGCAACAAGGGCCAATCCTTCTATTGGCTGATACTCTCGATAGATGCATTCTATAATGTAGTTCAAAATATATTTATCTTATTACTTTTAGTGAAGGAGTGTGCACTTGTTCTACTACAGTTCTATGAGTGATGGTGTACCTTGACGCATAGTAGTGCCAACCCTATCCATGTGTATGAATCCATCCTAATAACATTATATGTTTTGGAGTCTTGATGCTCCTATGCATGCCAAGGTGTGTTGGGCATCCATGCTGATAAAATTTCAACCAAAACCATAAACTCTTTGAAGCATCAATAAATCATCAATAAAACTCACAAAGTAAAGGTAGTTCCCAGAAGAAGGTGTCTACATAGGACCACAAACATCACTATGAACAAACTCTAATTTTTCAGTAGCTCGAATTGAACCATCTTTTGGGAAGGAGGAATGTTGGATTTTCTCCAAAATAAAGCCTTCACAAACATGTTTACAGGGTGCCTCAAGTTTCGTTAGATAGGACAGAAGTTCATATTTCTATAAGTGTAGTAAACTAGCAAAACTCAAATGATCAAAGTGTGCATGCCAAAGCTTTGCATCTCAGATAGCTTGAGAATCTTGAACTGCACATGATGAATCATTCATAGATTTTTCATAGTCTATGATCTTATATAGCCCAATACATAAAGTACAAGAAGCAATAATAACATTGCCATTTGGAAGATCATGAATTATAATTCTATCATCACTGAATTTGACAACCAAGTCAATCTTGGCTAATGTCGAAACTCACAACAAATTTTTATTGATCCCTAATATAAAGCATTTGACAATGTGAAAGAACTACCGTCAGCATTAGTTCAAATGATCTTACCAATTCCCACTATAGGATAAGAGGAGTTGTTAGTGCATGTGATAGTATTCCTTGTAGGGGTAAGCTCAAGTGAACTGAAGAAACTGCACTTTGAGGTAATACGTTTGGTTGCCCCACTATCAAAGTACCAAACATCTAAGTCTATTGCAAACATACATTGTTCATGAGAAGATGGATCATCATTGCAAACAATAGTAAATGACCACTCTTCATTTTGCCTACACTTAACTTCTTGCAAAAAAATAGAGATTAACTCCTCAAATATTAAGGCATTTGGATTGCCTTTCATAATCAATTAAAGAGTATAAGAAAAACTCTAATATGAATCCGGAAGATCGTTCAAAATAGTCTACACAAATGAATTGCCTGACAAGACTTCATTGGAAAAAATGAAATGCTCCTTCAAATCTTTGATTTTTGTGAAAATTTGTCCATAAAATCTCTTTCATTCATATGCTCACTCTCTAATTGTTTTTGGAGGTAAGCAACACAAGCCTCATTTCTTGCCTAGTATAAAGTGATAAGTGTATCCCAAGCATCCTTTATTGTTTTACAAGACCAAATGTGAGGGATACTAACACATTTGACAAACAAAGCTATCAATGCATGTGCCTGAGCATCCTACCAACCTAATGAAGTTGCTCTACAATAGGTGTAGTAGGAACTGCAACACACATGAATATGAATTTGAAGATCATCATCTTCAATGCCATCTCCATCACCTTCAATAACTATATTTGCAGGTGTAGTAGGATGTTTACCAACACCCTACACAATATTCCACAGTCCTTTTGCTAGCAATACATGACACATCATAGAAGCCCATAATGGGTAATTACTACCATCCACTCTATACTCAATAGCCAACATACAGAATAAATCATTGCTTTCAGCCATGGCCACTAATTAAAATATCATGATGGAAAAAAATGATTGTATCTCAAAAAGTTGAACAAAACTACCTTGTCGAGCTCTGCTAATACTATAGTATACTTCGAGGCACTTACACTCGCAAACCCAAACCTGTATATATGTTTGGCACAAAAAGGATAAAATTTTCTACACAAGCACTATGATAGTGTGTTCGAAAGGTTGAAACTAGCTCAAATGATGACTCCCTAGATGAAGCATTGACTTGCTCTGATACCATATGTTGGATTTTGAAGTTTAAGGAAGCACACGGATAGCACAAGGAAGAAGAAGAAGCTTGGAGCACAACACAACATTGAATGAATTACCAAGTTAATGTACAAAGATAAAGGCATGCGTATATACAAGCCAAGGGAAAAAAATCCTAATGAGGGAAAAAAGTGTCTCGATAGTCCTAAGTGTGTTCACACACATCACTACCAAAATATATCAACAATAAATACCTAGATAATAAGGTTCTTAGACTTATATTAGAGCATATACACAAATATAAAAAAATAGGATTTTAGGATATATAATAGTGTATAAGCACCTAGTACATTAGGGTTTATGATTTATACCAATACACACACATGTATGTATGTATATATATATATATATATATATATATATATATATATATATATATATATATATATATATATATATATATATGATGGGAGAAGAAACAATATTCCTATGTAGCCTTGAAGCATAGATGGCCTCGTAAGCGCACTCACAAAACCATTGTTCACTCAAACAATTTATCCTCTAAACTCTTAAGGATTGAACCCAAAAGCTTTTGCACACCTAAGCTATACTTAGAGACCTTGCAAATGCAATTTATTTCACTTAAACAACTAATCCTATTGGGAGAACTAGTGCTAAAATATAGACAAGTTATAGGCTTCACTAGGCATACACAAATAGATGACCTCTCACTTCTAGAGTTGATTATCTTAGAATATGCAAAGATTCAACATGATATTTGAGAAAAATTTACATTACAAGAATAAATTTTTAGCAAACCAAAGATTACAAGAAATGAGTAACAAATGATAAGGAAACCTTGGTTAGCACTAAAGTTATCTAGATCATACACATGGAAATAGTTGGGCTAGATATGGCATCACAAAGATGAGTGAAATCTCTCAAGCAAGCAAGGCACTTGCTAAGCAAGGGATCTACTAGCTTATTCAAGTGCTCAAAGATCTCACATGCACATTGTAGTCACTAATTCAAAGTACATTGTGAGTTCATATAGATTTGAAAAGATTCCCTATAAGTTAAGAGTCACTTTTCCTAAATTATAAGCTTTTATCACACCTTAGTGTGATTGATGATTTATGGTTGTTGTGAGGGGGATAAAAAATTCAAATTTGAAATTGATTTCTCGTGCTTGATGTATTTTTTCATGTAGCTCCAAGTGGCATCCACAAAATGTTCCATTTATGCATTAAGGTTAAATCATGAATTTTAACACTCCCCCTCAAGCTTCAAGCTCCAATTCTTCAACCTAGCTCCAACAATCCAATGACCTTCTTGAACTTTGTAAGCTTCATTGAATCCAAAGCTTCAGCACACTGGTCCTTCGTACTTATATGTTGCACTTGAACCTCCTTGGTGAGTACTTCTCTCTAATGTAGTGATCCTATACCTCGATGTGTTTGCTCCTAGCATGGAACATAGGATTGGAAGATAGGTATGTTGGTGCAAGTTTCAAGCCTACACACTTGGCTAGGCATGAGAAGACTTCATATGAAATTGATTGAAGACCCATGAGAACCACTGCTATTGATTCTTTACCTTTTACCATTTGTAAAAGTCTATTTGACTTGAAGGAATATTTGTAAAAGCCACTAAACTCATGGAGTTAGATGGCTAGGAAAGATACGAGTTTCTTAGAGAGAATATCTCCTAGATTAGTGGATCACTTTTTAGTAAGAGCCAAAGTTGAATCAAACACTACAACACATCGAGGGTATACCGATGCTGCTACCGAGGAAATTGAACGGGCATAATTTTTCCGCGACGTCGGTGTTGGGGTCGGTATGGGCGTCGGAAAGATAACACTTCATCGGTATAAACATCGGTATGAGCATCGGTATAAACGTCGGTATGAGCATCGATATTATCGACGTTTATACGGACGCTCATACCGATGACTCTATCTGGCGTACCGACGCCCATACCGACGATTCTACTGGGCGTACCGACGCCTATACCGACGATCATATCTGCACAAATTTTTATTGGGCAGAGTGTGTTTTCTATTGCTACAGCATGATGTTCTTTAGCAAAAGACAATACACTCTGCCCAACTCTAAACCGAGTACATGTGTTATGTACTCTAATGACAACCAAAACATGATTTTATATGAGCAAAAATGAACCATGAATCATGTACAAAAAGTTGTATATTCCATAAATGAAAGATGTACAAGAGTGTGACAAAGCACTTCCATATAGGAATCGAATACAAAATTATGGTACATCATTGCCACCTAGGAGTGTAATACAAAATTGTGGCAATGTGAAAAAGCAATTCCATATAGGAATCGAATACAAAATTATAGTACATCATTGCCACATAGGAGTGTAATACAAAATTGTGGCAAAGCATATATGTAAGGGGATCAAAACATTTACACATGCAATCCTGCAACAAAGCATGTGTAAAATGAGACAAACTGACATGACATTTATAAACAACAACTAAAAATATGAAACCAAGCTACAAGTTTATCTAATCATAGAATATTCTCCCATGAAATGATTGCACCTTGTCCGTCTAAATCTTGCAACAGTGCAGTCAATCCATGACGATATCTGAAAGATTCTTTGTTTCGCGTCGGAGAACGACCCACTGCCAACTCCTATAATAAATATGCAAAATACTACATGAACATAGATGATGTGCTGAACACAAACAAATTCAATAATTAACATGATTGTTGTATATTATGGAATCATGGAAAGTTAAATGGATTTTTAATGTTTTAAATATCTAGAAGGTTTTAATGTAGTTGTGTTTGATCTAGCAGGTGGATAAGCATGAGGGCGTGGATACAAGTGGATGCGAATAAATAAATAAATTCGAAGACTAAATCGAAGACTTCTAGAATAGTTATATTTAGGTTTGTCTTGTTGTAAAATTAGTGGTTCGCTTTAGAAAGCGACGGCTTTTGTAATAAAGTAGCTTTACCACAAAAGACGCTTTTAAAAGCAACGGCCCTCATGTAACTTCTATTTTCAAGATGTAATAGAATAAGCCTATAAATACGTGTACTCTGAGAGACTCGTCCATCAGAGTGCATGGGGGGAGATTGCACCCTATACTGCGTTCAGTCTCGTCTCTTGTTGTCTCTATTCTTCTGTGTGTCTTCTGCGTTCGTAATCTCTGTATGCGCGTGAGCAAGATCCTGACAACAGTGGTATCAGAGCTCTGCACGCGTCCATACGGAGGGTTCCATTTTTTATTCTTGTTCCTGTTCCTATTGTGGTAACGGTTTCTGTGTCTATTCCAGTTCCAAAACCAGAACCTATGTTTTCACCTACGTTTACTCCTTCGGCTTACTCCAAGGCGTCGACTAAGGCAAAGAACTTAGGCAATAACTTAGGCAATACATTGGCAACATTGGCACCCAAGGCTCCCTTGGCGACCGTTGGCTACGCGCAAGGCAATTTTAATTTTGAGTGGCAATAGAGTGGTTTAGATTCCCTTAGGTAGGAGGATTTGAACCCACAACCTCCTACTTTCAAGGGAAGTGCTTTACCACTACACTCTCTCTTGGAGTTGTCACTCAAGTTCTTTCCTCATAAATTTAACATAACTTGCAGTTTTCAAGGCGGCACAGTGCGACGCGATGTGGCATGTCTCAGGGTACACTTCTCAGGGTACACTTCTCAGGGTACACTTCTGAGGGTACACTTCTCAGGGTACACCAGGGTACATCTAGACAGGGTACATCCTGTCAGGGTACATCAGGGTACATCCAAACAGGGTACATTTTTCTAAGGTACATTTCCTGAGGGTACATCCCGAGAGGAAAGCACTAGCTTAAGGGTCCAAGATCAACAATGGAGGATTTTGGCAATTCACCTTTACCTGGGGTTTCATTCGAGCAACAGTTAGAGATTATGCACCAAGAACTTCAAGAACTTCAACAAACTATACAAGAACGCTATGCCATGCTTCAATTTGATGGACGACAGGATGGCCGATTTGTCCTGTTATGGCTTTCTTTATTTGATGATTTCTATTCCGATGAGTCACATTCAGAAAATAAGAAATTCAAGTTTGCTACCAATTACTTGGTAGGAAGAGCGCAGCTATGGTGGAATGATCTTTGTCGTCGTGCAGATTGTCCACACACATGGAAGCCTTTTCAAGAAGAGTTTAAGGATTCTTTTCTACCCTTACAGTTCAACCTACATGTTCGACAATTGTGGGCTAACTTTACATGGATGGAAGGTGATACATTGACAACCTATACGGACCGGTTCTACCAATATTTAGTAACTCTTCGCTTGCTTGAAGATGTTTCCAATGATACTATGAAGAAGAAGTATGATGATGGGATATATAAGGAGGTTAAAGCAAAGCTTCATTCATGCCACCCTACATCGCTTGATGAAGCCATTGCCTTTGCTCACGATGGGGAGAATGAGTACCAATTGCTTATCAAGAGGATCCGTTTGCAGTAGTCACATCATCAACAACAATCTTTTTGCTAGCCTAATTTTCTTTGATTATATGTAATGCATTTACATAGAATTTAGTATATAGGATCATACTTTAGATATACTTTTGAAAATGAATTAGAATATCATTTAATTTCTGCATATCATTCACAATTACATTAAAACTTTCAGGTTTCCGATTCCATGCATGTGTTTTTACATGGGCCATGCTTATTTTTTATTCAGTGATGAAACATGTGATTGGCCATCGATGTTTATTATTATACCAACTGAGGTCAGTTGCTTGTCAACTGGGAGGCATGTTGTATATTATGGAATCATGGAAGGTTAAATGGATTTTTAATGTTTTAAAGATCCAGAAGGTTTTAATGTAGTTGTGTTTGATCTAGCAAGTGGATAAGCATGAGGGCGTGGATACAAGTGGATGCGCATATATAAATAAATTCGAAGACTAAATCGAAGACTTCTAGAATAGTTATATTTAGGTTTGTCTTGTTGTAAAAGTAGTGGTTCGCTTTAGAAAGCGATGCCTTTTGTAATAAAGTAGCTTTACCTAAAAAGATGCTTTTAAAAGCGACTGCCCTCATGTAACTTCTATTTTCAGGACGTAATAGAATAAGCCTATAAATATGTGTACTCTGAGAGACTCGTCCATCAAAGTGCATGGGGGGAGATTGCACCCAATACTGCGTTCAGTCTCGTCTCTTGTTGTCTCTATTCTTCTGTGTGTCTTCTGCATTCGTAATCTCTGTATGCGCGTGAGCAAGATCCTGACAACAATGATACTTACAAATTGGTAGCGCATACTGTCGTATCTGCCGCTACCTAAATGCGACGTTCCAACCGTATCCAAACGTGTGGCCGTCGCATCTCTCTGTTGATGATATCGATTAGGAGTATCATGCTGCTCATCCTGAATCGATTCCCACTCTTCAAAATCTAACCACACATGCTTCGGTAAGCCTGCTCTAAAAGCATCGCGAGCTTTCAACCGTCGATGAGACATCACCTCACGTGACGTATGTTGAATCCACTCCGAACTCACAATAGGATTCCCAGGTGCTGGCTGGTACTCTTCATATATCGATTGTGTGATATTGTTTTTAGAGTCCCTATCCTGTTCGCTCCATTTTAGCATTATAGAATGTCCAAATTCTATGGAGCAAAGTTGTCGAATGTGCTGACGCATTGACTTCCCGACTACATCCATGACTGGAGCTCCATTATGTATGTGATATATTTTGGAGTCATCATGGTCATGCACTCCCCAAGGTGTGCGTGGAGATCCCATCTGATCCAATGTGAAGATCCCATCTGATCCAATGTGTGTATGCATATGCATTTGTGTATGCATATGCATTTGTGTATGCATATGCATTTGTGTATGCATATGCATATGTGTGTATGCATATGCATTTGTGTATGCATATGCATTTGTGTATGCATATGCATTTGTGTATGCATATGCATTGTGTGTATGCATATGCATTTGTGTGTATACATATGCATTTGTGTATGCATATGCATTTGTCTATGCATATGCATATGCATATGCATATGTGTATGCATATGCATATGCATTGTGTATGTGTGTATGCATATGCATTTGTGTGTATGCATATGATTGTGTGTATGCATATGATTGTGTGTATGCATATGCATTTGTGTGTATGCATATGCATTTGTGTGTATGCATATGCATTTGTGTGTATGCATATGCATTTGTGTATGCATATGTATGTGTGTATGCATATGTATGTGTGTATGCATTTGTGTATGCATATGTATGTGTGTATGCATATGTATGCATATGCATATGCATTGTGTATGCATATGTATGCATATGCATTTGTGTATGCATATGCATATGTGTATGCATATGCATATGCATTGTGTATGTGTATGTGTGTATGCATATGCATTGTGTATGCATATGCATGTGTGTATGCATTGTGTATGTGTGTATGTGTGTATGCATTTGTGTATGCATATGTATGTGTGTATGCATATGTATGTGTGTATGCATATGTATGTGTGTATGCATATGTATGTTTGTATGCATATGATTGTGTGTATCAATGTGTGTATGCATATGCATGCATGTGTGTATGCATATGCATGCATGTGTGTATGCATATGCATGTTTGTATGCATATGATTGTGTATGCATGTGTGTATGCATATGCATTTGTCTGTATACATATGCATTTGTGTATGCATATGCATATGCATTGTGTATGTGTGTATGTGTGTATGCATATGCATTGTGTATGCATATGCATGTGTGTATGCATTGTGTATGTGTGTATGTGTGTATGCATATGCATGTGTGTATGCATATGCATGTTTGTATGCATATGCATTTGTGTGTATGCATATGCATTTGTGTGTATGCATATGCATTTGTGTATGCATATGTATGTGTGTATGCATATGCATGTGTGTATGGATATGCATGTGTGTATGCATATGCATTTGTGTGTATGCATATGCATTTGTGTATGCATATGCATATGTGTATGCATATGCATATGTGTATGCATATGCATATGTGTATGCATATGCATATGCATTGTGTATGTGTGTATGTGTGTATGCATATGCATTGTGTATGCATATGCATGTGTGTATGCATATGATTGTGTGTATGCATATGATTTTGTGTATGCATATCATTTGTGTGTATGCATATGCATTTGTGTATGCATATGCATTTGTGTATGCATATGCATTTGTGTATGCATATGCATTTGTGTGTATGCATATGCATTTATGTATGCATATGTATGTGTGTATGCATATGTATGTGTGTATGCATATGTATGTTTGTATGCATATGATTGTATGTATGCATATGCATTTGTGTGTATGCATGTGTGTATGCATGTGTGTATGCATATGCATGCATGTGTGTATGCATATGCATGCATGTGTGTATGCATATGCATGCATGTGTTTATGCATATGCATGCATGTGTGTATGCATATGCATGCATGTGTGTATGCATATGCATGCATGTGTGTATGCATATGCATGCATGTGTGTATACATATGCATGCATCTGTGTATGCATATGCATGCATCTGTGTATGCATATGCATGCATCTGTGTATGCATATGCATGCATCTGTGTATGCATATGCATGTTTGTATGCATATGCATGTTTGTATGCATATGACTGTGTATGCATGTGTGTATGCATATGCATTTGTGTGTATGCATATGCATTTGTGTGTATGCATATGCATTTGTGTATGCATATGCATATGCATTGTGTATGTGTGTATGTGTGTATGCATATGCATATGCATTGTGTATGTGTGTATGTGTGTATGCATATGCATTGTGTATGCATATGCATGTGTGTATGTATATGCATGTGTGTATGCATATGCATGTTTGTATGCATATGCATTTGTGTGTATGCATATGCACGTGTATGCATATGCACGTGTATGCATATGCATTGTGTATGCATATGCATTGTGTATGCATATGCATTGTGTATGCATATGCATTTGTGCGTATGCATATGCATTTGTGTATGCATATGTATGTGTGTATGCATATGTATGTCTGTATGCATATGCTTGTGTGTATGCATATGTATGTTTGTATGAATATGATTGTGTGTATGCATATGCATTTGTGTGTATGCATATGTGTATGCATATGCATGCATGTGTGTATGCATATGCATGCATGTGTGTATGCATATGCATGCATGTGTGTATGCATATGCATGCATGTGTGTATGCATATGCATGTTTGTATGCATATGCATGTTTGTATGCATATGCATCTGTATGTGTATGTGTATGCATATGCATGTGTGTATGCATATGCATGTGTGTGTTTATGCATATGTGAGTGTGTATGTATATGAATATCTCTCTCTCTCTCTCTCTCTCTCTCTCTCTCTCTCTCTCTCTCTCTCTCTCTCTCTCTCTCTCTCTCTCTCTCTCTCTCTCTCTCTCTCTCTCTCTCTCTCTCTCTCTCTCTCTCTCTCTCTCTCTCTCTCTCTCTCTCTCTCTCTCTCTCTCTCTCTCTCTCTCTCTCTCTCTCTCTCTCTCTCTCTCTCTCTCTCTCTCTCTCTCTCTCTCTCTCTCTCTCTCTCTCTCTCTCTCTCTCTCTCTCTCTCTCTCTCTCTCTCTCTCTCTCTCTCTCTCTCTCTCTCTCTCTCTCTCTCTCTCTCTCTCTCTCTCTCTCTCTCAATCGAAAACAAAAAAATCACTTAGATCGATGTAATTGTTTGAATCAAAGTCGTCAAAATTCACTTGAAGTTGTCCTTCGTCAAATTTCCAAAGATTTGATCCCAAAATCTCTTGCAAAACTAAAGAGAGAAGATATTAGAAAAGCAAAAACATAAAAAAAGAAAAAATAGTGTTACAGCATGTGCGATCTACTTACCAAAACTTCAGATCTAGAAAGATAGAGGTGTGCTTAGAGAGAGAGAGAGGGAGGGGGAGAGAGAGAGATATTGGAGATAGACGTCTGCGGAAGCACGCGAACAACACAAGGAAGAAGAAGAAGCTTGGAGCACAAACACACAATACTGAATGTATTACTAGAGAATGTACAAAGATATGTAGCCCATTAGGGCAATAGGCGTATATACAAGCTGGGGAAAAAAACTCCTAAAGAGGGAAAAAAGTGCCCCGGCGGTCCTAGAGTGTTCACACACATCACTACCTAAATATATCAACAAATCCCCCCTGGGAGTGATGCGGTGAACAAGGAGCTGGCACTCATGTATAAGGAAGTGCCAAGCTATGTGGAAATCACTCCACAAAAGGAAGTAAGCCCAAAGCTTTGCGGAAAGCTTCAAACTTCTCCCTAGGCAGAGCCTTCGTGAAAAGGTCTGCAATGTTCTCTTGTGTGGGCACATATGCCAAGCGGATCTCCCCAGCAGAGAACCTCTCCCTGACATAGTGATAATGCACCTCAATGTGCTTAGTGCGAGCATGGAACACAGGGTTCCTCGCAATTGCCAATGCGCTCTGACTGTCAGTGAAGATGGTGGTGGCAGAAGACTAGCCAACACCCAAATCAGCCATAAGGCGTCTGAGCCACACACACTCAATAGTCGCTGTGAAAGCTGCCCTATACTCAGCCTCACAACTGGAAGTGGCCACAGTAGGCTGCTTCTTGCTCAACCAAGATATACATGAGCTACCAAGCATGAAGCAAAAACCACTGGTGGACACACGAGTGTCATAGCAACCAGCCCAATCTGCGTCAGAAAAAGCATGCAAATCTGGCGGTAGTGATCCCCCCTTGGGATAAAACAACCCAAGTAGCCGAGTACCACTCAAGTAGCGAAAGATGCGCTTAACCGCTTTCCAATGCGTGACTCCTGGGCAATGCATAAACCTGCTCATCTGTGAGACAGCAAACTAAATATCTGGTCGAGTAATGCATAAGTAAATCAAGCATCCAACAGCCTGCTGATAGAGAACAGCATCAAATGCATCTCCAGCATCATGAAGACTCAATCGTAAACCTGTCTCCATAGGAGTGGCAATAGGCTTACAGTCTTCAAGGCCAAAACGCTGCAATAATGTGTCAATATATTTCGTTTGACACAAAGCCATTCCACCATCAACGTCAATAGGACCAGTGAGCAGCATGTCATCAACATAGACAACAATGATCAAAAGCACATCATTAGCACGTTTAACATATAAGGTGCTTTCAGTTGGACTGTTCTCAAAACCATGTGCAATCAGATAGGCATGTAGCTTCTCATACCAAGCATGTGGTGCTTGTTTTAAACCATATAATGCCTTCTTTAACCTGCAAACCTGGTTTTCATGCCCTTTCTGCACAAACCCACGGGGCTGAAAAACATACACTTCTTCATGCAAGTCACCATTCAAAAATACTGTTTTAATGTCCAACTGATGTACATTCCAACCATGATGGGCTGCAAGTGCACAAATGCTCCGAACAGTAGTCATACGGCATGTAGGTGCAAAGGTCTCATCAAAATCAATGCCTCTTTCCTGTGCATAACCCTTTGCAACAAGCCTAGCCTTATACCTGTCAACTGTACCATCAGGTTTACGCTTCAGTTTGTATACCCACTTAGTGCCAATGGCCTTCTTGCCAGGAGGCAAGTCACATAAAGACGATGTACCATTCTTCATTATAGCATCATATTCAGATTGCATAGCAGCCATCCAATTTTCTGAATTTTGTGCTTCATCAAAAGAAACAGGCTCATTCTCATCACAAAGACTAGATGCAGCCATAGCATAGCAATCTGATGCAAAGGAGGCACTATGAGAGCCTGAACGAGTACGATATGACAAAGGTGCATCTAATTTGCTGTCACGCAAAGTCTGCACCAGCCATTTTGGCATAGTTTTTGCCTGCTCAATATCAGCTCTCTCATCAACAAGTGCATCGTGTAAATCTGCATCAGAAATGGAATGATCTGCATCATCATATGAAACCTGCAAAGGCTGAGAACTTTCCTCATTAGGACCAGCACTAGCCTGTCCACCTGTAAAAAGAGGCATCAAAGTATCATACATGTCTTTGGAGCTAACAGATGTCTCCTTAGTACATGAAAGCAATGGTTGAATAGCATCTTCCACAAAGACAACATCACGGCTAACCAGAATGTGTTTAGTCTGTGGATGATACAGACGATAGCCTTTACTTTCAGAACTGTACCCAACAAAAATACATTTTACTTCCTTATCATCCAATTTTTTGCGATGTTGTTCAGGCACTAATGCATATGCCAAACAACCAAAAACACGCAGATGAGCAACAGATGGCTTGCGGTCATGCCAAGCCTCATATGGAGTGATAGACTGCAACGCTTTAGTGGGACACCTGTTCAGTACATATGCTGCACACATGACAGCCTCAAGCCAGAAACTATGTGGTAAAGCCTGACTTTTGACCATGCACCTCGCCATCTCCATGAGTGACCTGTTCTTTCGTTCAGCAACTCCATTCTGTTGAGGTGTATACGGCAGTGTACTCTGGTGTTTTATCCCACCTTCAGCCAGAAATGCATTAAAATCTGAAGACATATATTCCCCCCCTCGATCAGAACGGAGGGTGCCCATTTTACATGCTGACAGATTTTCAGCCAAAACCAAAAACTGTTTGAAGCACATGAACACTTCGGACTTTGCTTTGAGTGGATATACCCATGCATGCCTGGAAAAATCATCAATGAAAGTCACGAAGTAAAGGTAATTTCCAAAAGAGGTTGTCTGCATAGGACCACAGACATCACTATGTACAAGCTGCAATTTCTGCATAGCCCAAACTGAACCATCTTTTGGAAAGGAAGAATGCTGCATTTTGCCCAAAATACAGCCTTCACAAACATGTTTTCCAGGTGCCTCAAGTTTGGGCAAAGAGGACACCATTTCAGATTTCTGCAGGCGTAACAAACTAGCAAAATTCAGATGACCAAAGTGCATGCCAAAGCTTTGCATCTGACATAGCCTGAGAATCATGAACTGCACATGCCGAATCATTCACAGATCTTTCATAGTCTATGAGCTTATACAACCCACGACATAAAATACCAGAAGCAATAATCACATCGCCATTTGAGAGATCATGGACTGTACACCTATCATCAACGAATTTCACAACCAAGCCAATCTTGGCTAATGCAGAAACTGATAACAGGTTCTTTTTGATCCCTGGCACAAATAAAGCATCTGACAAAGTGAAAGAACTACCATCAGCAGCAGTCAGAATGATCTTACCAACTCCCATAACAGGATAAGAGGAGTTATTGGCG
Source organism: Ceratopteris richardii (assembly GCA_020310875.1). Taxonomy (NCBI): domain Eukaryota; kingdom Viridiplantae; phylum Streptophyta; class Polypodiopsida; order Polypodiales; family Pteridaceae; genus Ceratopteris; species Ceratopteris richardii. The sequence goes on from CM035409.1 coordinate 156,099,241, forward strand.
CATGTGACAGTATTCCCTGTAGGGGCAGGCTCGAGTGAAGAGAAGAAACTGCGCTGCGAGGTAATATGTTTGGTCGCCCCACTGTCAAAGTACCAAACATCTGAGTCTGCTGCAGACATGCACTGATCATGAGAAGATGGGTCAAAACTGCAGACAGTAGTAAACACCCATTCTTCTTCCTGCATAAGATTTGCAGACTCTGTTTTTGGTGTAGAGGCCTCTGCAACAACCATTCCAGCCTCTTTCTTCTTTGCCTCTTTAGCAGCCAGTTTTGGACAGTTCTTTATAATATGATCATTTCCTTTATAGTGCTTGCAAAACAATTTCTGCTTTTCTGATTTCTTCTCATCTTTATCCTGGTTCTTCGATTGTGCAGCATTTGCAGATTTCTGCTTACTAGTAGAAGAGCTCCATTTTCCTTTGCCCTTCTGACTAGCCAGGAAAGCTTGATCTGCAACACGCAGAATGGACCTGTTCTGCCTGGACTGATCTTCCTGCAACAGAATAGAGACTAATTCCTCAAATGACAAGGCATTCGGATTGCCTTTCATCATCAACCGAAGAGTAGAGGCAAAACTCTGATATGAATCAGGAAGACCATTCAGAACGGTCTGCACAAGTGAGCTATCTGGTATAACCTCATCAGCAGAAATCAATTGTTCCTTCAGGTCTTTGATCTTTGTAAGAAAATTGTCCATAGAATCACCTTCATTCATGTGCTCACTCTCCAACTGTTTTCGGAGGTAAGCAACACGAGCCTCATTCCTAGCCTGGTACAAAGTGGTAAGTGTATCCCAAGCATCCTTTGCTGTTCTGCAAGAGCGAATGTGAGGAATAATGGCACGTTTGACAGACAAAGCTATCAATGCATGTGTCTGGGCATCTCTGCCATCCCAACGAATTTGCTCTGTAGTAGGTGCAATAGAAACAGCAGCACGAACAGGAATCTGTGGAATATCATCTTCGACACCATCTTCATCAGCTCCAACACCTGTATTTGCAGTACCTGTCGTTACAGGTGTAACAGGACGTCTTTCAACACCCTACACAATATTCCACAATCCTTTTGCAACCAGTACATGTCGCATCATATAAGCCCATAATGGGTAGTTGGTACCATCCAACTTATCCTCAACAGCCAACATACAGAACTGCCCAGACGAGTTCTGCTAGACCTGTAGTAGACTTCGAGACGCTTAAACTGGCGAACAGAAACTGGTATATACCTTTGGCACAAAAGGATGAAATAGCCTGCACAAGCGCTGCGATAGTGCGTTCGAAGGCCAAAACGAGCTCAGATCGCGATTTCGGCACCATAGAGTGAAGCCGTTTTGATCTCGGAAACACCCTGAGTATGCTCACCAAATTTCATGCGAATCTGAGACTGCAAACGGAGGAGTGTCGATGGCGCCCTAGAAGAAGCGACGACCTGCTCGGATACCAATTGTTGGAGATAGACGTCTGCGGAAGCACGCGAACAACACAAGGAAGAAGAAGAAGCTTGGAGCACAAACACACAATACTGAATGTATTACTAGAGAATGTACAAAGATAAGTAGCCCATTAGGGTAATAGGCGTATATACAAGCCGGGGGAAAAGAACCTCCTAAAGAGGGAAAAAAGTGCCCCGGCAGTCCTAGAGTGTTCACACACATCACTACCTAAATATATCAACAAGAGAGAGGGAGGGGGAGAGAGAGAGAGAGAGAGAAAGAAAGAGTGATAGAGATCTGTTGTTCGTGCGTGCAAAGCTGATAGTAGAAGATCTAAGTTCAAAACGCTTGAAATGAGGAATTTTTGGTTTCGAGTCCGGTTAAAACCGACCGTCGGTATGAGCGTCGGTATGTGCGTCAGTAACTTCTAGTGAATTACCGATGCTCATACCGACGCAGTTTCCCGAGGCTAAGCAGCTTTCCCAAATTTTCCGAGGGTCATATCATCGTCGACACGTGATCATCTTTATGCCGACCGACGGTATTCCCTCGATACGTTGTAGTGAAATTCAAATTTTGAATGAAGCATCTATAAAAGATGAATGTAAAATCTCACGGTTAAGATCACTCCAATTTCGAGCCTTTAGTTGATCATATTGTAAGAGAGTGAGGCTCACTTCATAGCATATACTTCTCACCATCATTGGGCATTGATTATCATGCCAATGATCATGTACAACATTTTCATATAATACAATATATCATTGCTTACATCTGTTGATCTCTCTATCATAGTCACTCAGAATAGTTATTTTGTATTGCTCATATCTCAGTCATTTCTCCACCATTTCCAATGTTCTATGGCTTGTTGAAATCATCTCTAAGTATACTACATGCTGAAAAATGTTGAAGGCATTCAATGGATTGGAAGAAAAGCTCTTCGAAGTGGTCACTGGTCATTCTCTGTAGAGGTCCTAAAAAATCAGGGGTAAAGCTACACTTGCTAAATTCATTGCTTTGTGTATAGTCAATCATTTTAAGTGATTACACTTGGAATCATTAGCTCTTTAAGATAATTTAATTATCTCCAAAAGAAATTTTTCTAATTCCTACTGTATTGGAAGCATTGAGGTTAACAAGCAGCAGATGTGTGAACCAAAATAGAAGGTTTTCATTGGATTGTAAAGTGGGAAGTAGTCTGTTTTGAATTAATCATTACTTGTATCATTTCCAAAGTACATAGGCTTGTTTAGTGTCATTGGAAAGCTAAGAGGACCTAGAACTCAACTCTGAAGTGGAAGAGGGCTGGTACAAAGCAGGAATTTGTAGTACCTACTCATTTCTTGGAGTGTCCATCCATCTTTCCCAACAAGGTACACACTACTCACGTTTTCACACATGATTGGAAATTGATTAATCTGAAAACTTAGTTCAGTCATTAGCTTCTTGAGCCTCATAAGCTCACAATTCACTTGAGCTAATGTTTTGTATTCAGTTTCAATCAAGGATAGAGTAACTATGGGTTTCTTCTTTGTCATCCAAGAGATGACCTTCTTGCCAAGCATCATTGCATATCCACTTGTATTCCTCCTATCTTCTTTGGATCCAGCCCAATCATCATGTGTATATGATTTCACCTACAATTCATCTTCAAAAGGATAGAATAGACCTTCATTTAGTGTACCTTTGAGATATATGAGTACCCGCTACAAGTAAATGTCGAACCCTAGGTGTGTGCATGAATTGATATAACACACCAACTCATATGCAATGTCTCACCTTGTAGTGGTGGCATAGTTCAATGATCCTACCATAGACATGTACAAAAGTGGATCTTGTATCTCATTACCTTCCATTGAGGTCAATTTTGTGTTTACCTCCATAGGTTTTGCTCAATGGTTTGCATCTTATAAGGCCACATGTCTTTAACAAATGAAAAATATACTTTTTTTGCATAATACAAATACAATAGTGTCCTTGCATATGACTATAATACCTAGAAAATAACTTAGATCTCCAAGGTTTGAGATCTTGAACTCCTTTCAAATCTTTTCTTTGATGTCCTTGATACCTTCTTCATGATCACCTATAATAATTAGGTCATCTATAGATACACATACATAGACATATGATTCACCTTCCTTCTTGTATAACAATGATGGATCTACCTTGCTTTGGTTGTATCCAGAACTGATCAAATAATCCACAAGTCTTTGATTCCATGCCCTTGGGGCTTGCTTGAGTTCATATAATTCATTCTTCAATCTGCAAACATATCCATCCTTGACTTTGTCTTCAAAACCTAATGGTTGGTCCATGTACACAAGGGCCTAATGGTTGGTCCATGTACACAACTTCCTCTAGTTTCCCAATTAGAAATGCATTCTTCACATCAAGTTGATATATTTTCCAATTCTTACTTGTTGCAATGGCAATGATAGCTCTGATGGTATTCATCTTAGCCACGTCTCTCAATGTCTCCTCATAATCAATTTTGTATGTCTGACCAAATCCTTTGGCTACGAGTCTTGATTTATACCTAGCAACACTACCATCTGAAGGATTCTTTACCTTATGAACCCACTTGTTTCCAACTACCTTCATACACTTCTTCCTAGGTACAAGATTCTAAGTGTGATTATCCTCCAAATCCTTGCTCTCCTCTTGCATAGCTTCTTGCCATTCCTTGCATATGTTTGCTTCTTCAAAGCATGTGGGTTCTTCAATAACCTTGTGCATGTAAGCATAATATCTAGCCATAAATAAATCATAGGTAAGACTTTCAACTGGATACCTTACCCTATCAGACCTTCTTATCCCACCATTCCATTGATTTGGATAATTTTTTTTGTCGTTGCGCTCTCCCCTTCTTCCCATGAGGGTTTGCATTGAGCTCAAACCATAGGTCTTCATCGTCTTCTATTTGTGTGATTTTGGCCTTGCCTTCACTCTTTGTATCATTTAATTGACTTGATGTAGGACTACCTTTATCCCAAGATGGTTGAAAAATCAACTCCTTTGGTCGACTAAGAACCATCCTCTCTGTCTTATCCCTTGAGCTCCTCTTTTCTTCATCTTCATTACCTTGCATAGATACATTTCTAGCACATTTGACATCCCTTTGCACTTAAGCTCCTTTTTGTGGGGTTATAACACCTATAACCCTTTGGTTCACCTGCATATCCTATGAAAATTCAGCTTTTGTATTTATCATCAAGATTGTTCCTTAATTTAGTTGGAATCAATACAAACTGTGTGCAACCAAAGACTCTCAAGTGTGATATATATGGCTTCCTATTATTTCAAGCTTCATAAGCTGTGGTAGCATGTATACCTAATGTGGGAACCCTACTCATGATGTACATAGCTGTTATATATAGCTGCGATTGCTACATCAACCCAATAGCAATTTGGCATACCCATCTCCTTCATTATGGCCCTACCACATTTTGCAATGGACCTATTCCTCCTCTCTAACACACAATTTTGTTGTGTTGTGTACTTGCATGTTATTTATCTCTTGATGCCATTAGTCTCGAAGAAGTCAGAGAGCTCATGGCAGAAGTATTCTCCCCCTCCATTTGACCTTAAACACTTGAGGTACCTATCACATTCTCTTTCAACCATAGTTTTGAACTTCTTCAAGTAGTAAAAGGCATCTAATTTATGCTTGATGTAATAGAGCCAAGTCATCATTGTGCAATCATCAATGAAAGTTACAAAGTACCTATTACCTCCAATTGAATTCTCCTTTTTTGGTTCCCAAACATCTATATGGATGAGATCAAGTGGATGATAGCTCATATAATTGCTTTTCTTGAATGGAAACCTAGTTTTGATTTCCCAATTGACAAACTTCACACAAATTCTTAAGTTTTTTATTACAGAGATTAGGTAACCCTATCACTAACCTTTTCCTTTCCATATCCTTCAATCTTTGAGTATTGATATGTCCATACCTTTTGTGCCATAGATCCAATTATGCTACCATCTTGTTTCCAAATCTATTCTCTTGACATGGTACCAAAGCTAGTGTGGCTATAGAGAGCTCGTGGAGAAAGCCGATAATGAAGAGTATGCAAGAAGGCATGGAAAAAGTGTGATTCACAAATGACCTCAGATTGCTATAGAATTTGGTGTGAAGCTAGAAGGCATCAAAATATTTTTGCAAGTAATCCCTTTAGGGTCACTAGTTTTATTCAGATTTCTATTTGGGATCCATCTCCTCCTTTTTTCCATTCTGCAAGGTGGTGCACACAAAAAAACTAGGTCAGTTTGCAAAACTATAACTTGCATTTTGTTTGCCAAAACTCAAATATTCCAGATCCTAAATTTCAATCAATTTTGTGTATTGTTGATACATGAAAACTATGTTTTTTTGAGATTGAACTATCACATCACAGTGTGATAGTATTCAAGTAGAGGTACTGCTTCTAGTGTTTTCGTCCTGTTGCGAGTTACTACAAAAATGGCAAGTGCTAATGGAATGAGTTAGTTTATTTCAATCAATTTTGTGTATTGTTGATACATGAAAACTATGTTTTTTTGAGATTGAACTATCACATCACAGTGTGATAGTATTCAAGTAGAGGTACTGCTTCTAGTGTTTTCGTCCTGTTGCGAGTTACTACAAAAATGGCAAGTGCTAATGGAATGATCGATAAGCTAGGCAAGAATAGCTTCCATGCTTTGAGATTTAGAATGAAAATTTTCTTGATGGAAAAAGGCTACTAGAAGTACATCAAAGGAGAGAATGAAAATTCTCCACTTACCAGAGAGGAATCCAACTGCAGACTACTTAAGAGTATATGAAGAATGGAGTCAAGGAGCATGAAAGGTACCGTATTGGTTGTCTGTTATCATATAGGATAGCATGATTTGACACATACAAGATGCTAAAACACCAAAAGAGGATTCGGACAGTATGCTCACATCGCATTAGACCAATACAAATGATGGGTGTGTGTAGAAGTGTGAGAGGCACACGAGAAGCACACACATGGAGCACAAACGCAGCAAGACACATGGAGAAGATGATGGCTGGAATAGCTCTCTCTATTGATGATAAATTGAAGTGAAGTAAGAGCTGAATAATATCCCTAAGTACAAAGTACTACCACATATATGAGAATCAAGTATGTGGTAACATGGGGAAAAAACATCTAGCCAGCACTAGAGTAAAAAGTGTCCATGTATAGGGAAAAGGTTCACATCAAAGCTACTCAAGGAACACATAATTGTAACAAACCCCCCTGGAGCAAATGATGTGAACACATACAGGGAGTGACAGATCAGCCCCCACAAGGTAACAAGCCTAAAGCTTTGCAAAAAGCTTCAAACTTTTCTCATGGAAGAGCTTTGATGAATATGTCTGCCACATTATCTTGTGTAGGCACATAGACCAAATCAATATCTCTTGCATGAAGGCGCTCTCTCACATAGTGATAATGCACCTCAATATGTTTGGTCTGTGCATGGAACGCTGAGTTTCGTGCAACAGCCAAAGCACTCTGACTATCAGTGAGAATATGCATAGCAGCATCAATCTCCATGCAAAGATCCATCAATGCGCATCTCATCCATATACACTCCACTATAGCTATGAAAACTACCCTGTACTCAGCTTCACAAATCGATGTCACCACTTTAGGTTGCTTTTTACTCAACCAAGATATGCATGAGTCTCCAAGGAAAAAGCAATTACCACTAGTGGACACGTGAGTATCATAACAACTAGCCCAATCACTATCTGTAAAAGCATGCAAGCATGGCTGAATATCTCTGCCATAAAAGAGACCTAAGCTCAAATTGTCTCAGAGATATCTAAACACACGTTTCACCACTTGCCAATGCTTAGTGCCAGGGCTATGTATGAATCGACTCAACTGGGAAACTGCATACTATATATCCCGCCTTGTGATGATATCCCTTACTTTCAGCACTATAACCAACAAATATATATTTCTTTGCCTTGTCATCAAGTTTGTGATGTTGTTGTGATGGCACATGAGCATATGACAAACAACCAAACACACGCATATGACTAACCATAGGCTTATGACCATTCCAAGCCTCATAAGGAGTGATGACTCTCAATGCTTTTGTAGGGTAGTGATTCAACACATAATTTGCACACATGACCGCTTCCATCCAAAACTTATCAGGAAGATGCTTTCCTTTAACAATACATCGTGCCATTTCAAGTAGAGTTTTATTTTTACGCTCGGCAACACCATTTTGCTGAGGTGTATATGGCACCATACATTGGTGTGAAATACCTCTTTCACGAAGAAAATCATTAAACTCATGTGACATGTATTCACCACCACGATCCGTGCATAGAGTCAAAAGCTTTTGTGAAGAAAAATTTTCAGCCATAGCTAAAAATGCTTTGAAGCAAGAAAATACCTCATTCTTTGCTTTCATAGGATACACCATGTATGGCGAGTAGCATCATCAATGAAGGTAACAAAATGTACATGCTTCCCAAAAGATGGATTCTTGACGGGACCACATACATCACTATGAACAAGCTACAATTTTCTTGTAGTGTGTGTGTGACTATCTTTTGGAAAACAAGCACGATGCATTTTTCCAAGAATGCAACCTTCACATGCATGCTTTTCAATGGACTCAAGTGTAGGCAAGCCAATAACCATGTCCTTCTTTTCCAAGTAAAGCAAACTACTGAAGTTCAAGTGACCAAAATGAGCATGCTAAAGCTCCATTTCATTCATGGAAGAAGTACGAGCAACCAAGGCATTCAAGACAGCCCTCTTGTATGTATCCATGCGATACAAACCATTACATAATGTACTGGACATCACAATAACATTGCGATTGTTGAAATCATGAACCATACACTTATCATCAACAAAGTGTACATGAAGTCTAGCTTTTGCAATCAACAAAACTGAAATTAAGTTCTTCTTTATATCGGGCACATACAATGCATTTTTCAAGAGAATCACACCTCCATTTGCAGTTGTAAGCTCAATTTCTCCTACTCCAATGATAGGATAAGAGGCATTGTTTGCGCATACCACATGTCCTCCTTTGGGTGCATCTTTCAAAGAGGCAAAAAATCTTTTGCATGATGTTATGTGCTTTGAAGCACCACTATCAAAGAACCAATCCGAATCATCCTCACTGACAACCATACATTTAGAATGCAAACATGCATCATAATGACATGTAACAACACATGCCCAAAAATCTTGAGCCATGTTAGCTTCATCATTCTTTACATTTGCTGAATTTTCAGCAATAGACATGCCAGATTCCTTCTTCTTTTCATTGCGTTTAGCAAGCTTTCCACACTCATCAATAGTATGACCAACCTTCCAGCAATATTTGCATCTCTTCTTCTTTTGCAAATCACCATCATTAGAGGAATGAGTGGAAGAGGAAGGTTGAGTCTTTGGTTTTGATGAACCCAAAGCTGAACCATACTTGCTTTTCCCCTTTTGTGAGATAGCAAGTGCTTGTGTTCCCTAAATCAAACCACTCCTATTCAATCTAGATTGCTCTTCTTGCAAAAGAAGAGACACAACCTCATCAAATGCATACATATTAGGATTCCCTTTTGTAACCAAACAGAGTGTAGTAGCAAAGCTTTGAAAAGATTCCAGTAATCCTTTCAACAATGTAGAAATGAGTGATGCATCCGGAATGATCTCATCTATGTTTGCCAACTGCTCTTTCAAGTCCTCGATGCATGTCACATACACATCCACCGACTCACTTTCAGCCATACATACATCCTCAAGTTGCTTCCTCAAGTATGCAACATGCTTCATTACGCATGGCATACAAAGAAGCAAGAGTGTCACACATCAAAGTTACTCGAGAAACTTAAGTGTAACAATAAAGGCACAAAAAATGCAACTCAAGAACGAGTTGTATACACTAGAAAAAAAAGAGCATATCGATACGTGACTACACCCTAAAAATCAAAAGCATATGTGAGCCGCTTACATCTATTGGCATGAATGTAGATGATGATGATGATGATGATAAGGTGGAAGTGTGCCTTCATGGTTTAGGAACTACATATAAGGAGTTCAAAACATCTATTCAGACTAGGTAAAATATCTTGCATTTTATTGATCTAGTGTGCATGCTGATTATTGAAGAAAAGAATCTTGGTGAGGACTCAAACTCCCAAGGAAAACCTAGTTCTCAACAGGTATTCTACTCTTATAGAGGAAGAGGTAGAGGCAAAGACTTAGGAAGTGGAAGAGGACATAGTAACTAAGGCCAAGGTCAACAACAAAATCATGTAGGAGCTAAAGGAGAGTTTCGAAGCACGGGGAGCCAAAGAGGCCATAGAAATTTCCAAAGGTAATGACAGTAAGAAATGTTGGAATTTTGGTAAACTTGGTCAATTTGAATGTGATTCCAGGTTGAAGAATCAAAATATTAGAAGGCATGAAAATAATTATGCATCCACAAGAGCAGATGACTCTGAGAAGTTATTCATGGCCCAAAATCATATGATGAATAAGATGTTGATGTTGAGAAATCAAATGATAAATTGTCAGTTCTTGGATATATTGAAACATGCGATGACACATCACATCCTATCGAGCATATAGGAAACATAGCACTATATATGGAGGGTGAGAATGTAAAACATCTTGTTGATGTGCACCATGCTCTGAATATAACAAAGAATTTGGTTTCCGTTGGACAAATGGTTGATCAAGGATTACAAATCAGGTTCAATACTGATGGGTTATATGTAGAAGAGCACAAACAAGATGGAAGATAGATCACCAAAGGAAACAAAGTGGGTAGGATGTTCACCTTAAATGTGAAGATTCCTCAAATTAATGCAGCCATGTTTGCAAAAGGTGCAAGTGTTATTGCTGATATAGAAATTTGGCATAAGTGAATTGGACATGTAAATTTGCAAAGTCTAAAATTGATGTTGTCAAAGGAACTTGTCAATGGACTATAAATTTCAAGGTTGTAGAAATGTAAAAGGTATGTGTAGCATGTCAATTTGGTAAACATTCAAGGGCATCATTTCTACATTACAAGCATCTTAGTGAGAATGTGCTAGAAATAGTACATAAAGATGTTTAGGGTCCTGCAAAGACTACATATATGGAAGGATGGTTTTATGTCACTTTCATTGATGACCATACACAAAAAGTATGGGTTTACTTCATGAAAGAGAAGAATGAAGTGTTTACTCAGTTTCAAAATGTCAAGGGTATGCTGGAGAAGCAGACATGGAAGTATATTCAAACATTAAGATCTTGGAGGAAGTGAATACATGTCAAATGAGTTCAGTTGCTTTCTAAAAATTCATGGAATTTGATAGCAATTTTCATGCAAGTACACACCGCAGTAGAATAGCATTGCTGAACGTGAAAATGGACATATTGTAACATATCCTTGTTGTGCACATTGTTGTATACATCATGAACATAACTTCGACTATTGTTGTACATCAAGTTACACCTTAAGAGAAATTTGCATGTAAAATGCCAAACTTATTACATAAGAAAGTTTTTGATTGCATATTATATGTACATGTTCCAAATGAGTTGAGGATGAAGCTTGATCCAAATGCAAAAAAATGTATCTTGATTGGGTAATTCCTTGAGAAAAAGGGATATAAATGCTACAATCCACTCACACAACAAGTGAAGGTAAGCACAGATGTGGTGTTTGATGAAATGTCAAGCTTCTATGCAGATCCCAAGGAAGGAATTAATCGTGAATCAAATGACAAAGGAAATGTCGAAAAATCAAGTGTAGAATCTCAAGTTTTGAGTGGATTGAATGCATCACTAAGCAATAGTTCCAACTCAAATCCATGAAGTAGAAGATTGCATGGAAATTTCAATCTAGAAAATTCATCAACTACATCCAAGAAAGGTAAAGAAAAGAGATCCGCTCATAGTAATACATCTATAGGTTTTGAAGACATTTATGGGGATTCAAGTGGTTCAAAAAAGAGTCTTGATGAGTAACTTGGATTTCCCTCTATGAAGACTCCAAGAGTAAGAAAGGCACATGCAAATGATACAAGGATAAGTGACTCATGACCAAGAAGATTTGGGAGGATGCAGAATTCAATGCAGTGATTGAT
>CM035409.1:156118278-156153278 GCA_020310875.1 Ceratopteris richardii
TTAGCCACAGGGCTAAATGTCTCCTCATAGACTATTCCATATGTCTAAGCAAATAGTTTGTGTCAAGAGAAAAGAGATAAGGAAGAGAGCTCCCTCACACACTCTCACACTCAAGAGCAGCATACACAGATTGAGGCAAGGAAGATTGGTCTTCTTCTTCTTTCTTCTTCTTCTATTACGTAAAGGTATATACAAGAATGACCTAATACAACAATTCAACTAGTGCAATATATAAAGAATAGTACATAAGGAAAATCTTAATGTTTGCAAATGAGTGACTGACAAGAAACAAATGTGCCATCACTCTCTGTAGATAAATCTAATAAAGCTGAATGAAGTGTCCCTGACATATACAGGTTTGACCACTATACATGTCAGATAAATGAAAATTGATACGTGTCATCTTGTATCATCACATGTTGAACTTGATATCTCAACACTCCCCCTCAAGCTCAATGTCATGTCATGTAATCCGAGAATCTTTATAAACATCTTCAACTTCTTAGCTCCAAGTGCTTTAGTGAAAGTATCAACAACTTGCTCATCTATCTTCAGATAAATAAACTCAATATCACCTGGTAATATCTTTTTTGTTGGAATTCAAGGTCTGTGGAAGCATGCAAACATCACAAGGAAGAAGAAGAAGCTTGAAGCACAACACAAAATATAGAATGAATTACCATTAGAATGTACAAAGATATATAACCCCTTAGGGCAATAGGCATATATACAAGCGCGGGGAATAAAACCTCCTAAAGAGGAAAAAAAGTGCCTCGATGGTCCTAGTGTGTTCACTCACATCATTACCTAAATATATCAACAAATCACCCCTGGAAGTAATGCGGTGAACAAGGAGCTTGCACTCATGTATAAGGAAGTGCCAAGCTATGTGGAATCAATCCACAAAAGGGAGTAAGCCCAAAGCTTTGCGGAAAGCTTCAAACTTCTCCCTAGGTAGAGCCTTTGTGAAAAGGTCTGCAATGCTCTCTTGCGTGGGCACATATGCCAAGCTGATCTCTCGAATAGAGAACCTCTCCCTGACATAATGAAAATGCACCTCAATGTGCTCAGTGCGAGCATGGAACATACGGTTCCTCGCAACTGCCAATGCGCTCTGGTTGTCAGTGAAGATGGAGGTGGAACAAGATTGACCAACACCCAAATCAGCCATAAGGCATATAATCCACACACACTCAACAATGACTCTGAAAGCTGCCCTATACTCAGCCTCACAATTGGAAGTGGCCATAGTAGGCTGCTTCTTTCTCAACCAAGATATACATGAGCTACTAAGCATGAAGAAAAAGCCATTAGTGGACACACGAGTTTCATAGCAACCACCCCAATCAGAGTCAGAAAAAGCATGTAAATCTGACAGTAGTGATCCCCCCTTGGGATAAAACAATCCAAGTAGCCGAGCACCACTCAAGTAGTGAAAGATGTGCTTAACCGCCTACCAATGCTTGACACCTGAGAAATGCATAAACCTACTCATCTATGAGACAACAAACTGAATGTCTGGTTGAGTAATGCATAAGTAAATCAAGTATCCAATAGCATGTTGATAGAGAACAACATCAAACGTATCTCCAGCATCATGAAGACTCAATCCTTAACCTATCTCCATAGGAGTGGCAATAGGTTTCCAGTCTTCAAGGCCAAAATGCTGCAACAATGTGTCAATATATTTTATTTTACACAGAGCTATTTCGCCATCAACTTGCATAAATTGGATGCCCAAATAATGATGAAAATGCCCCAAATCTGACATCTCAAATGAGGCATGCAAATCAGCCTTAAAATCATCAATATGCTTGTCATGAGGACCACTGAGCAGCATGTCATCAACACACACAACAATGATCAGAAGCACATCATTAGCACGCTTAACATATAAGGTGCTTTTAGTTGGACTGATCTCAATATCATGTGCAATCAGATAGGCCCCTTTGCAACAAGCCTAGCCTTATACCTGTCAACTGTTCCACCAGGCTTACACTTGTATACCCACTTAGTGCCAATGGCCTTCTTGCCAGGAGGCAAGTCACATAAAGACCAGGTACCATTTTTTATTATAGCATCCATCATATTTAGATTGCATACCAACCATACAATTTTTGAATTTTATGCTTCATCAAACGAAATAAGCTCTTTCTCATCACAGAGACTAGAGGCAACCATAGCATAGCAATCTGATGCAAAAGACGAACTATGAGAGGTTGAACAAGTAAGATATGATAGAGGTGCATCTAATTGTCTATCACGCAAAGTCTGCACGAGACATTTTGGCATCATTTTTGCCTCCTCACTATCACCTCTCTCATCAACAAGTGCATCATGCAAATCTACATCGAAAATGGAATGATCTACATCATCACATGAAACCTATAAAGGTTGACAAGTTGCCCCATTAGGACCAGCACTAGAATTTCCACATGTAAAAAGAGGTAGCAAAGTATCATACATGTCTTTCGAGCTAATACATGTCTCCTTAGTACATGAAAGTAGTGGTTGAATGGCATCTTCCACAAAAACAACATCATGGCTAACCAAAATGCATTTAGTATGTGGATGATATAGACAAGAGCCTTTGCTTTCAGAATTGTACCCAACAAAAATACATTTCATTGCTTTATCATACAATTTCCTATGTTGTTGTTTAGGCACTAATACATATGTCAGACAACTAAAAACATGCAGGTGAGCAACAGATGGCTTGCAACCATGTCAAGCCTCATATGGAGTGATAGACTACAATGCTTTAGTGGGACACCTGATAAGTACATATGTTGCACACATGACAACCTCAAGCCAGAAACTATGTGGTAAAGCCTGAATCTTGACCATACACCTCGCCATAAATCCATTCTATTGAGGTGTATACAGCACTATACACTGATGTTTTATCCCACGTTCATCCAAAAATGCATTAAAGTCAGAAGACATATATTCGCCCCCTCGATCAGAACGGAGGGTGCTCATTTTACATGCTAATAAATTTTTAACCAAAACCAAAAACTGTTTGAAGCACATAAAGACTTCAGACTTTGCTTTCAATGGATATACCCATGCATGCCTGGAAAAAGCATCGATGAAAATCACGAAGTAAAGATAGTTCCCAAAATAGGATGCTTGCATAGGACCACAAACATCATTGTGAACAAGCTGCAATTTCTGAGTAGCTCGAACTGAACCATCTTTTGCGAATGAGGAACGTTGCATTTTGCCCAAAATACAGCCTTCACCTACATGTTTACCAGGTGCCTCAAGTTTGGGCAAGAGGACACCATTTTAGATTTCTGTAGGTGTAGGAAACTAGCGAAATTCAGATGACCAAAGTGTGCATGCCAACGCTTTGCATCTGACATAGCGTGAGAAGGATGTATAGCACATGCCGAATCATTCATAAATTTTTCATAGTCTATGAGCTTATACAACCCACGACATAAAATGCTAGAAGCAATAATCAGGTCACCATTTGACATATCATGGACTATACATCTATCATCAACAAATTTCACAACCAAGCCAATCTTGGCTAAAGCTGAAACTGATAATAGATTCTTCTTGATCCTTTGCATAAATAAAGCATTCAAAAATGTAAAAGAACCATAATCAACAATAGTCAAAATGATCTTACCAATGCCCATGATAGGGTAAGAGGAGTTGTTGGCACATGTGATAGTATTCTCTATGGGGGCAGGATCAAGTGAAGTGAAGAAACTGCACTTTGAGGTAATATGTTTGGTTGCCCCACTATCAAAGTACCAAACATCTAAGTCTATTGTAGACATACACTGTTCAGGAGAAGATGGGTCAAAACTACAAACGGTAGTAAACACCCATTCTTCGTTCTGCAAAAGATTAGAAGACTCTATTTTTGGTGTAGGGGGCTCTACAACAACCATTCCAACCTCTTTTTTCTTTGCCTCTTTAGTAGCCAATTTCGGACAACTCTTTAAGACATGATCATTTGCTTTATAATATTTGCAAAACAATTTTTGCTTTTCTGTTTTCTTCTCATCTCTGTCACCCTTCTTTGATTGTGCAGAATTAGTAGATTTTTGCTTACTAGTAGAAGAGCTCCATTTACCTTTTCCCTTCTGACTAGCCAAGAAAGCTTGATCTACAACATGGACCTGTTCTACCTAGACTGATCTTCCTGCAACAAAATAGAGACTAACTCCTCAAACGTTAAACCAATACAAGTGCCTCAAAGTCTCCTATAGGTTTAGCAAAGCTCAATAGGGTGGTTCCATCTAGCTTTTTGAGATATAACCATTTTTTTGCATCAAGGTATTTACTTAGTGGCCATGGATGAAAGCAATGTTGTATTCCATATGTTGGCTATTGAGGATAGATTGGATGGTACCAACTACCCATTGTGGTCATATATGATGCATCATGTATTGGTCACAAAAAGGTTGTGGATTGTGTAGGGTGTTGAAAAATGTCCTACTAAACATGCAAACATAGTTATTGAAGGTGGTCTAGATGGTGTTGAAGATGATGATGATCGAATTCCTATTTGTGCTATGGTTCCTACTACATCTATTATAGAGAAACTTTTTTGGGATGGTAGAGACTCTCAGGCACATGCATTGATAACTTTTTCTTTCAAACATGCCATTATACCTCACATTTTCTCGTGCAAAACAAAAAATGATGTTTGGGATATAGATACCACTTTATACCAGTCAAGAAATGAGGCTCTTGTTTCTTACCTTCAAAAACAATTGGAGAGTAAACATATGAATGAAGGAGATTCTATGCATAATTTTTTGAAAAAGATCAAGATTTGAAGGAGCAATTGATTTTTGTCGATGAAGTCTTTCCAAATAGTTCACTTGTGCAGACTATTTTTAATGATCTTCCAGACTCATATCAGATTTTTGGTTCTACTCTTTGATTGATGATGAAAGGCAATCCAAATGGCTCAAAAATTGAGGCTTTAGTCTCTGTTTTGTTGCAAGAATATCAATCCACGTAGAAGAGGTCCATTATGCATGTTGTAGATCATGCTTTCCTATCTACTCAGAAGGGCAAAGGTAAATGGTTGAAGAAGGAAGACAAAGATGAGAAGGAAATAGAAAAGTAGAAACAGTTTTGCAAATATTGTAAGGGAAATGATTATGTCATAAAGAGTTGTCCAAAACCGGTTGCAAAAGAGGCAAAGAAGAAAGAGGCTTGAATGGTTATTACAGAGGCCTCTACAACTAAAAACAAAGTTTGCTAATCTTTTTTAGAATGAAGAATGGTCATTTGCTATTGTATGCAGCTATGACCCATATTCTCATGTCAAGGAGTGTATGTTTGTAGAAGACACATATGTTTGGTACTTTGATAGTGGGGGAACCAAACATATTAGCTCGCAACACACTTTCTTCAATTCACTTGAGCCTACCCCTGTGGAGAATACTATCACATGTGGTAACAACTCCTCTTATCCTATAATAGGAGTCGGTAAGATCATTCTAATTACTAATGATGGTAGTTCTTTCACATTGTTAGGATTTATGTACCAAGGATCAAGAACAATGTGTTGGTAGTTTTAGTAGCTAAGAATGGCTTGGCTTTTAAATTTGTTGATGATAGATGTAAAGTTCATTCTTGGAGTTAGACGTCTATGGAAGCACACGAACAACACAAGGAAGAAGAAGAAGCTTGGAGCACAACACACAATACTAAATTTATTATTACCACTAGAATATACAAAGATAAGTCACTTGTTAGGGCTATAGGTGTATATACAAGACGAGGGAAAAATACCTCCTAAAGAGGGAAAGAAGTGCCCCAGTGGTCCTAGTGTGTTCACACACATCACTACCTAAATATATCAACAAATCCCCCCTAGGAGTGATGTGGTGAACAAGGAGTTGGCACTGATGTATAAGGAAGTGCCAAGCTATGTGGAATCAATTCACAAAAGGAAGTAAGCCCAAAGCTTTGCGGAAAGCTTCAAACTTCTCCCTAGGCAGAGCCTTCATGAAAAGGTCTGCAATGTCCTCCTCTCCAAGCTCATCTCTCCAGCAGAGAACCTCTCCCTGACATAATGATAATGCACCTCAATGTTCTTAGTGCGAGCATGGAACACAGGGTTCCTCACAACTACCAATGCTCTCTTACTGTCATTGAAGCTGGTGGTGGCAGAAGACTCACCAACACCCAAATCATCTATAAGGTGTCTGAGCCACACACACTCAACAGTCGTTGTGAAAGCTGCCCTATACTCAGCCTCACAACTGGAAGTGACCATAGTAGGTTGCTTCTTGCTCAGCGAAGATATGCATGAGCTACCAAGCATGAAGGTAAAACCAGTAGTGGACACACGAGTGTCATAGCAACCAACCCAATCACTGTAAAAGCATGCAAATCTGACGGTAGTGATCCCCGTTTGGGATAAAACAACCCAAGTAGCCAAGTACCACTCAAGTAGCGAAAGATGAGCTTAACCGCCTGCCAATGATTGACACCTCGGCAATGCATAAACTGCTCATCTGTGAGACAACAAACTAAATATCTAGTCGAGTAATGCATAAGGAAATCAAGCATCCAACAGCCTGCTAATAGAGAACATCCTCAAATGCATCTCTAGGATCATGAAGACTCAATCATAAACCTATCTACATACGAGTGGCAATAGGCTTACAGTCTTCAAGGCCAAAACCCTACAATAATTTGTCAATATATTTCATTTGACACAAAGCCATTCCACCATCAACTTGCATAAACTGAATGCCCAAATAGTGATGCAAATGTCCCAAATTAGACATCTCAAATGAGGCATGCAAATCAGCCTTAAAATAAGCAATATGTGTGTCGTGAGGACCAGTGAGCAGCATGTCATCAACATACACAACAATGATTAGAAGCACATCATTAGCACGCTTAACATATAAGGTGCTTTCAGTTGGATTGTTCCCAAAACCATGTGTAATGAGATAGGCATGTATCTTTTCATACCAAGCACATGGTGCTTGCTTTAAACCATATAATGCCTTCTTTAACCTGCACACTTGGTTTTCATGCCCTTTCTACAAAAAGCCATGGGGCTCAAAAACATACACTTTTTCATGCAAGTCACCATTTAGAAATGTTGTTTTAATGTCAAACTGATGGACCACAGACATCACTATGAACAAGCTACAATTTTTGAGTAGCTCGAACTGAACCATCTTTTGGAAAGGAGGAACGTTGCATTTAGCCCAAAATATAGCCTTCACATACATGTTTATCAAGTGCCTCAAGTTTGGGCAAAGAGGATACCATTTCAGGTTTTGCAAGCATAGCAAACTAGCAAAATTCAGATGATGAAAGCATGCATGCCAAAGCTGTGTATCTAACATAGCCTGAGAATCATGTACTGCACATGCTGAATCATTCACGGATCTTTCATAGTCTATGAGCTTATACAGCCCAAGACATAAAATGTCAGAAGCAATAATTTCATCGCCATTTGACAGATCATGAACTGTACACCTATCATCAACAAATTTCACAACCAAGCCAATCTTTGCTGAAGCCAAAACTGATAACAGATTCTTCTTGATCCATTGCACAAATAAAGCATCTGACAATGTTAAAGAACTACCATCAATAGTAGTCAAAATTATCTTACCAAGTCCCATAGCAGGATAAGAGGAGTTGTTGGCACATGTAATAGTATTCCCTGTAGGGGAAGGCTGGAGTGAAGAGAAGAAACTACACAGCGAAGTAATATGTTTGGTTGCCCACTATCAAAGTACCAAACATCTGAGTCTACTACAAACATGCACTGCTCATGAGAAGATGGGTCAAAACTGCAAACAGTAGTAAACACCCATTCTTCATCATGCACAAGATTAGAAGACTCTATTTTCAGTGTAGAGGCCTCTGCAACAACCATTCCAGCCTCTTTCTTCTTTGCCTCTTTGGCAACCAGTTTTGGACAACTCTTATTGACATGATCATTTTCTTTACAGTATTTGCAAAACAATTTTTGTTTTTCTGATTTCTTCTCATCTTTGTCTTCCTTCTTTGATTGTGTAGAATTAGTAGATTTCTGCTTACTAGCTGAAGAGCTCCATTTTCCTTTGCCCTTTTGACTAGCCAGGAAAGCTTGATCTGCAACAGGCATAATAGACATGTTCTGCCTGGGCTGATCTTCCTACAATAGAATAGAAACTAACTTTTCACATGCTAAGTCATTTGGATTGCCATTCATCATCAACCAAAGAGTAGAAGCAAAACTTTGATATGAGTCGAGAAGACCATTGAGAACAGTCTGCACAAGTGAATTGTCAGGAAGTTCTTCATCTGTAGAAATCAATTGTTGCTTGAAATCCTTGATCTTTGTTAGAAAACTATCCATAGAATCACCTTCATTCATGTGCTCACTCTGCAAATGTTTTCAGAGGTAAGCAACATGAGCCTCTTCCTAGCCTAGTGCAATGTGCTACGTGTATCCCAAGCATCCTTAGCTATTCTACAAGAGCGAATGTGAGTGCATTCGGAGGTCGAAACAAGATCAGATCACGATTTTTGCACCGCAAAGCAATTTTGATCTCCTAATCATCCTCAGTATATGTACCAAATTTCGTGTGATTCTGAGACTGTGATTGGAGAAGTGTAGGCAATGTCCTAGATGAAGCGGTGTCGGGAAGAAGGAGGTCGTGGCAGGAAGCCGGCGCCGGGGTTGGATCAGGCCCCGCTCTGAAGCGCCGTTCCCGCCACGACCTCCTTCTTCTCGACACCTGAACCCGACGTGAAGCGAGGCGGTTGCCCGGCGATCCTCATCGCATCACCTACTCCTTGAGGAAAGAGACAAGAACCTTGGCATCGGACAGAGACTTCAGGTACCAGCATTTCAAGTTATTTGAAATTTTGCATTGCTTCACATACACTGCTGAAACAAAAAGATTGTCTTGCTGCTTGAGTTTGAGCATCCACACTTTGCATTAGTTTAGTCCATACGTGTGTGAATTTTTTTCCCGCTTAGATTAGGGATTTGCTAATTTTCTAGCTTAGACAAAACGTTAGAAAACATTAGAAAATTCTCATTGAAAGAGGGGAAAATACATTGAAATCTTGGGAATCGAAGAGAGGACAGTTCGACTAGACTTTGGCCTAGGCAAATCAGAGAGCTTAGACTGACCTTTACCTCCTGGCTCGTGACTCATCAAGCCTCTTCTCTTATCTCTACTCTGAGCTTAGAGAGATAGTTGAACCACTTACACTGGACCTTGTGCTACATTCTAGGACAGAGCAGAGAAGAGAGATGGAGGATATATTCAAGGAAATGGTAATAGAGAAACAAGGGGCCCGCGTAGTCCAAGCGGTATTGAGAGAAAAAGGAAAGTTTAAAGGCTTGAATGTAACCGAGTACCTAGATGTTTTTTAGGAACAGGCACGGATTTATGGTCTACTCGAGGATGTGTTTGCACATTCTTTACACGGGTAGTATCAGGATCCATTTTAGCCCCTATTACAGCACATATAGCAAATCCTTGGGCCGAATTCAGAAAACAATTGCATAAGTTGTTTTATCTGGAAGACTTTTCCCAACACAGTAGAGAAGGGTTCTTGCGGTGGATAAGCTCTCCGAAGCCCACTGCATCCCTCACTCAACTTTTGAATGAGTTCTTGAGAAGATATGAACAACTTCCATAGGCCGATTTAGATGCTTTGAAACCTGACCTAGTTATATCTTTCCTTAGGATCTTAAGTCTTGAAGACAGGACTGAGGTCGAAAGGAGGATTGAAGAGCCTGGGAAGAGATTTGGATTGACTGAAGATTGGGGTGTAGTGAGGAGAGAGGTAGAAGCGGTTGCCCAAATGAGGCAACGCCAGGCGGTGTTATACGATAGACCTGCAGTGGTAACACCACAACCGCCTAGGGAAGCTCCACTTCCGGCAATTCCGAATGTGCCTGCAACGTCAGCTTTTGCTAATGTTGCATCCACTTCGCGATCGCCAATGGAGCTGCAGGTTGAGATTCTCAGTCGGCAGATAGAGAATCTTATTACGATGCAAGCGTCTATGTCAAAAGAAATGGCGAGTATTCACAATAAAGTTAATTCTATGGGATATCAGGACCCCACTCCTCCTCAGGCGAGTACGAGTTATGCAGATACATTACAGAGAGGCACTATGCCCATTCCAAATATGCAAGGCTATGTGATGCCACAGCCTGCACCTCTAGTGCAGCCTGTTGCCCAACAGATACCTACTCCACCAGTGCAAACCACATTTCAAAGAAACACTGGACCTTTTGAGAGACGAGCGACTGGTGGGTTTGGAGGGGCTAAGAGATGCGTATGGTGTGATGCACAAGAGCATTTTTCATATGCCTGTGAAGAGCTTAAGCTAGCAAAAGAGCATCAACTGGTGATAGATATCGATAAGAAACTATGTGACTTCAGGACCCGCCTTCCTCTACCTGTGAATTGGGGAAAGGGGTGGATGAAGAAATTGTATGAAAATTTATCTGGCAATAATGCAAGTACATCAGCTGCACGATTAGAACCTGTTGAGGAGGAAGATGAAAAAGTGCCTAGACCTCGACCCCAAAGAAATTATTCCATTGAGGCTTTAGTGAGGGCTAGGGATGCGATCATGCAGAAGACTGCCTGGAAGTCTCCTGTTGATGAATCCTCGGTCTATTCCCATATAGCCAATGTGGAGGAAAAGAGGAAAAGGGATGAGAGTCAGGAAGAGACTGAGCCTGAAAGAAGAGTGACTAGAAAGCAAAGTCAAGAGGCCGAAGAAAAAGCTAAAGAGCCAGAGAAGAAAGTTCAGTTTAAAGAGCCTGTAGCTACTCAGGCAGAGGCAAAGAAGAAGGAGATAAAAGAGGGAAAGAGGCCGGCTGGGCCAACTAAGATTCAAGAATTGACTAAAGAGAAAGAGAAAGAACCAGAACCTATTCAAAAGACCGATCAAATTCAAGAAAGTATTCAAGAGGCTGAAAAAGAAAAGAAGAAGAAAAAGAAGAGAACTCCAAAGGCTGTATTAATTTCTGAGTTGGAAAGGAAAAATGATGCAAGAGAGATATTAAATGACATTTTACTAAAGAGCCAAGTGACCATGTCCTTGGAGCAGGACTTCTCCATAGCGAAGCCTGAGTTCAAGGACAATTTTATAAAGCTGGTTAAGAGAAAGAGGTTTCCACTACCTGAAGATGTAGAGATGGAAGAAGCACCTGAAGATATTCAAGTGACAAATGAAGAAGTTGCACTGAGTGATACATCTGATGATGATGATGATGAGGTTGCCAGGTGTCATAAAAATTCTCTAGGTCCTATCATACCTGATGATGAAATGAGGAAGACAGAAAGTGAGTTTAGCAGGACCTTTTGGGCGAGAGGAACACCTGAGATGAAGGTGAAGCTAGGGAGCAATGAGGAGTCATGTTTTTCTCTGGCCTTGATTGACTCAGGATCAGAGATAAATGTGATTTCTAAGAATCTCTATGATAAGTTTAGGTGGCCGATTGATAAAGATCATGGATGGAGGATGAGGATAGCGGATAATGGTTCAGGAGCACTGCTTGGGGCATGTGCCTTTGTGCCTGTGACCATAGGAGGGATTTCTGAGGAATTTCACTTCTTCGTCCAGGACCATTGTTCATATGAGGCTATCCTTGGGCAGCCCTTTATAGCTGAGGTGCAAATGGAATCTAAGGCCATGGATGATGGATCTGCCCATGCACGAATCCGTTCTAGATCTGGCCTTCATTCTTTACAAGTGATGACTGTATGTCCGAATCACTCTAGAAATAGAAAGAATATAAGAAAGAAACCTATTAATTCACATGACCATGATGAGTGTATGCCTGTTGGAGAGTATGGAGCTTGATGTTACCTGATGAGAAGATGGAAGATGTGATCCAGTTGGAGAGAAGTTCGACTACTCTGGAAGAGCTTGAGAAGGCATTTGAGAGAAATGAGAAATCAGAAATCATTATGCTCAGCTCTATCCAAGAGTATGAGATGATTAAGGAGTTTATGAGAGAGCATGAAGTAAATGTAAATACGAAGTATAAGACTGTGGATAAGAAAGTGAAGCCTATAGCTCAGCCATTGCCAGAAGATAGTCATGAAAAGTATCTACGAGTGTCAGATGACCCTATGCTGAGACGACGAGAGCTCATAGGGCATCATTTCACTGATGAGACTATTAAAGAGATCAAGTTTGGAGAAAAACCATTCCTGAGAGAAGAAGAGAAAAAGAAATTTATTGAAGCCATCAAGAAACACGAAAAAGCGTTTGCACTTTTCCCACATGAGATAGGGTGCGCAGACCCGAAACAAGTACCTCCTATGATTATATTTACAATGCCACATATACCATGGAATATCCGGCCTATACCAGTCCCAAAAGCTCACTTACCTGAGCTGATGAGGCTGTTGAAGGAAAAGATTTCCATGCGGATATTGGAACCCTCCTCGGCTCCATATTCGAATAGGTGGTTTACTGTGCCTAAGAAAAATGGGAAGCTTCGTTTCATTCAGGATCTGCAACCTGTGAATAAAGTCACAATTAGAAACGTAGGGACAGGACCCATAGTGGATGAGTTTGCTGAAGCGTTTGCTGGGCATTCCATCTACTCTATGGGTGATCTGTATTCAGGTTATGACCAGTTTCAGTTGGCTATGGAGAGTAGAGACATTACGACCATGAGGACTCCACTGGGCCTTGTACGCATGTGTACTTTGCCGCAGGGAGCGACGAATTCTGTGGCTCACATGATGAATGCCATGAATCTGGTTTTACGAGACTTTATACCATCTGTGACTATGCCATTCATTGATGATGTTCCAATAAAGGGATGTGAGGAAAGAGTGAAAGATGTGAGTTTAGATGCTTCAGGATGTAGAAAGTTTGTGAGAGATCATATTGCTGATTGTGAGAAGATCTTTGAGAGGTTTCAAGATGTAGGGCTGACACTTTCTTTAGAGAAATCTGTTTTTGGCGTTGATGAGGTCCTCATTGTAGGACATATGTGTGGACATTATGGCCGCAAGCCGTACCCGCAGAAAGTTGAGGCCATTAGCAGGATCTCTGAGGTGTGTCGTAATGTCAGTGAGGTGAGAAGGTTTCTAGGAGCCTGTGTATTCTATGTGATATGGATTCCTCACTTTGCTCACGTTGCGAACCCCTTATATGATCTCCTGAGAAAGAGAAAGAAGTTTGTATGGACAGAGAAACAGTCGAGAGCTATGCGTAAACTGAAGCAGCTACTAATTGAAGCTCCGATTCTAAAGCGTGTTGACTATTCAGGTCAGAGACTTATCATTTTGACCATTGATACCAGTCCTATTGGCATAGGCTGGGTCATAGGGCAAGATGATGATGAGGGGCAGAGATATGCAGTGCGCTTTGGTGCTAAGATCCTACATGATACCCAAAGAAAATATCCACAGATTAAGAGAGAGTTATGGGGATTAGTGACTGCTTTAAAGAGCGATAAAGAGTATTTCATTGGGGCGAATGTGATAGTTGAGACTGACTGTCTTCCACTGATTGGCATGATTGCAAATTGTTCATCTCCGGATATTGCTATGCTTAGATGGATCTCTTATATAAAGTTTATAAATCCTGCATTGGTACACATAGCTGGGAAGTCGAATACAGTGGCTGATATGCTTTCAAGAGCGAAATTTGATAATGAGTCTGATGATGATGATGAGGTAGAGAGAGATACACATATGATGAGATATGATCCATTGGTGTATGTTTATGAGCAGTTCCGTGAGAGTGAGTATCATGGTGAGTGGAGAGATATTGGAAGATATCTGAGTACTCTGAAACCTTCCCCCGGTTGGTCCACAAATAAGTATAGATCCATCAGGAAAAAGTCTTACAACTTTTTCTTGAAGGATGGGCTTATTTGGCGACACGCTAAAGGCAAGGTGAAGTGTCCACAGAGAGTATTGAGTTCGAGGAGTCTTCAGAGAAAAGTTATGAGAGAAATGCATGAGACCTTATGGAGTGTGAGAGATTTTGTAGACACTTGTGCTACATGCCAGGTGCATTCATCAGTTAGGCACAGAGACCCATTACATCCGACCTACCCTCCTTGTATCCATTACAAGTGGGTAGTCGACCTTGTAACCATGCCCAAAGGGATAGATAAGATGAGATACATTGTACTTGCCAGAGAGGACTTGACCAACCATGTGGAAGGTCGAGCTCTTCGTACGAAGACTACTTATAATGTATGCAAATTCCTTTTAGAAGAAGTGATCTCGAGATTCGGATACGTTGAGAAAGTGGTTGCGGACAGGGGAGAGTTGGATGCGAGAGAGGCAAAAGAGTTCTTTGATCGTCATGGAATTCGATTGTCTCTCACCACTGCCTATAATCCAGAGGCAAATGGGAAAATCGAGAGAGGTCACCCTTCCATTGTGAAGGCGATCTCTAAGGCTTGCAGCGATGACATCAAGCAGTGGCCTAGGTTTCTTCCATTCGCGCTATGGGCTGATAGGATGACTTACACTCGGTCGTCAGGATTCATGCCTGCTGAATTGATGTATTGTCAGAAGCTAGTCTTCCCCATCCAGACTCAGATAGTGACATGGTTGACGCTCCCATGGAATGATGGCGTGACAAGAGAAGAACTTTTATCAGTAAGAATAAAGCAGTTAGAACAAGGAAATGAGAAATTGAAAGAAGTAGTCCAAAAGTTAAAGGAGTCAAGATTAAAGAATAAGATCTATTTTGACAAAACCCATCAACTCAGACCACATAGGATTGAGGTAGATGATTGGGTGTTGGTGTACGACAGTACATTCGATACTCAGTATGATGCTAGGAAGAAATTGACCAAACGATGGTTTGGGCCGTATGTGGTGACATCTGTGTTTGAGAATGGTACGTATGCACTTCACGAGTTAGACAGTACTCCTTTGAGATCTTTGATTGCAGGGAAGAGGATAAAATTATTCAAGAAAAGAAATGAAGCGGATTATGAGATTGAGCAAGAACTTTTGGAGGATACTAATGATTATGGAGGATACAGATGACACTGGAGGATACTGATGACACTGGAGGATACTGATGACACTGGAGGATACTGATGACACTGGAGGATACTGATGATGCTAGAGGATACTGATGACATTGGAAGATACTGATGATGCTAGAGGGTACTGATGACACTGGAGGATACTGATGACACTGGAGGATACTGATGACACTAGAGGATACTGATGATGCTGGAGGATACAGATGATGCTGGAGGATTCTGATGACACTGGAGGATACTGATGATACTGGAGGATACTGATGACACTGGAGGATACTGATGATGCTCGAGGATACTGATGACACTGGAGGATACTGATGATACTGGAGGATATTGATGATGTTGGAGGATACTGATGACACTGGAGGATATTGATGATGCTCGAGGATACTGATGACACTAGAGGATACTGATGATGCTAGAGGATATTGATGACACTGGAGGATACTGATGACATTGGAGGATACTGATGACACTAAAGGATACTGATGACACTGGAGGATACTGATGATGCTGGAGGATACTGATGATGCTGGAGGATTCTGATGACACTGGAGGATATTGATGATGCTGGAGGATACTGATGATGTTGGAGGATATTGATGATGCTGGAGGATACTGATGACACTAGAGGATATTGATGACACTGGAGGATACTGATGACACTGGAGGATACTGATGACACTGGAGGATACTGATGACACTGGAAGATACTGATGATGCTGGAGGATACTGATGACACTGGAGGATACTGATGACACTGGAGGATATTGATAATGCTGAAGGATGCTCATGACACTGATGAAGAATGATAGATCATGAAGATGAAGAAAAGTTAGATCAATCAATGATGAAGATGAAGCAAAATGACCAGGTGAAACGTTTCTGATTTGAGATGTGTTTTCTTTCTGATAGAGCATATGCATTGCATTGATGTGTGTGATAAAGATATGTATGAGTTTATAAAAATCATGTAGAATGAAGATACCAAATATCTATTATGGGTTTGCACGAACCATGAGCGACTAGGAATTATATGAATAGGATCAGTTAGTGGACTAGAGACTTTTGGGAGTGAAAGCTTGGGAATGTGATGACATGCTTAGACCGAGTGCATGTATATGCTGATTGATTTGAACACTTAGTGAGTGGGAAACTTTGGATCCTATTATTTATTTCTTATGAGATCTTACCTCCATA
Source organism: Ceratopteris richardii (assembly GCA_020310875.1). NCBI lineage: Eukaryota > Viridiplantae > Streptophyta > Polypodiopsida > Polypodiales > Pteridaceae > Ceratopteris > Ceratopteris richardii. Next base: position 156,134,483 of record CM035409.1, read on the forward strand.
TGGATCATAATTCATGAAAAATATTTATACTCATGCCAGCTTATATGTGTGTGCGTGTTGTTAGTGCGCTGCGATGGGCTAGTAGGCGGGTGGAACCACCTTGGTCGAGTGATAAAGGCCACGAGCCGTAGCTAGTTTTGTCGTAGGCCTGACCTATCTGTTGTCATGCGCCTGTATGGGTCGGTAGGCGGGTGGAGTCACTCTAATCGGGTGGTCAGAGCCACGAGCTGATGTCGATTTCATGCAGGGCTGACGTGTATGTCGTGCGCTATGCCGGGTCGGCAGACATGTGGAGTAAACTTGGCCGAGCGGACAAGTCCATGAGTCGCACCCGATTTCGACATAGGCCTATTTGTGGAATGAAGATAAAAAGAAAAATGCTGAGCTGAGATGAAGAGGAAAAGAAAAAGAAAAAGAAAAATGAAAAAGAAAAAGAAAAAGAAAGAAAGATCTAATGGAGAGGTGGACAAGTAGGAGATAAATAGTAGGAATCGAGATATATTCTACAAACTGAGTTAGTAGAAACATATGTATATGCTAGTACTTAGAATGAGCAGTTGGATCTGAACCAGTTGAACGAACAAAAGACCTAGAAAGCCGACAATTTATTCATGTAGTTACTTGTCAGATTGCAGACGCAGAAACATAATATGATGTTTGAAAATCTTGAATCTACCTAATTTTCTAAAATTCATACCAATCTTTATAAAAATTGCATGAGTACATGAGATCATGATTTGAGTTTTGAAAAGAAAAGCATAAAAAGTGTAAAGAGATTTCAAAAGAACCCTGATACGCTTCTGTTGAATCTTGCAGGTTGGCCCATCGGGACGATGTGCAGGTTTAGCGGGGGTGAATGTCGGGATGAAATCCCGCAGGGAGTGTGCACTAATTTTTTTCAAAAGTTCATTGTTTTTAAGTTTTTTGTGTGGTGTTTTGACTAAAGAGGGGTATATTTTGTGCATGATTTGACTGATTTGATTGCATGTGTGATAAGAAACCATGTTAGAGATGCGTGTTAGAATCGTGCGTGTAAATAATTGATTTTAGACCCATAAAACTCTTAAGTTTGATCTTGGAAACTGACTGAAAATGAGGGTTTACCCCATGAAAAATGAACTTGAACCCTTGGAAACCCTTGGAGTTTAGGCCGAATTTGTAAATAAACCATTAAATTGACGAGCTTGAGATAACTGTGAGCAAAACCTCCTTCTTCCCGACAGCGGCGACTTGCTCTGATACCAATTGTTGGAGTTAGACATCTGCGAAAGCATGCGAACAGCATAAGGAAGAAGAAGAAGCTTGGAGCACAACACACAATATTGAATTTATTAGCACTAGAATGTACAAAGATAAGTGATCCATTAGGGCTATAGGCATATATACAAGCGGGGGAAAAAAAACCTCCTAAAGAGGAAAAAAAGTGCCTCAGCAGTCCAAGTGTGTTCACACATCACGACCTAAATATATCAACATTCATGATCTCTCAAATGGCACTTTTATTATTGCTTCTAGAATTTTATGTCGTGGGCTGTATAAGCTCATAGAATATAGAAAATCTATGAATTATTCAACATGTGGAGTTCAAGATTCTTAGGCTATCAAAGATGCAAAGCTTTGGCATGCACGCTTTGGTCATCTAAATTTTGCTAGTTTGTTATGCCTGCAAAAGTATGAAATGGTGTCCTCTCTGCTCAAACTTGAGGCACCTTCTAAACATGTATGTAAAGGCTATATTTTTGGCAAAATGAAGCATTCATCCTTCCCAAAAGATGTTTCACTTTGAGGTGCTCATAAATTGCAGCTTGTTCATATTGATGTTTGTAGTCCTATGTAGACACCTTCTTTTGGGAACTACCTTTACTTCATGACTTTTGTTTATGATTTCTCCAGGCATGCATAGGTGTATGCATTGAAATAAAGTCCGAAGTGTTTACATGCTTCAAACAGTCTCTATTTGTGAATGAAAATCTATCATTATGTAAATTGGGTAGCCTTCGTTTTGATCGAGGGGGGAATACATGTCTTCTGATTTTAATGCATTTCTAGCTGAGTGTGGGATAAAAAATTATTGCACAATGCCATATACAACTCAACATAATGGATTTTGTGAAAGAAAGAATAGGTCTCTCATGGAGATGGTGAGATGTATGATCAAAATTCAAGATTTACCACATGGCTTCTGGCTTGAGGTTGTTATGTGTGGATCATATGTACTTAACACTAAATAGGTGTCCCACCAAATCATTGCAATCTATCACTCCATATCACTCTTGGCATGGCCACAAGACATGTGTTGTTCATCTGCATGTCTCTGGTTGTCTCGCATATGCATTAGTGCCTAAACAACAACACATGAAATTGGATGATAAAGTAGTGAAATATATTTCTCTTGGGTATAGTTTTGAAAGCCAAGGCTATTGTCTATATCATCCACAGACGAAACACAGTTTCAAAAGTTGTGATGTTGTTTTTTGTGGAAGATGTAATTAAACCATTACTTTCTTTTTACCAAGGAGACTTCAATTAGCTCTAGAGATGTGTATGACACTTTGTTGCCTCTTTTTAGAGGTGGACAGTCAAGTGCTAGTCCAAAATGATGAAATTTCTTAGCCTTTACAGGTTCCACATGATGACACATATCATTCCATTTTTTATGCACATTTACATGATGCACTTGTTCATGAGAGGGGATGACATAAAAGAGGCTAAAACAATGCCTAAATGGTTGGTGCTGACTTTTAGAGATAGAAAATTAGATGCACCTCTATCATATTGTACTCGTTCAAGCTCTCATAGTGCTTCCTTTGCATAAAGTTTCTATGCAATGACTACCTCTAATCTTTGTGATGAAAATGAAATTATTTCTTTTGATGAAGCACACAATTCAAAAAATTGGATGGTTCCTATGCAATCAGAATATGATGCTATTATGAAGAATGGTACATAATCTTTATGTGATTTGCCTCCAAGCAAAAAAGGCAATCAGCACTAAATGGCTTGTTGCAAAAGGTTATGCTTAAGAGAGGCATTGCTTTTGATGAGACCTTCGCACCCACATTCAAATTACCAATGTTCCTAGCATTTGTGCACCTGCAGCTCATCATGGTTGGAATGTACATCAGTTGGACATTAAAACTGCATTTTTAAATGGTGACTTACATTAAGAAGTGTATGTATTTCAGTCCCGTGGTTTTGTGCAAAAAGGGCATGAAAACAAAGTGTGGAGGTTGAAAAAGGCATTATATGGTTTGAAGCAAGCACCATGTGCTTGTTATGAAAAGATGGTTTTGAAAACAGTCCAACTGAAAGCACCTTGTATGTTAAGCGTGTACATGATTTACTTCATATCATTCTTGTGCATGTTGATGACATGCTGCTCACTTGTCTTAATGAGAAGCAGATTGTTGAATTTAAGGCTGATTTGCATGCCTCTTTTGAGATGTTAGATGTGGGTCATTTGCATCATTATTTGGGCATTCAATTTGTGCAAGTTCAATCATTGTAATGTATACACGATGGAGTAGGGTACATGCATGTATGATGCTTCCAAGACCATGTCTATACGATGCACATCCATATCTAATATTCCCAAAAGTGCATGTATATATGATGCTTGCAACAAGGTTGAATTGCCAAAATGTTTGTATCTCCCTCGTTATTGATATGTTTGATGCATGTTATGTCTCATTTCAAAGCTCTCAAAGTGCTATGATAGGAAATAGAGAAAAATATAAGAAAAATAGGTATATGGCCCTATATAGAGCTCACAAAATTGTGGTAAAATCCTTCTTCTCTAGCTTCAATCATATAACTAAGCATCTACTCATGTCAAAATACTTTAAAATGATGAAACATTGATGGATAACACTTTCATAACTCTAAAACAAGTGCCACACTCCCACGATCCATGCAATAGACTCATTCAAAATGCATGAAAAAGAACAAACACAAGTTGTTCAAGACCATTTCTTTTTCATTTCTAAATTCCTATAAAAATAAAAGATTTTCATCTAGATAAGCTCTCTCTTGCATATATTTAAAGGGAAAACTCTTCCGTTTTACAAGAACAATAATTAAATGGCCTATTGGTTTTTCCCCAAAAAGAAAATCAATATGGTTTTGCATTTAAAGGATATCCTCCATACACAAACAAGAAATGAAAAGAGCTATGAGTATTTTCAAAGTTAGAATCCTTAACTAAGTTGGAGATATAAATGGTTGGATTTTGTTAAGGATATTTATCCTCGTTTCATATTGCAAGACAAGCTTTAAATCCTTTAATAATTATAAACTTGACATGGAGGAAAGATGGCACCTAGTTGCCATGTATGCCCTTTTCCCTTAAAACGAAGCTCCATGTGGAATAGAGTATACGATACAGACGAAGTCCCCTCATTTCCAATACTAGCTATGTACAAAGATTTCATGTCATTAGGCTTTCTTGGGCAAGGAGATGGATTGCTCTGGCCCTTTGGAATGCTATCAAAGATGAAGCATTGTGGAGAGATATATCGTCAAATCCATAAGCTTTCCGAAGGAGTGTTCCATTGAAAAATCCCTTAACATGTTACATAAAAGAATGAAGATCTATAAGAGTGCCCCACCATTTAGAAATTCGACGATCTTTGTAACCCAAAGAGACTAGCTAAAAAAAGGAACTCTCTTGTACATTATCTCCATTGGCAAATCTAGAACAATTTTAGGGTTATTAAGTTTAATATTGTGAATCCTTGTTATCAATTATGCAAAAGAGAAATTGAATAGCTCGGCGAATTTTCTACTTTTTCCATAAAAATTTGCATCTAGGAGGGTCTTTTTCCATGTTTTGCAAGGAAATTAAAGTCTACAGGCGAGCCCCTTTTGGACATTGCAAATATATTAATTTTCGAGTGAATAATATGGAGCTGGTGTAAATCCCCCACCTAGGGTATCAGAAATATATTAGCCACATTTTGATGTGTTCCCTCTACCCTTGTAACCTTCTATTTGCGACAACCTTAAAGAATTTGTGCCAAAATACGGTTTTTTCCATGTAGATTACTTCTTGTATATTGTACTTCTTTGATACGTTGTCTTTGTTGAATTCAGTTTTCACGTTGACGTCTTAGCCTACATGTTTTTTTGTACTCCATCCCTCATAAAAAGAGAAAGAAATGCATAGTAGGAATATTAAACGTTTTCTCTTTTTTCGAAACTATGATTCCCAACTTCCTTACAAAGTCAAAAATTTCGGCTTTTATGAGCATAAAATATATAGCTAGAGCGCATTAAAAGGTTGTTAACAAAGTCAAAAGCTCAGCTTTTATGAGCGGAAAATACATAGTTACAGGCCATTAAAAGCTTGTTAACAAAGTCAAAAAGTCCGGCTTTCATGAGCACAAAATGTAGAGTATGGGCACTAAATATCTCAAAGTCAAAATGGGGCATTCCGAGAATCGAACTCGGGACCTCTCGCACCCAAAGCGAGAATCATACCACTAGACCAAATGCCCTCAGTCAGCAAGAATTTTTATTTATTATTTTACCTTTAAATAAACATGACACAAATGAAATTTGAACCATTAGTTCAATTAATTTAAGTTCTTTATAAAGTTTACTACAATTAATTATGATCATTTCTTTAATTATTTTTTCTTAAGTTATTGATTAACAAAGTATTCAAGTGAACTGCATTGATTTATTATTATTTTTTTCTGGTAATCTGAAAAAAAAGGACCATGAAAAGTATAAACTTAAAACTTACACAACTTGTTCATTCTTGTTGATTTATGTCGCTTAAATCCATATCTAAATGAACTTCCTACCTACATTCTTATCTACCTTCCTACATTTCTCCCACGAAAATTGATATATGTACATAGAAATAAGGTTGGCTTAGTTTTTTTTGGACATCCTCTCTTAGAGTTATCATCCGCCTACTCAACTACATAGATAAGTTTTGTTTCGATAACTCTTACTAAGGATAATCATAATCTTATACCAAAATAAATACATACCTACATGTCTAGATACATTTTTCCATCATAACACGCCAACCATATACTCACTACTTTCTACTCATTCTACCTACATTTGAGCCATAACAGTACTTCTACCTCAAGTGTGATGATAGTTTACCACATAATCTTATGCAAGGTCAGTCTAAGAGCATTCCTTAGACATCATTAGAGCCTATGGCCGTTTAGAGTGTTGAAGCATCAAATGGGAGCACAAGAAGGTCTTGCTATTTTATGGATTCAATAGAAGAAACCAACCCCTTCAAAATACTTTTTTATTTCTTTGAAGGGGAAGTTCAATCGAAGCCTAGTCTCCCTTGTTTGGATTGATTAAAAATACAACTATAAAATTGAATGGGCATAGTAATTGAGCCTCCCCTATCCCACAAAGGAGGAGTTAAGATGGCCCCAAGGAGATGCAATGACGACTACACAAAAATGGTAAGGAAACTAGCAAACAATGCTTCTTATCATATTATTGGAATAAGAGAAATTCAAATTATGGATGCAAATGGAGGTATTGTGCAATGGCTTGTATCACTTGGCTACATATAAGGGAGTTTTCTGAAATGTCTTTCTTATACATACTTCTTCTATGGCTGAAATGGAGTTATGGCATGCTCATTTTGGTCATTTAAACTTCAATATTTTGCTTTACTTGCAAAAGAAGAATATTTTTATTGGTTTGCTCACACTTGAGTCCATTGAAAAGCATGCATGTGAAGGTTGCATACTTGGAAAAATGCATTGTGCTTCTTTTCCCAAAGATGGTGCTACACATGCTACACGAAAATTGCAGCTTGTTCATAGTGATGCATGTGGTATGTTCAATAATCCATCTTTTGGAAAGCATGTATACTTTGTTACCTTCATTGATGATGCAAAATTCCATAGTTGGGTGTATCCTATGAAAGCAAAGAATGAGGTATTCTCTTGCTTGAGATATTTTTGTTTACATTTGAAAATTTTTGTGGCAATAAGCTTTCGACTCTTCACATGGATATCTATGCACAGATTGATGCACCTACACATTTTAAAAGATAATTAGAGTGCATTGAAGGTTGCAAGAAATTTGGTGTTTCATGCATGCACAAAGCACATTGAGGTTCATTATCATTTTCTGAGAGAGTGCCTTCAAGCAGGAGATATTGATTTGGTATATGTGCCTATATAGATAATGTGGTAGACATGTTCACCAAAGCTCCTCCATGAGAAACGTTTGAAGCTTTTCGTAGAGCTTTAGGTTTATTAACTTGTGGAGGCTGATCTATCACTCCTTCTATGTGTTCACATCATTCGTTCCAAGGGGGTTTGTTACACTTATGTCCCTCGAGTAGCTTTGATGTGAACTATTTCTCTATAGATGGACACTTTTTACTATAGTGTTGGATAGAGGATTTTTCCCATGCAACCATGCATACATGATATACTCATATGTGGTGGTGCATTGTACTTAGGGATTCACTTATATCTCTCACTTCATGCATTCTTATACTATTGTTCATCTATCTTAGGAGATCTCTTCCAGCCATCACGTGCCTTTGAGCATCAATCTTCTTCTTTGCTCTTGTGTGCTTCTATTCATGCTTCCTCAATCACTCATATACCCAACATCTATCTCTGATGTTGATATACATGATGCACTTGTTGATGCAAGAGCTAGCATTGAAGAGGCTAACATAATGCCTAAATGTTTAGTGCAAATGTTGAGAGATAAAAAGTTAAATGCACATTCTTGCCATATTGTACATGATTAGGCTCTCATAATGTGTGTTTTTCATCAGATTGTTATGTAATGGGTGTTTCTAGTTTTTCTGGTGAGAATGATATTGTCTTTTGATGAAGAAAATAAATCAAAAGAATTGGATGGCTATTTTGCAATCAGAATATGATGCTATTATGAAGAATGGTACTTGGCCTTCACGTGATTTGCCTCCTAGCAAAAAGGTCATTGGTAGTAAATGGATCTATATGTTGAAATGCAAACCCAATTGTTGTATTGATTGCTATAAGTCTAGGCTTGTAGCCAAAAGTTATGCTCAAAAGAAGGCCATTGATTTTGATGAGACCTTTTCTCCTACATGTCACATGACAAATGTTTGTAGTTTGCGCAATTGTTGCTCATAGTTTTTGGAATGTACATCAGTTGGACATTAAAATGCATTTATGGATTGTGATTTGCATGAAGAAGTGTATGTATTTCATACCCATTTTCTATGCAAAATGGGAATGGAAACAATGTGCAAGTTAAATGAGGCATTATAAAGCTTAAAGCAAGCAACACATGCTTCGTATGAGAAGATACATGCCTACTTATTAGTGTTGGATCACCAAGCTTTCACTATGCTTGAAATGGATTTCTTTCTCACTTCAACCATCATATGGATGGTGCTATACATGTACTTTGGGAGTAGCACTAATGTGCACACTTTTCTTTGTATTGATTGTATGATCACTTATGATAGTTTATTTTGTAAGGTTCAAGGTATCTACCTTTGCAAAAGAGAAAAGTAAAAGGCCCAAACCTCATGATTTTGAGCGTAGTTGAGATTGATTCTCAATCAATCAACCAAAAGTTGATATAACTTCAACTTCCACTTTCCCTATAATGTAGGAAGAAATTCCAATCATCTTCAATAGACAGTTCTACGAGGATTCGAATTTAAAACCATGAGATTTGAGTCATGGAAAATCACTAAAAGGTCTATATATAAGAACATACATTCTCTATAATTAAGAGAGTGATGATTTGATGTGACACAAATACATTTTTGGTCATTCCTTAGTGCCACATCAATTCCATGTTGCTTCTTCCTTAGACTCAATCATCTTGTAGAGCTTAGTTCTCCCTCTACAGAGATCCAAATTGAGTGAGCACTCATTAGAAAGGTATTAATTTCTAGTTTATGTATATAAATTTTCAACTCATTTGGTTCAATAGATCTAGAGAAATCTCGAGTTGAAGGTCTTAGGGTCATCTTTTGCATAGTCTCAAAAAGTCAGGGATACACCCAATCAGTGTGAAACTCAATTCTTATAAATTGGGGCTTTTGTGCATTATAGAAAGTCAATCCTATGTATGGCATTCCCCTATAAGGAATTTTTCCGATTTTAACAATGTTGGCTGCTCTGAGTGTATGAAGTCATTAGCTTCCATCCAAATATAGGATGTTTTTGTGAGCTAGTCAAGGTGCAAGTTATCTATTTTGCATCAACTTGTTCTTGTTGATGTTTCAAAGTAGACATTGGGTTTTATTGCATTAATAACAAACCCACAAGGTCTATTTTACATATCCAAAAAGCTAGGGTAGATCCAATGCTGGCTTGCTCGGCCATCTTCACCATGTGATAACCCAACTCTTCAAGCTTCTGATCCAAACCTCTCCAACTTCTTTCAATTAGCACATGTATTTCAAAATAGTGTAGCTAACAGCACGTTCTATGTAAAGCATGCAAACGATCTATTTCTTATCATTTTTATTTATGTAGATGATATACTTCTTATCATTGTTGCTTATGTCTTAATGAGCTGCATAATTTAGATGTTAAACGGTGATTTGCACCCCTCTTTTGAAATGTCAAATTTGGGGCATTTGTATCACTATTTGCGAATTCAATTTATGCAAGTTGATTGCAAAATTTCTTGTGTCGACCTAAATACATTGAAACTTTATTGGAGCATTTTAGCCTTGAAGATTATAAACCTATTCCCACTCCCATGGGAATGTGTATGATTGAGTCTTGATCATGTTGGAGATGCATTTGATGTTGGTCTCTATCAGCAAGATGTTGGATGCATCATTTGGCTTGATATTAAATTTTATGTCCCTTATTAGTAGATTTATGCATAGCCGAGGAGTTAAGCATTGGCAAGTAGTTAACCATACCCTTTGCTAGTTATAAGTACTCGTTACGATGTAATCTTTTTTATCCCAAGGGGGGATTTATACTACTAGATCTACATTTTTTTTTATAATTCATATTGGGCTTGCTTTTATGACACTCGTGTTTTCACAAGTGGTTTTTGCTTCTTTGTTGGTAGCTCATGAATATCTTGGTCTAAAATGAAACCCTTGCCTTCTTGGATATCATCATGTTTGTCTCAAACAATACTACCCATTCCAACAAGAATTACTACACATAAACTTATTTATGAAGATAAATCCTTCTTTCTGTACCCATGGGAGAAATTTTATTTCACCAAATTACATATGGCACTCATTTGTGGCTCCATGGGACTGAGAAAGAACTCCGATGCATGAATATCAAGGAGTTGCACTCTTGATTATGACAAAAGGTGTACAAAATGCAGCTATCATTGAGATATATAGAAGCTAAAGTGACTATCTTCTTATTCCAAATGGTCATCATGGCTAAAAATGATGTTAGGGAACTAGTTACGCTATTATTAAGTAGATATTGAGGCATCTAAAGTTGGAATAGATGGCCTAATTACAAAATTGAATTCTTGTGGATATTACATATTTGTAGCCAATTTGAAAAAACATATGATTTGTAAAAAATATAAAAAATAGTAAATATTCTATAGATTCAATTCTACCAAACTATTCTCTTTATGGTGCTAGACCATCTTGCACCTCTTCCTACTCTTCAACATCCCTTGCAATACTCCCCTCCATGTACCCTATCACCCTTGAAAGAACAAGCATGGTGCTTGCAATAAGTTTTGAAGGTAAAGGTTGCCTTTATGTCCCTCTTGTATATCATGTAAGCCACTTTGTTGAGAATCCTATTCCATTGAGCTTCTCTTCTTGAGTGGGCTACAAGATTTGTCATAAGCTTGGCTTGATTTACTCCAATGTAAACACGTCTAGCAAATAGCACATGCATGGTTGGCCCAAAAATCTTTGAATGTTGTTTGAAGAATCTTCTTGTGAATTCTTGTTGATTGTTTGCATGTAGTAACTTGGGAGATATCTCAAGTGAAAAAAATATGAAAATACAATGTGGTGGTTAAAAATGTCATTTATTAGTGGGGGTACCCCATTAGAAAGCTTGCATGCTACAAAAATGGTAAACTAGTATGTGATAAATTAAGAAACTATTCAAAAGTTGAAGGCATATATTTGAAGGATGGTGTCTTGCCATGAATGCTCAAATATATCTAGACAATTAATCCATTTTCCACACAATGTGGTTGTTAGAGATCTTGACTCATCAAACCTATGAGTTCCTCACATCTTTGAATTTCCTTGTATTTCAAGGCGCTTAAGTTTTGCACGTTTTCATTCTTTTATTAATGCTTCATTGTACTTTCTTTTACTTGCAATTGTAGTCTACTAGTTACCTCTTATAATCCATCTTCTTTTAAAGTTTTCAAATTTATTGTGGACCACTAATATAAATCAAATTATCTACATTAAGTTTGGACCTATTGGAGGGAATCGCAAGAATGGTGGTATGGTGACGAAAATGGCTTCATATGAGAAAATGCCTATGGTTTATGGTATATGTATTCAACATAGAGGAGATAGTGTTTTGGTTGTAGGCATTGTCAAGGAAGTAGTGGTTATAACAATATCGATGGTGAAATTTCCATTACAACTAGAGAGGATTCTAGAGTGGTGGGTTCCCCAAAATGGGCGTTTTATGAGGTAAAAAGGTAACTAAAATTCTAAACAAATAAAATACCATCCATTCCCTAAATTTTATTGATGCTTCTACCTCCAATCGCCCTGTGATTGCTTGCTTATTGACGGCAATCATTTCCATATGTTCCTCCATGTGGAACTAAAGTTGGATTGATCCAATGTCAATTTTCTCTTATAGTAGCTGATTTATTAACCCCTTCTTTACTTACATTTTTTTGATCCCATGATTGGTTCATTGTTTGGGTAGCCTTTGTTGTTTATGTACCATCTATGTTAGCTTTTTTATTGAGGTCCTTGATCAATAGCTTCTTGTGTAGGAAAATTCATGGAACCTTCTTATCTCCACCTCTTGCAGCTTCTTTGTACCCTTTCTGACCTTGCCCTCTACATTTTCTCTTCCAATGTTACCTTAATATATCTTTGTGTGTTCTACATTATTTCTATAGATAATTCCATGTATCATCCCACTTAGGGTTGATAATAGGTTGACATGTCATGGTTCATACGCCTTCTTCTTTCTTTTTTCCACATGTGCTCATCTCCTTCAAGTTCGGTTTCCTTCATAATTTAGGTTGAGCTCTTATGTCTCTCAAAATTAATACATGGGCTTATTCCTCCATACCATTATAGTATTTTGAAGTCGTGGTCAATTCAATATGGAGCATGTCGAATTGTTGGTGTAGATAGATATGTGTGATTACTTATGGATTCTCTTGATAGATGATTGATTATCATGTCATGAGATTTTATGTGCAATTTAGGTACCAAAAGATTTTTTTACCTTCTCGGGCATCCATTTTTTTCTTTAAGACCCAAACTTTGTTGATATGCCAATGCTCTTCATGTCAAGGTCAATGATCTACTAATCCACACATATCCTTAAAGCACTTAACATAGATGATAATGATGAAGTTTGAATGGGAAAAGATGTAGCAAAGTGTCATACACATCCTTTGAGCTATCTGATATCTCCTTGGTACATAGAAGTAAGGGCTGAATTGAATTTCCATAGAAACGATGTCATAACTAACTAGGTAGAGACAACATAGTCAATAGCCTTCGCTTTTAGAACTATACCCAACAAAAATATTTTCCAATGCTTTATCATCCAATTTTTTATGTTCTCATTCATGCACTAATGCATATGCTAGAAAATCAAAGACACACAAATGAGCAACAACTGGCTTGTGACCATGCTGCTTCATATGGAGTGATCTATTGTAGTTCTTTGGTGGGACAACAGTTAAGTACATATGTTGCATGCATAACAGCCTTATGCCAAAAAGCTATGGGGTAAAGCTTGAATTTTGACCATACTTTTTCCATTTCCATGTGAGATCTATTCTTTCTTTTAGTAACCTCCATTTTATTGAGGTGTATACAAAAATATACACTGATGTTTTATCCCACACTCATCCAAAAATTCATTAAAATCAGAAGGCATGTATTCCCCCCTTATCAAAATGAAGGCTTCCCAATTACATGGTGAAAAATTTTCAGCCATAACAAGGAACTCTTTAAAATGCATAAACACCTTGGACTTTGCTTTCAATGGATAACTTGATGCATGCTCCGAAAGCTCATCAATAAAAGTCACAAAGTATAGGTGGATCACAAATGAAGGTGTCCATAGGACGACATAAATCATTATGAGCATACTTACATACCTACATAGATACATACATACATACATACATACATACATATAGGTGGAATGTTCTTTAGCAAGTTGTTGTATGGCCTACCTGCTCTTTTGTATTATGGTCAAAGTGCCTTTTGGATTATAGCATGAGTGCCTTCATAGTTTATGACATGAGTTCCTCATACTTGGATACATACATACATACATACATTCATAGGTACATACATACACCCACATACATACACACACATACATACATAGATACATACATACATACTTTACATATATGCATACTTACATACATGGAAATACATATGTACATACATACATGCATACATACATACATACATACATACATACATAACATACATGCATCCATCCATCCATACATCCATCCATACATCCATCCATCCATCCATCCATACATACATACATACATACATACATACATGCATGCATACATACATACATACATACATACATACATACATACATACATACATACATACATGCATGCTTGCATACATACATACATACATACATAAATACATACATACATACATGCATGCATGGATCAATGCATACATACATACAGATATACACACATACATACTTTACATATATTCATACTTACATACATAGACATACAGACATACACACATACATGCATACATACATACAATCATGCACACATACATACATACTTACACACATACATTCATACATACATACATACATACATACATACATAAATACATAAATACATAAATACGTATATATATATTTTAGATACATACAAACATACCTACATTAGATACATACATATGCAAATACATACATACATACATGCATACATACATACATACACACAGACACACACACATACATGCATACATACATACCTAAATACCTACATACATAAATATTTTAGATACATACAAACATACATACATACATACGTACATACATACATCATATACATACATACACACATACATACATACATACATACATACATACATATATACATACACACACACATACATACATACATACATATGTACATGCATACATACATACATATGTAGATTCCGATGTACATACATAAAAATATACATACATACTTTGCATAAATGCATAATTACATAAATAAATCAATAGATACACACATAAATACATACATGCATACATAAAACCATATATATATACACACACATACATGCATACATATATACACTAATACATACTTTTATACATACATACATACATAAGTAAAAAAATACATACATGCATGCATGCATACATACATACACAAAAATACATACATGCATACATAGATATCATACATCAGATAGGTACATTGTTACATACATACATTTGTTACATATATACATACATATATACATACATATATACATACATATATACATACATATATACATACATATATACATACATATATATATATACATATATACATACATATATACATACATGTATACATACATGTTGAGATATCAAGCTCAACATGTGATGATCCAGGATGACACGTACCAGTTTTTCATTTCTCTGACATGTATAGTGGTCATGTCGGTATATGTCAGGGATACTTCATTGAGATTTATTAGATTTATCTACCGAGAGTAATGGCACATTTTTCTCTTGCCAGCTCACTCATTTGTGGACATTAGGTTTTTCCTTATGTACAGATATTTATATATTGCACTTGTATTCTTGTTTTAGGTCATTCTTGTACATTCCTTATATGTAAAAGAAGAAGAAGAAGAAGATCATTATATATTGCACTTGTTGTATTCTTGTTTTAGGTCATTCTTGTACATTCCTTTTATGTAAAAGAAGAAGAAGAAGAAGATCATTCTTCCTTGCCTCAATCTGTGTGTGTGCTTCTCCTTGAGAGTGAGAGTGTGTGTGTGAGCTCTCTTCCTTATCTCCTTCCTCATGACATGGTATCAGAGCCAGCGTGGTTGTAGAGATCTCGTGGAGAAGGCGACGGTGAAGACTACGCAACAAGGAGTGGAGAAAATGTGATTTCACAAACGGCCTCCATTTGCTACGAAAATCTCTATTCCAAGCCCGCAAGGTGGGGCCCACAAAAAAACCAAGTCAGTTTCAGAAACTGTAACTTGCATTGTGTTCTGCGACACTCATATATTCCAGATCCAGAATTTCAAGCGATTCCATCTACTGTTGATACACGAAAATTGTGTTTTTCTCATATCAAATTGTCACATCATAGTGCTACAGTAAATTCAAGCAGAAGTGTTGCTTGTAGTGTTTTGCAGTGTTGTGAATTGTTGCAGAAATGGCAAACGCAGATGGAATGAGTCAACTTATGAGCGATAAGCTGGACAAGAACAACTTCCATGCTTGGAGATTCAGAATGAAGAATTTCCTGATGGGAAAAGGCTAATGGAAGTACATCAAAGGAGAGAATGAAAATACTCCGTAGTTACCAGAAAGGAATCGGACTGTAGACCAGTTCAGAGCATATGAGGAATGGAATCAAGGAGCATGAAAGATAATGTAGTGGCTATTTGTTAGCATACAGGATAGCATGATTGGACACATACAGGATGCCAAGACTCCAAAAGAGGCTTGGAATAGTTTGGTCACTTTGTATGAGACTAATACAAAGGCACGGTAATTGCAACTCAAGAACAAGTTGCATACATTGGAAAAGAAGAGCATGTCAGTAAGTGACTACACTCTAAAAATCAAAAGCATATGTGAGTCACTTGCATCTATTGGCGTATGTAGATGATGATGTTAAGGTGGAAGGGTGCCTTCGTGGTTTGGGAGCTGCATATAAGCAGTTCAGAACTTCCATACAAACCAGGGAAAATATTTCCAATTTTGTTGATCTGGTATCTATGCTGATTATTGAAGAAAAGAATCTTGGTGAGGATTCAAACTCCCAAGGAAAGCCCAATTCTGAGAAGGTATTCTACTCTGGCAGAGGAATAGGAAGAGGTAGAGGTTTTGAAAGTGGAAGAGGAAACAGTAACCAAGACCAAGGTCAACAACACAATCATGCAGGAGGAAGAGGACAATTTCGAGGCAGGGGGAGCCAAAGAGGTCGTAGAAATTTCCAAAGAAATGATTCAGGTAATGATAGTAAAGGATGCTAGAATTGTGGTAAACCTGGACACTTTGAATGTGATTGCAGGTTGAAGAATCAAAATAACAGAAGGCAGCAAAACAACTATGCATCCACAAGTGCAAATGATTCTGAAAAGTTGTTTATGGTTCAACGTCACATGATGAATATGATGTCTGCTGGTGTTTCAAAATCAAATGATAATGTCTAGTATGTTGATTCAGGTGCTTCAAATCACATGACCAATCATGCAGAATGGTTTAGTAGTTTGCAGAAAATGCCAGTTCCTGGATATGTTGAAACAGGTGATGATACATCGCATCCTATTGAGCATACAGGAAACATAGCATTGTCTATGGAGGACGGGAAGGTAAAGCATCTTGCTGATGTGTTGCATGTTACAAATATAACAAAGAATCTAGTTTCTGTTGGACAAATGGTTGTCCAGGGATTACAAGTCAGGTTCAATGATGATGGATTATATGTAGAAGAGTACAAGTAGGATGGACGATTGGTTGCCAAAGGAAACAAAGAGGGTAAGATGTTCACTTTAAATGTGAAGATTCCTTAAATGAATTCAGCCATGTTTGCAAAAGATGCAGGAGTTATTGCAGATATAGAGATGTGGCACAAACGGATTGGACATGTAAACTTGCAAAGGCTGAAATTGATGCAGTCAAAGGAGATTGTCCATGGACTACCAAATTTCAAAGTTGCAGAAATGCAAAAGGTATGTGCAGCATGTCAATTAGGTAAACAGGCAAGAGCATCATTTCCACATGACAAGCATGTTGGTGAGAATGTACTAGAAGTAGCACATACAGATGTTTGGGGTCCAGCAAAGACCACATCTATGGGCAGTTGTAGATTTTATGTTACTTTCATTGATGACCATACACGCAAAGTATGGGTATATTTCATGAAACAGAAGAGCAAGGTGTTCACTCACTTCCATAATTTTAAAGCTATGGTGGAAAAGCAGACAGGGAAGTACATTCAGACATTAAGATCTGATGGAGGAGGTGAATACATGTCAGCTGAGTTCAGCAGTTTTCTAAAAAATCATGGAATTCGGTATCAATTTTCATGCAGGTACACACCACAACAGAATGGCGTTGTTGAATGCAAAAATAGACATATTGCAGAAATAGCAAGAGCCTTGATGGCTGAGAATAATATGCCTCATTGTTATTGGGCAGAAGCTGTGCATACTATTGTATACATCATGAACATATATCCGACTGCTGTTGTACATCAAGTTACACCTGAAGAAAGTTTATAGGTAAAAAGCCAAACTTATCACATCTGAAAGTTTTTGGCTGTATTGCATATGTACATGTTCCAAATGAGTTGAGGATAAAGCTTGATCCAAAATCAAAAAATGTGTCTTCATTGGATACTCCCCTGACCAAAAGGGGTACAAATGTTATAACCCACTCACACAACAGGTGAAGGTGAGCAGAGATGTGGTATTTGATGAAATGTCAAGCTTCTATGTAGATGCCAAAGAAGGATTGAATCTTGAACCAGATGACAGAGAAAATGCTAAAAAATCAAGTGCAGAATCTCAAGTTTTGAGTGGACCAGATGCATCACAAAGCAATAGTTCCAACTCAAATCCATGGAGTGGAAGATTGCGCGGAAATTTCAGTCCAGCAAATTCATCAAATACATCCAAGAAAGGTAAAGAAAAGCTTTCTGCTGGTAGTAAAACATGTGCAGGTTTTGAAGATGTTGATGGAGATTCAAGTGGTTCAGAAAAGAGTCTTGATGAGGAACTTGGATTGCCCTCTGTGAAGACTCCAAGAGTAAGAAGGGCACATGCAGATGATACAAGGAGAAGTTACACAGGACCAAGAAGATCTGGGAGGATGCGTAATTCAGTGCAACGATTGACATATGATAGTTACATGGCTTGCCATTGTGCTTACATGACAAAAGTGATACAAGATGCTGAACCTTCTTGTTTTGAAGATGCAATTGGTAATGCAGATTGGGAAAAATCTATGGATGAGGAGATGGTTGCACTTTATGGAAATGATACATGGAAGTTGGTTCCATTGCCACAAGGAAAGAAACCCATAGGTTGCAAATGGGTTTACCAGGTAAAGCATAATGTTGATGGTAGCATAAGCAGGTATAAAGCACGATTGCTAGCTAAAGGTTATGCACACATATATGGCATTGATTATGAGGAAACATTCAGCCCTGTAGCTAAAATGTCTACTGTCACAACACTTGTTGCATTAGCTACAACAAAAGGATGGACTTTGCATCAGATGGATGTGAAGAATGCTTTCCTACATGGTGAGTTACAAGAAGAAGTATATATGGACCAGCCACAAGGATATGAAGATTCAAAGCATCCAAAATATGTTTGCAGGTTGCAAAAGGCTCTGTATGGGCTGAAGCAAGCCCCTCATGC